>OY744605.1:14832367-15262367 GCA_963556255.1 Allolobophora icterica | reverse complement strand
ATCCATCCATCCATCCAATCACCCATCAAGTCATCCATTCATTCATCGTCCATCCATCCATTCATACATACATCCGCCCATCAAGTGATTCATTCATTCACCCCCCCACCCATGACCCATCATCCATCCATCCATCCATCTAGCAATTCATTCATGCACGGATTGATGGATGGATGAATGAGTGGATTGATAGAGCTTCAGTTCGCTTTCGATCTGTGGGCAGGGTTAAGAATGTTCAGATAAGGTTTCTATCTCAGGTTACTTCAATAGACAATTGGATGAACGATGAATGGAGGGATGGATGATGGATGGACGCAGATTGATAGGTGGATAAATGGATGATGGATGGATCATACACGGACATAGAGGAACCAGTTCGTTTGGCGTGTGTGGATGAATGAACGGATGGATGAATGAATGGATAAATGAATGACTTGATGCATGGATGGATGCAGGGATGAATGGACGAACGAATTACTTGATGAGTAAATGAATAGATTGATGGATCGGTAGTGGGTGGGTGCATTGTTGAATGAATGAATGAATGACGTGATTGATGGGTGGATAGCTTATATTCTTGAAATTTGTGTGTGTGTGTGTGTGTGTGTGTGTGTGTGTGTGTGTGTGTGTGTGTGTGTGTGTGTGTGTGTGTGTGTGTGTGTGTGTGTGTGTGTGTGTGTGTGTGTGTGTGTGTGTGTGTGTGTGTGTGTGTGTGTGTGTGTGTGTGTGTGTGTGTGTGTGTGTGTGTGTGTGAGTGAGTCCCATACAGAACATAAATTTAAAGAATGTAAGCTATAAAAATTGATCAGATTACGGGTATACATATTGGAGAGTGTATGTACCGATTTGAACCCGGCCTGTAACCATCGGCATACGTGCGATGTAATGGGCCGGAGCCTCCATATGGAACGAAATACGTACCGCTACTATAATTCGACAATTAAGCCTACCTAGCCTGCTGTGGTCGTTTAAGCGTAAATTACGATCCTTTATAATACTCGATGGACATAACTTATACTTTCCAAAAAAAGAAAGAAAGAAAGATTAAACAATTCTAACTTAGGCCTACATTATCGGTGCCATGTCGAGTTTTTTTTAGTTAAGGTTACTTTTACTATCTCAATGTTATAAAAAAATTTAATATTACTAAACCGCACGGTTTAATATTTAAGTTGTCTGTTAGGCTAACTGCTGCTAAATCGACTGCTCCTGGTCTAATTGTGTTACTACCCAGGTGGCGTTAAAGAAAGAAGAGAAACGCATCCAAGCATTCGAGAACAAGTGCGTCAGAAAGTTGCTAAGAATTCCCTGGACAAAAAGGATGACCACCGAACAAATACACACTGGCGAGGACCAACAGCGAACTGCTGAACCACGTCCCAACCCGCAAGCTAAGGTACTTTGAACACATCATGCGGCAGCCGAAGGACAACATCAAAGGCAGCCTGACGACAGGCCTTGTAGAAGGAATTCGCAACCGCAGCAGACCAAGAATATCCTGGATTGACAACATTATAAAATGGATTGGACTATCTGGAACCAGACTAATGGCTGCAATACGAGATAGGAAATGCTGGACAATGTTGACCCATTCATGTAGCCTACCATCGCAAAGCGACGACACGACATGACCCAGGTGGCCCTGGTCTCGGGGTCTACGACCCCTTTCACGTCTCCTGTGTAGCCAGATCATGTTACTCGAAAAACATTATAAGTGTATCGTTTATCCTCTTATGTTACTGACAAAAAATTGAATTGAATTGAATGTGTGAATGGATTTTCTAGCAAAAGTTATGTTGAGGCCGTTAGGAGCAAAAGACCTTCTGTATGCATCAAATAATGCTCAGATATGTAACTGGAACAATTGCCATCACTGGTGGGTTCTCGCATGTATACGTAGAGTCGTAAACCCCACGAAACACTTTACGACCTATGTATGCTTTGGCATTTAAGCTTACATAGTTTGACAGTCAGTTCTCCTTTCATCGTTTGGTTCTTGATGACCGGTCCAAAGCTTTTAAATTCGCTGCCCACTGTTTGTACGTTCTCTCAATCTGTCTAAAGTCACTCAGAACTTAACTTACAACTCATGTTTCAGCTTACTAGAGTCATTTTCCGGTAAGCTTATTTGGCTAAATTAAAAATACGGCTGTCCTCGGTCATTTCTCAGAAAACAATACCTAGCCTGATCATGCTAGAGAGTGGAGACACAGATCTGAAAGGTGAACCCAACCTTTCCCAGACAACCTCATTTATTGAGCCCATAGCTGGTCCACGTTGCAACACTAGTGGTAAATATTTGACAGTTAGAGTAGTACATATAAGTGGGCTTAATGAACGTGGCTGTCCGAGTAGGAAAATAAAATCAAAATTTTCCAATGGAATATTTTTTCCATCTATAGATTTCAAAACCTCCTCTGTAATGTAATTGGGCAACTTCAATCTATTGCACCATAATGCACTTCTTCACCACTGATTGCTTTCAATCCAAATCACATTCCCACTTACAATCCTTTTGGACTTAACCAGTCAAGGTCTATAAGGATGCAGAGACTGCAAGATTGGGACAGTCTCAACATTTGGGGATTAAATCAAACCTGGCTACAAGCACAGAAACAACAGTAATGATATTTATAAATTTTTAATCTGAATTGACAGTCGCATTTTATCGCCAGTTGGAAAGATAGTGCAGCAATTCAATTCATCTCTCAAACAGACAGTCAGTCCGAGATAGGTGCATATACAATGCAATTTGCAGATACGTAAAAATTGCAATCATTACAATGATGATAATAATAACAATAATAATAATAATAACAATAACAAACAATAACAGAATTATTTAAATCTACGTTTGCTTAAAAGTCACACAGGACAACCATCAAATTACAACAGTACAGATTTCTGTCCTATATTTACACACAAGTAGCGGTGGATGGCCAGTGAATGGAAATGCTGCCGTAGGTGCAGGTCAGTCAGATGGAAATTACTCAAATTTATATAGCGCCTTTCGACATTTATGCAGTACCCCATTACACAAAGTACTCCATTTCCAAACGGTTTTTCTGTAAGAAGCACTACAAGTGCTTCATCAAATACGATTACTTGCTGCTTAGGCATCAACATCACAAACTCAATACAGGGAAGATATTTTCAAAGAGCAAGAGATTTTATAATGACAACTCTGAAAACTGGAAAGAAGAGGCTGAACGACTAGCAGGGATCAGATTGGACAGAAACCCAGGTTGGCAGCAAGGGATAGAACTCTCATCTTCTCTCATCATTTGTCGCATGTTGCGTCTATGACAACATTGTACGTTGAATAAACGAATATTGTATTGTATTGTAACAGAACAATCCTTGCGCAGTAAGTACATCTGCATTTAGACACCTAATGTAGCGACTTTTACCTACCGCGTACCTTTCAGAAGTGCTGCGTTTGCTAAACTCAGCGATGGTAAAATTCACCTATAAACAAATAATGCTTAAGCAACTGGAAAAGTCACCACAGATGGTAGTCGTAAACCTCTGCATTGACAACCAAGAAGGAAATCACTTTCATAATGAGACAGGTTAATGAAAAGTTTCGAACAGTGCATGAACTGCGGAGATGCGCTATCACTGTGGTCAATCAGGTGGCAAGGTCTATCCTAACAATGGAATCCAGAATGATACACCTAACATCAACACCAACCGTCACAGATTAGACTTCTACCCACACGGCAGCTACAGTAACTAAGCCAACACAGATTTATTAACAATGCACAGCGTGGAGTTAACATGAAGTCATTGGGAGACATGCCTTACGACGCGCGTAAATCAGGCCACATGTAAACAGGGATAATGAAGAGAAAGTCAAAAGTTAGCGCTACTCTGCAGTTCTTGTATGGCACGTCAACCAAAGCAGTGTGTTAAGCTTTGGGGGACACAACAGTATTTCGCGTTAAACAGAATCCACCCTGTACACAGAAAAATGAAATGCCCCAATACAGCACTCAACATGGTACGGTTGGGATTAGTACGAAAAACGTGACTGCACACAAACATTGTCTTCAAAAGAATTCACAAACAGCTTGCCTACTTAGCCATCCTGGTAGAAATTTAAATCCTACACTGTTAGAAAGAAGCCAGAGTTGTTCGATGCTACACATACTGCTTCTGACATACAACTAGTTAGCTACAACGATAAACAGTCACCTAACAAAAACGTAAAAGCTGGTTAGAACAAAAATTTAAACTGTTTCACAACTTACAGCGAATACAACCCCAATAACTGAAAGGATTCCCTTGCTACGTAAGAAATGTGAAGCTTCACACCTTATCCTCGCCAACACAGTTGGGGCCTGCTCTGGTGCCAGGAAACATCTACCACTAACCTCAACAAACCTGTTAACCCCCAGCCACTGAACCCTAACTTTGAAATTAAAGAGAAAGCAAAATACCTGCAGCCAGAACATTTAGCCATCACCGTTATTACAATTGGCCACTTTAGTCTAACAAAAACCAACAAAACGAGAGCTACAGAAAACATCGACAGCCACCAGAAATACGGCAGCTGTTGCAAGTGGTCTGTAGTGTAGGAGTTTTACAGGGGAAGTAAAGGCATAACCATCATTTAAACTAGCTAACTACCTAATTAAATGTAAATCGACATTTATATAGAACCTTCCAGTATTGCTACACCTCAGGGGTCTATGTTAACTGCTGCCATGACAACAACAAGCAAACAAATTTCATTCCAACATCTCATTTTCAAAGACGCCGCAAAAAATGCAAAAATCGTCAACCGCAGCGTATAGCCAAAGCGATAACTAAGAACCTGGAACATTCTCTCGTGTATTAGGAAACACATTGCAAGTACCTTAGTACTAGGAAACACTACAAGTACCTTAGTATTAGGAAACACTACAAGTACCTTAGTACTAGGAAACACATTGCAAGTATCTTAGTACTAGGAAACACACTGCAAGTACCTTAGTACTAGTAAACACATTGCAAGTACCTTAGTACTAGGAAACACATTGCAAGGACCTTAGTGAGTTCATAGATGAGCCTTAGCAGTACCCCAAACTTTTTGAGCAGGACTTTTCAATATTCGCCTGGAAAATGATAAATACACAAATCGACTCTTGTGGCAACCAAATAAATAAGACTAAAATCAGCACCTATGTACAGTAGTTAGAAAACGAATCGCAACACTGAAGAACAGATAGAACGAGACATATCATGACCGACTAATTTGCTTGGTGTGGTAAACCAAAACCGTTACTTGAATTTCGTACTGATGCAGTTCAGACAACAAATACAACCGCACTTCCAATGGCATCACTTTCAAAAGCATTGTTCATTCAGGCAGATAATTTGCACAGCTCCACATAAAGGTCTATCATAGGCATACAAGTATCAGAGGCAGTCCCAGCCCAGCCCAATGGACGTGTAGACCCACAGGTCGGCCAATTCAGCCAGAGAAGGCCAATTCAGCCAGAGAAGGCCAATTCAGCCAGAGAAGGCCAATACAGCCAGAGAAGGCCAATACAGCCAGAGAAGGCCAATACAGCCAGAGAAGGCCAATTCAGCCAGAGAAGGCCATTTCAGCCAGAGAAGGCCAATTCAGCCAGAGAAGGCCAATTCATCCAGAGAAGGCCAATTCAGCCAGAGAAGGCCATTTCAGCCAGAGAAGGCCAATTCAGCCAGAGAAGGCCAATTCAGCCAGAGAAGGCCAATTCAGCCAGAGAAGGCCAATTCAGCCAGAGAAGGCCAATTCAGCCAGATGGCCTAACTACTGACGTGGCACAACACTGCATTGTTATCTGTACATTGTGTGCAGAAGCAACAATGACCTCAACTCGTGTTGTGGAGGGAAATATCCAACAAATAAATGGTTTACATCTTAACCACTCTATCCACAAACATACGTTGTACACAAATACAGCATTGTACGGACCTATATAATATATATATCAACAAGTTTATATATAATATAATATATATTATATAGAGACTTTCATACAAGTTACACAAGAACATCGGCATACAAGTATCACACAAATATACTACAGCTGTCAACCACTGCTACTCTCAGAGTGACAAATCGTTGACTGACTTGCACTCGTGCGCAGGTTATGACGACTTTTGATTATTTCGGTAAACAACGTTAACTAAAAACACAATGACAAAATTAATCTGTTTTGAGATGAAATATTAACTAAATAGACCACAACAAAATTCTTCAGGTCGACAGCTTTCGAAGCTGTAAAATAATACCAGCGTTAAAAAGTACACTTTCCACATAGATCTTACACCAGAAACTTGCTACAATGCGGTCCTTGGCAACCATATCAGGAACGATCTTATAGTGAGGGAGTGTTACACTTATTCTGTTTGAATTTGGTTGACGATGATAACCGAAGACAGAAGAGGAAAGAAGGAGGAGTACGGACTCTAGTGTAGAAACGCCAGCACACAGTTTGGTTCTCTCATCAGATGGGAACAATTGGCAACCCTAAGTAAGCCAAACACAACCTGAAACAAGTAAAGTACGGTAATATGATCACATCTGCTACAGGCCCTCATAAAGTAAGATGATCACATTTGCTACAAGTAAGGTAAGGCAATCACATTTGTTACCTGTAGGTCCTTATAAGGTTAGGTAAGATGAGATGATCACATCTGCTACATACCCTATTAAGGTAAGGTGATAACATTTGTTACATGCCTTTGTAGAAGCTCCTTAATAGCACAGTGCAGGAATAGAAGAATGAAGCGCACATCCAACAACAGCAACCAGACAACTACTGCTTACCGCACAACCCCATCCAAACACCCAGAAACTGAAGACGATAAACAAGCATACGACAATTTTCAGACAACAAGAGAAGTTCTAGCTTTCAACACCAAAACCGCCAGTCATACCTGTGCAGGTAAATCGTCATACCTGTGCAGGTAAATCGTCACACCTGTGCAGTCAGTTCAAAGCACTGTCCTATATATTTTCTTGCTTACGACTAGCCTGCCCTAATGCTGTGACTGTCTCCAATGGCAAGTCACATTGAGTAACTCATCACAGAATGGTTACCTCATAACGAGGTTATGTCATAAAGCACCATTAAGCAACAGATCCACGTGCCTGACCAAGTTATATCAGAATCTGCATTATAATGATGCACGCTAAATAGAAGTTTCGGTGTCATCTGTACACGCCGTGTCATGTCCACCCTGTCAACATAAACACACACAAACACACACAAACACACACACACACACACACACACACACACACACACACACACACACACACACACACACACACACACACACACACACACACACACACACACACACACACACACACACACACACACACACACACACACACACACACACACACACACATTAATGGAGCTATGGAGTGAAACATACCAGCAGACATAAGTACGATTACTAGAATGATCTGTGACCTGTCTTTGCTAGTAGAACTAATGCAGTTGTTGATAAATGACCTGACTAGAGTTCACCTTGAGCAGCAGAAATTATCTGTCTCTCTGTCTGTCTCTCTGTCTCTATATCCTGTGACGCACTGCCCGACAAACTGCCACACCCATCAACAGAAAACTACAACATCACTCCCTTCTCACCAGACACCCATATGTACATAAATACATACACACACATACATTACATGCATGCATATATCTATGCAGAACTAATGTATGTTGGTTATGATTACGATTAATGTATGCTGACTGCATGTGCTCTATTAAACATCACTCGCATATATGTAGCAGAGTGATATTTGTCTAGCATTAGTATTTGTGTGAGCAAATTACACAACACAAATACAATGAATTCGTATTACATGAATATAACAGCTGCTCATAAAACGTACACATACAATCCATTACGTAAACGTAACAGACAGTCGAATATATTATATATAATTTAACAATATACACAATACATTGGGGATACAAGGAAGTACAGGCTTGCCACATGATTGAATCCGTTTGTGTCAACATCTCTACAAATTGTACAGTGTGGAGTTGGTGGGTAGAAGCATTGATTATCTATTATAAGTCATAAACTGCCCTAGATTGCCTGGGTTGGATTATCCATCACAAGTCATATACTGCCCTTGATGGCCTAGGCTGGTCCAAGCTGCCTCTGAGCAGACATCTTAAAATGGTGCTAGATAAATAGTAATTTCTAAGATTAATTCAATGGAACAGTGGCGTACAGTCCAAACGAGCACAGAAACAGCAACAAAACAACAGAAGCAACGAACAACAACTACAACTGCCGACCAAGTAAAAAACAACCAACAATGGATTGGCTGCAAGCCTGTGGCACTCTAAGGTAATATCAGACATATGAAATTATGTCTGTCTGCACAAGTTTGGTCCTTGAAATGTTGCATAAGCGCAAACTCACAATCACCAATTCCTGATCATTAACACACGAGCATGTTTCCTGAGCAGCCATACAGCATCTTTCTGAAAACTCGTAAAAGTTGCATACATGGTCAAATGTATGGTGATGGTATCCAGAGAATGAACATTGAACCAACACGAACAGGTAAGCATATTCAGCAGAAGAGGAAGGTATGACACGTGACAGCCCCTGAAAACCCCATGGGCAGAAAAACTGGCTACCTGCTGGATGTTGAGGAACAATACGCAGCATTCGTCGCTACCTGCACTACAGGACTGCCATCTGGGTACAGAAATCATATATGAAGTAAAGCATACAATTCACTTCGACAAGAACAGACCAATTCCCACAGATCTGCGCTATAACTGATGTGAACTCCAAATGTAAGGTTACAAAGTTGAAACGTGCGCTTAGAAAGAACAGCAAGATGAATTCTATGCATACATAAGTGCCTATGATTGGCTCTTTCCTACAAATCAATATGATTTTATAATTACAAATATTATCTGTACTGTATACATGATTATAAAACATCGTAACTGATGAGGAACAGAACCTTCGAGCAATTCACTGGCTCTGCAGCTGGAAGGTTGTCTCTACATCCAATAATTACACAGAACATTTCGACATGGATCACACAGTCAAATTCAATAAGTTCAAACACCCAAAAAATGCCCGGTTCACGAACTTACCCGAAAATCATCTAACATAAAGACATGATTGGCTAATAAAAAACAACCTGTCACAAAACCAGACAAATACAACCCCAGCCAAACGGTGACTGATCACATTCAGACATCACCCGCAACAGCGTCCGCTCGAAACAAGACGATGCCGCCAAGTAGGTTTTCTTTTTATACGACATGCTATACAATTGTCTACAACACAATACAATACGAATAACAACTGTCTGAGTATGTACACCTGTTGCTTGTAACTGCAGCCCTGATCATCGTATTGTCATGTACAGAACGTCACTATTACGTACAGTGAAAGAGAATGAGTGCCACCAAAATGAAACACTTGTCTACTCTGGACAACCTGATCTCCCAACGCACAAGACATCCCTCACCCAAAGCAGCTCTTCTCAGACTTTGATAATTGAGCTAACAATTATTGCGATCAGCAGCTTATAAGAATATCCTCTCAGTGGTATTATTCATCAATAATGCAGTCTATTTCAGAACATGGTATTTTCTCGGACCATAAATTCATCCTGAAACAAGTGCTAAATTCAACCACCTCAAAACAAGTACTACAACTTGTGTACTATAAGTATGCATGAATACTTTAAATCTCCTTATTTGATCCATTTCAGCTGCTCCTTAAGCACCTGCTATTATAGTTCCTAAATAACTTTGAAAATGGAATTCTGGTTGAGGTGTTTCACAGATTCATACGACACAACAACTCGACAGTTATCATACGTGCGGCCGAACTCGTTCCTTCCAGGGAATTCGTCATGACATATACAAAGAGATTTCAACGAAACAGCACGACATGTATTTTGGCCATGAACAGAACAGAATGTCAGTGAGCAAGTAGGTTCGTTCCTTAACAGTTTCTCAGAGGTCAGAGTGCACCTGATACATGACCCCAACGGCGCAACAGTCCTTACAAAAGCAGCAGGCACACAAACACACTAAACTTTCAGACAACAAGAGAAGTTCCAGACTTCAGAGCCAAAACTGCAAGCTAAATCATCACACCATGTGCAGTCAGCAAATCAGTTCAAAGTACTGTACTACATATTTTCATGCTACAAGCTCTTGAGTCACCTAGGGATGAACCCCACACTCAGGGACATGAGGAACCTGTATAACTTCAGCAACTTCCCACAAACATTCCCAAACATAGATCAACTGCATCACATCACAGAACCTGCCTCTTTGGCCTCCCACCTCATGCAGGTAAGAAATTATTAAACAGGATGTTCTAAACCAAAGTAATTCTTACATTCTACATTTCTTCAGGTGTTTTGCCAATCGAATAAACTCCACAATGAAAACCATAAAACCAACTAAAAAAAGGACTACAGCACACAGGAGACAGAAGCCAAAAATGCCGAGCCATTGTTTACAAACTACAAATGTCAGCTGCATGCATGAACTATCTGGCTGCAAGGATAGAAGCTGCAATCTCAAGCAAAACCCAAAAGAAACTTTGTACAGTGCTCCAACATCGCACCTGATCAGACGCCCTGAAAGGATATTTAGAACAAGTCTTAAATATCCGGCTGAAACTTACAGAAATCTTGAAGACGCCATTGTATAGTTTTAAAACAAAAATCACCTTTCGAGAAAGCCTAAACTTCATACTCCACATTCAAGAACTTAAGTTTTCTGCTGTCCACCTAAGTTGAGTATAATTTATTGTGAAAACAAACAAATACTAAAATGAAATGACATCTGTACAGAAACAAAAATCCACCTGTCTACAAGACACGTACAGCATCAATTAAGATAATCTGGAAGCACTACATCAAACGAGCATAGAAAACATCAACAGAGAACATACAAGACTTCACTTCAATCGTACGCACACAAAGAAATTCGAAATCAACGTTTTCAATTTCCTCCCAGGATTTGATCAACACTATAAATGAAATCACTGCCAGACTTCAATTCTTTAATCCCTATACACAATTTGCAAATGACACTGATACAACACGAAACTTCTATCTAAGATGAGTAGAGCATAGTTCATGTTTTTATTCGTTTCTATCTTTACAAATTTACAACGTTACAGCACAATCGAGTCGTGCATGCTTTAACTTCTAACAACATTCGAAAATTGGCCTAAATACTCAATCTGAAGTCTTCTTCGATGATTTTAGTACACAGTAACAATTTGTTCTTACGTAATTGGATGCAGGCTTAAAGACATGGCAGTCGACATGATTGTGCCGCAACAAACAACGTCCGATTGTACCGTGAGTGGTAGGTAGTATTTACTTAATTATTTGGCATAAAAGAGCATAAGGGTACAGGATTCTGGATAGATCTCTTGGAATAAATACCCATGCAGGTGACCTGCAGTCCATATGCATGTATATGAATCTAGAAATAATCTACGCTGCTTCTTGGCTATTGATTGAATAAAACTCTGAAGCAGTAACACTCTGCTAAAGGTCGAAGAAAAGTCTCTCCTTAGTTTTCTAAGTCTCTCTTCCATTATTGGTGCTAGTGATGAAAATAATTTGGCATCTGTTAATAACCGCGATTATGTATTTTGCTACTGTACATACCAAACCAGCTGATTCACAGTTTTTATGACATCTGGCTGTCAAAACCCTGTAGTGATCTGAAAACCTACGCAGGGCCCGCCTGAAACGCCCCAGGTGTTGACGCACCTCATTGCTGCCAGCATCCTGGGTCCAAATGAACACAGAGAGACCTTCTCTCTCTATCGGAGAACAGCATTTAAGGGAACTGGTAACAGCACGAAACAAAAGTTACAGTATTGACACACGAGTCTTGCCATTCAACGTTTAACAGCACGAGATGGATCTTGTAAGCTCTCGGCGGTTCAGCTTGGCTGCATCGTGTGAGGTCATTCTGGATGCATTTTTTCCTTTCTTCTTTCCTCTCTCTCTCTTGCTCCTCTCGCTCCATGGTTGTGTTTCCTCTGTGCGCTTGTTTCCCGTAAATGTCTGATAAAAAAGCTATGCTACTCCTGTCAACAGCACCAAGAAGAGTCCATTGCGCTCGTCCTAATGATGATCCATATTATGATTCTGTAACAGAGAAACAACACAGCCTCTGTTAATATTGTCATTCTGCTACAATGTCCTGTTAAGCTTATAAACCAGTGCAACAGAAAAATAATGTCAGTGCTAAAACTTGTGACTCTGTAACAGTGTCCCTGCTAATACTCATGATTCTGGAACAATGTTCCTGCTAATACTCATGATTCTGTAACAATGTCCCTACTAATACTCATTGATTCTGTAATAGAAAAACAACAAATGTTTGTGTAAAACTCATGATTTGTAAAGAAAAACCAAAAAGTTTTTTAAAAGTCTACACCATGTAAAGCAAGCAGCAAAGTGCTACACTCTTTAAAGCATTAGCATGACTAGGATGCTCGGATCCTCTTGGAATAGGTGCCGGCAAGTCCCTTCCTGAATTGGTCGACAGCTGACAGGTTACGGGTGCCAGCCAGTGGCCTATTCCATACAGAAAGTCCGGCAAACTGTGAAACTGAAAACTGTGGATTTGCTAACCTATCTTTTGAGTTGAAATGGTGCAAACCACATTGACGGCAAGGGACTTGAAACTTGTTTTCATGCCTGGACCCATTCAAATATTCACATACCCATCCCACACACAGCAGAAAACTATTCAGCATAGAATTATATCCCAACAGAGCACACATGCAGTGACAATTAATTTTTTCCTATGGGTCATTACTTATTAATGACGATGCAATTGCATAATAATAATAAAGGATAAATAAATAAAGACCATTCACACGTACACACAAAAATCACATTGTAAGGCAGCAGACGGCAATCAATACCTTTGTGGCATGTCACATATCCAGACATCAAATCAATGGTCGCTTTAAAATATTCAAGATACACAGAGAGCCATGCGAATAAATCATATATGCACGTTTTTCTACTAAGCATATTTTAACATAACTCATGATGAAGTCACCATTCTCTTGCTAATTCAACAATCAGAGTTTGAATGATTTTACTCACATATTATGAAAAACTGCATAAACAGTAATAAGTGGGTACCCAGTAGTCAAGTGGTTAGCGTGTTAGACTGTCAACCGACAGATTAGAGTTCAAAATCAGCCATATATATATTCGTTAATTGCAGTACATATATAAGGCCAGGACGGCAAGATATTAAGGCATAGGCTTCAAGCCATTGAACAGCCATAACCCTTTAATGATGAGAGGGGTTAGTTTTCCATACATTTTACTACATGCTCGTCATTCAAGTGTTAAAGAGCTTTATTTACCAAACCATAATGTACTGCAATTTAAACTCTAGGTGCAGGGTTCAATTCCACAAAAGTCAACAAATGAGAAGATCGTGGTGTGAGGAAAAACAGTCTAGCCACTTCATTACAAAGTCTTTCAACCATACTTCATGTAGTAAATAGGCCCTTAATTTACATTTTTATCATCATCATCATTATTATTATATGACGATTTATAAAGCTTCACGTAATATAATTATTAAATACACCACAAACTACATCAGAAATTGAAACTTACCCGGCGTCGTTTAAATAATCTGTCAAAAAATCCACGTTGTGGGGGAGAAGGTGGCAATTCATCGACGAGGTCTGGAGATGGTCCTCCATCCGGACCGAACACATTCAATTCTTTAAAGCATTCAGTTTCTAACATCTGCAACACATCCAAGACACAACAGTTCGCATTCATCCACTCTTCTTACAAATATAACCATTTATATGTAACTTTAAACACCAAGCAGAGCTCCAACAGCAGTAGCATCATCAGCAGCAGCAACATCATCATCATCAGCAGCAGCAGCATCATCATCAACAGCATCATCATCAGCAGCAGCAGCATCAGCAGCAGCATCATCATCATCAGCATCATCATAATCAGCAGCACCATCAGCACCATCATCATCATCAGCAGCAGCAGCATCAACAGCATCAGCAGCATCATCATCAGCAGCATCAGCAGCAACATCATCATCATCATCAGCAGCAGCAGCAGCAACAGCATCATCATCATCATCAGCAGCATCATCATCAGCAGCAGCAGCAGCATCATCATCAGCATCATCATCAGCAGCAGCAGCAGCAGCTACATCATTAAACTGATCACCAATCCATCATCACCTGGACCTGTCAACAGGACCAAGCACTGAATTGGAAATAACCTTCACTCAAGATATCAATAATATCAATACTCCGATCTGATTGATAGCTGCCATTCAGAGTTGTGCATGTATCAGGACAATAGCATAGCACCTTTCGAGTACCTGAAAAGCGTTAAGTCAAGTAACAGTCATCCATTCATCCACCTATCTGTCGATCCGTCCATCGATCAGTCCACCCATCTATTCACACTAGGGCGGTACCAAATATTCGCTTCGTATTCGCTTCGGGGCCGAATAGTGGGCCAAATAGCTATTCGTTATTCGGCCGAATAGTAGCGGTCGGACCGAATAAGAATAGTGGTCACGTGACATCGCTTTCTGCATATGCGGCTGCTATAGCGAGTGGACTGAAGTAACTCTCTCATTAACATAATATATGCCGTGGTTGCACCCAGGCGTTGCCTACAGCCTGGACCATGGTATCGCAGTGTCTGTAGTGTCATTCTTTGTGTACAGAGAGTGAACGTTAACGTATTTTTGAATGTTGTCGGTAAATCTTTATTCTGTACACTATTCCTATTCGTATTCGGCCGAATAGTTTGTCCAATTATTTGTATTCGGCCAAATAGTGATAATCACCTATTCGGTACAGCCCTAATTCACACATCTATCCAGTGCCTTAAATGTCATTCTATCCATCTATCCACCTATACACCTGTATTAATAAATCCATCCACCTGTATCCATCCATCTACCTGAATCCATCCATCCACCTGTATCCACCCATCCAACTGCATGCACCCAGCCGCCCGTCCGTCCGTCCATCATCCATCCCGGCTGGCCATCGTGGCTTGCCTTCTGATCTCTCAGCTATTCATTATCCATTGGATTGTTTGTAAAGTCTATGGTTTCACTCTGCAGTGCTATATTGATTTACCCTTTGCGTTGTATGATGTCATCCGCCAGAAGTCTTCCCCTCCCCCTTAGATGAGATCTGACATTTTCAGAAATAGCTTACCTCGTTCTGCCAAGGTATCGAGATGCAGCCAGTGTTAAATTTGCTATAGAACGTGTCATCGCTAGCGTCCAGGTTGACTCCCTTGACTGTGGAGAACTGTTCAATGTCCAGTACATCCTTGCAGTAGACGGCACGTGGCTACAACACAAAAGCGAACAACTCACAAGGTTTCTAAATGGTACGAATAAACAACCACAGTAACTCAAACCAACTCTAAACAAAAAATCTTTCCCCGTTGTAAACATCAATATGTCAAATGTGTAAGTAGCTATTAACATTTATTCAGCTTCCAGCATTTTCCATGGATTTCCATGAATTGCAAGCATCGTCAAAACAACCAGACGACTGATGCATACACGTGATAACATGATGATTCAATACACGTGATAACATGATGATTCAATGCTTGTAAAAAATAATTCATTACAAAATTAACTTGACTTTTGGAACAGGTTGGTGGTGAGATAGACGTTTTGTTACCATGGTAACTTCGTTATGAGACAAAAGCTTATTTCAACTTATTTATGTACAGCATTTGTGTTTCAGAACAAATTCCGGTCTAAAGCTGCCTATAAAACCATCGCACAAGTTGCAAATCAAATGCCTTATGCCATGCATCCGAATTGAAGTTGCAGTCCACTTATAGTGATTTGTGGGATGCATCAGGTCAAAATCATAGACACTGTACAGACTGTTGCATGCTGTTTCTCTTAAGTGGTTATAAAATAAAGAAATCCACCATTGCCTCCCTATCCACCATAGGCTTGCTCTCTGTCTTAGCGGACTTATTCTCTGGATATCGATCTAGTTATGGCTACGTTTTGGTGCGCCATCGGTCGATGCCTTGCACTTTAGACCCCAGTGCAAAAGAAGTTACTAATTAATAATAATAATAATAGTAAATGAAAATTGTGCAAGTCCAAGCACAGCATACATCTGGTTCAAACGGTGGCTTCACCATTCCCGCTTCCAACCTCTTCCAGTCTATTGCCCTGAAAAGAGGATGTGTCTTGACTTCACTGGAACCTCCTGGGCCACACCCGAGGCGCTTGGAGGGATCTTTCTGCAGCAGCTGGTTCAAACAGAAAGCACAACAAAGAATGCATTATACACATTCGTAAAACAAAACAGTCCAGTCCTGGCAGTCAAAACATATTTACGTGACAGCTGCACGCAAAGTATAATTTTAAAGTGCTCCTTTTAAAACAATTACAATACAGGCTACCATTGCTGTCCGTGGGATGAAAGCCCATAGGGACATAAGTACTGCATATTTTAATAATTTCCCTCCACACTTCTGTGAATCAGGATTCATTCATTCATAGATTCATTCATTCATAGATTCATTCATTCATAGATTCATTCATTCATGGATTTATATAGTGCCTCTTCAAGAGAACTACACAGACGAGCTCCTAATGCAGCACGGATATTAACCCTATGACGCACACCTGGGGTCTACTGGACCCCAGCGATGGCAGTTTCTTGATTACTACGTCGATACAAATATTGTATTGTATTGTATTGTATTCGGATATTTATAAAGCGCTTCTAGCGGGAGGGCCATTCAGAAGCGCTCCCAGTGCGATAGACCCCGAGAGAAAAAGCAAGTTTTAAGAAAGGTAAAAGAGGAAGAGACGCTACCTGAGAGAATAGAAGAACGAACAAACGGAGGAAGCCCATTCCAAAGAGCAGGGCCAATGGAAGCAAACGACCTAGATTGAGCCAGTGAAGTCCTGACACGGGGAACGAGGAGGTCCAAACGGTCAGATGAACGAAGAGGACGAAGAGAAGCCGCAGAGTGAGGGCGATGAAATAAGTCACATAAATATTTTGGAGCGAAACCAAGCTGAGCCTTAGAGACAAGGATGAGGACCTTAAATTGGATGCGGGCAGAAAGCGGGAGCCAGTGGAGTTCTTCTGCCATAAAGGTGGTGATATGAGAGAATCGAGGAAGACGGGCAATTAATCTAGCAGCAGCATTGAGAACGGACTGAAGAGGAGCAAGACGGACTTTGGGAAGACCAATGAGGAGGGAATTGCAGTAGTCAAGTCTAGAGCAGACAAATGCATGGACAATTGAAGTGAAAATTGGAGATGACAGAGAGCGACGGATAGCTCTAAGGCGCCTTAGGTGAAAATAGGAAATGCGAGTGAGTTTGGAAATGTGTTCAGTAAAGGTGAGAGAATTGTCAAGTAAAAATCTGATATATTTCTAATTCCTCAGATATTCATCCCCCTATATTTGTGGATAACTTTGAAGAGATTTATGTTTTTGGTGAGAGTAAAAAAATCAAATAGACACCGAGGGCATATTTAGCATACCTGGGGTCCAACATACCCCCTGCTGTAACATAGATAGTCTCATGACGCATTGACTATTGCATAATCCCGATTACATCAATAATGGAAAGACTTGTACTTCCATGGTACAAAACTGGAAGAAACATAACGATAGACAACTCGGCTTTGACCAGCAATCAAAATTTCAGGCAGCACCTCAAGCCCGGTAAAAGCGCTGTTTAATATGTCTGCGTACGTTTGAATAACTGATTACTGTTCATCACAATAAAAAATTTCTTACAGTGAATATAACATCATACCATGATTCAAACATGTTGCATAACTGCATGCACTCTCTCCCACCTAAACTAGGATCATTCATTTCCATGTTCTATTAAAATTGTAGAACTGGGGGCCGTGTTATCGATGGGGTCCATTAGACCCCAGGTGTGCTAAATGTGTTGGATCGGAAGGTGTGCGTCATAGGGTTAACAACAGTCTTGTGAGGTCACTGTCATACATGCATATCGCACCCATATTCATTGCTCACATGCTGTTAGACTCAAATTGAGGAGGTTTCTTTAGCATCAGTCTTTCCAACATCTTTCTTCTATTATAATAAAGACATAATAATAACAAAGCCTAATTCAATACAATAAAAATGAATCCATTCTAGTGCTGAGACAACAGAAATGCTGTGTTGTACCTGCATGCAACATGACTTGCAGTCCTCGCTGAATTTGTTGGAATAGGTTTCCTGGTCTTCCTTTACCCTTCGATCCACTTCTTCTCGTTTCACCTTTTCTTTTCGGGCACGAAACGGTGCCTGCAGGGCAAAGAATAAATCCATGATTAACAGAAAGGTAAGCGAGTGATCCAAAAAATTGTATGGTCAGTTGGCGAAATGGGGAAGAATCTCTCCCCAAGAGAGCAAACTGAGAACGGTCTGATCTGTGCAGTGGCAACAGAATCTCTGTGTGATAATGATTCGAGCAACCTGACAATGTGTATATATATATACATATATATATATATACATATATATATATATATATATATATATATATATTCATGTCTGTCCGGTGTCAGAGCGATGCATATATACATTGTAATTGTAATTACTAAACTTCTATTGCCCCGGTGTCTAATGCACAAGGCATCAACCGATAGCACACCAGAACCAAGCCGTAATCAGGTCGATATCCAGAAGGTCAGTCCGTAAGACATATATATGTATATAAATGTATATATACAATACATATATATATATTTATATATATACACACACACATATATATATATATGTATTTGGACACTTACTACAGCACCTTAAAAGAGCCTCACAAAAGTTATGCCTGTGCCAGTCTACATGACAATAAGCATCATTAAGAGCAGAAATGTCATTAGCAAGCAAAACAATGCACAGAAACTAGAAGAGTCACTAATGGTGGCCTATAAACGCACGTGGATCCAAACCAATGGATGACAGATGACATCATGTTTAGTCTCTGAACAAAGCTGCATCGAAGGTGTGAAGTGACGACAATGCTACTCTTGTTACAGTGTCTAATCGCGTCTTACCTTTCCCTCGAGCATTTCGTAGAGAATACAGCCCAAGCCCCACCAGTCAGGGCTCAATGTGTACCTCTCGTTCTTCACAACTTCAGGTGCTGCAAATCCACAATTTACATCGAGTTATATGACTTTTACTCGTCAACTGTCATCAGGTAATTGGAAATGAAGATTATTTGCTTTGCTTTGCTTGTAAAGGGTGGGTATTTGTCTCCTGCTAATAAGTACCACATTCTTCCTTATATTCCACAAGTAAGAATATTACTTGTTTATTTACTTAAGCGTGGTAGCAGTACAGCTCAGTCAAGGAGTTTTGTTTATGTTGGCCTCTCTAATTGGAACCGTGTAGCGCAGGAATTGTGACATGACTTCCTCAGCCTTTCTCTTCCCCTGTTCCGGAAATCTGTGAAGATCATTCTGTATGTTAGTAATAGCACTGACTTGGGTCGTTGAGTGGCACTTTTATAAACGTTCGATTACAATTACAGTTAAGAGAAGACAGATCTAGTGGTAGGCTGTTCAGTGTAAAGGGCCAACTGCAAAACCCTGGTTTTCGAAAAGATTTAAACATCAAGAATTATGAATATCTAACTCTTAACACACAATGCAATCAGTTCAGCACAGAATACAGGAATATTCCATAAGAAGTCAGAAGGTATCCAGCAAGGCCAGAGACCTCCCGCTGAGCAGCCAAAGCCGATGAAGAAATCATGGCATATCTATGGTCTGCTCAGACATACTTATTGGCTAGATGATGTAAATGATGAGACTAGACCACGCTAGACTGGAGCAACACTCACCCATGTAACCAACCGTTCCGACTCTCCCTTTAATCATCTCTCCCTCTGGGATTTCAACAGCGAGGCCGAGATCCGAAATTCGTACGTGGCCTATTAGATAAAAAACAACAACAGCCTGCACGGAAATCTACCCCTCCTGGAAGCATCGCAAAATCAACCGGTACAAGTCTCTTGAATAATGGTAGCTATGCTAATCCATAGATACCACAGCACTCGTACTCATTGCACTAAGAATACAACAAGTTTCAGATATGTCTCTGATCGCTAATGGGTTTCGTGTCTGTCCGATGTCAGAATAATGCACCTAGCTCTGACAACCTACAGGGTGGTGTTGTCTATTTTCTACATTTCTGCCTGTAGGATTGCATCAGAATAGCTCTTCCGAGTGACGAAAACACAGAGAAGACTGAAAAGCTAGACTATAACATATACCAGACCTCCCTTATAACATAATTCATTATTATACACTATACAGGAACATGAATCAAATATTGAAATTTTTTAAACCAGCATTAACTTTTTAAACCAAGCTTTAAATTATACCTTGCTACTTGATTCAGCTCCCACAGACAGGATAATAAGTTGGAAGCAGAATTTTAATATTTTGATCATGTTTGTGCCTTTAAGTGGTGTAAAAATGGACAGTACAGAGCAGTTTCTTAGGATGACAATATACCTTGCCTGAGAACATCCATAGGAATAACACGGATAATTTCTAAAGCACCGTAACGCAACCATGCCGCTACAAGGGCGCTGAACTAAACATGCATGTCCTTGGTCAAAGTACAGTGTGGCATGAGTCAGCACAAGCAGCATTATGGTATCTTGAGGCAAAGCCTGTTTACTCTATACCAACTTCTGTCTATAATCAATCCTCTGTACAGCTTAACTGTCTAAGTATCAGGTATCCTACCGTGATCATCAAGGAGAATATTTTCTGGCTTCAAATCCCTTGAAAACACATAGCAAAGCAAGGTTTTACAAAATGCAAAAATTGTTTAAAGCAAAGCACTATTCCAGCCCAAAATTCATGCAACAAAGATATCCACTGCAGCTACAGAATGCAATGTATCAAGTGCCTTGGGGTTCTGCCAGCAGCAGCTCTGGGTAGTCTGCTTTGTAAGAGACTATGTAAAATTGACAAATTACAATTTGTATATCGACTCTTTAAATAAAAATTTGCACCTTGTACACACGACTTATACATCATTCTTTAACAGCAGTGAGAAACGCCTGCAAATATTCTTCTGAAAGTCAGTGTTGAATGCAAAAAGTTAATGCAACATGTCTACACACAAAATCTAAACATACATTTACAGTAACACAATTGTAATTTTTGCTCCTATTATCATATTCATATTCTACATTTCTATAGCTAGCTGATTAATGACAAAGCATGACTCGATGGTGTTGAACAATTGCCCAAGGTCTCTCCACATGGAGAGTCCCAGCAGAGTCTCAACGAGCACGCACTCTACTCCACAAGGACAGCACACTCAATCGATAGACATTTTTTCGTTAACACAGAGCTGATTGTTTAGAAAAACACTGACGTCATCCGATATTCGATGACCAGCAGGAGGCTCAAGTTTGCAAAGAAACTGTCGTTGGTGAAGCAGCCAACAGCGATAACAATGGTAATCAAATTAGAAGTAAAGGTGACACACTCCACTATACACATCACCTGCAACCAGAATGTATTATTAATAACACGGAGGTAAATTTATCCACGAGTTACAAGAAGAGTTTACCTGCGGACACGACAATGCTCACCTATAGACAACGTTCTCCGCATGCAGGTGCAGCAGTCCCATGGCAATTTCTGCTGCATAAAAGATGGCCCGTTCTGCTTCGAACCCTGGTATGCCCATGTTGTGGATGTGAAACTTAAGATCACCACCATTCATCAGCGTTAGGACCAAGCAGAGAGCGTCCTTTGTTTCAAACGCGTAGGCAAGACTGACCTACAGAACACAAACAAACAAGACTACACAACAGCTAGTATCAATTTACATGGCATTTAATCTGCTCTCAGATGCTGAAGCAATATGCAAGGCGTCAGTTTTCACTGCAAACCCATACAGCAAAATCTTGGCACTCAGATACCCAACACTCCGGATACCCTTTCAAAGCCGGTCCAATAACAAACAACTACCAATGTTGAACTTTTATGCCAAAAACTTTATCAGAATTCAGACACTGCTAATACAAAGTATCAACATCAAAACCACGTGTTGTCCTCTTTAAACACAACCGAACTTCACAGAAGATTATTAACACCCAGCAGAGCAATAAAAAAGAAGCACAAAAATGCAAGACAATCCCTTAAGTACCTAAATGCTACAATGATAGGTTGGCACAAACCATTAACTTCAATCAGAAGCTCAAAAGTTTAAGTAGAACTTTCAGAACAAACTAGCCTTAAGATACCCTAACACTTATATACTTCAGAACTAATTAATGAAACCCCTGGGTAAATCCAGCCAAAACCGGGTTTCCACAGAACTCCCCCTAGATTCTGACAAGCACATCGTGTTTACTTAAAAGCAACCATTGACTGACACCTTGAGCATCATTACAGAGGATCTACAAGTGAAACCAGGGCAGTGCTCGACGAGATTAGATGAAGGATATGTTCCAGTGCGAAGCCGGTTACTGTGGGCATTCCAAAAAAATCTGCACTTGTAAGGGATAGTGAAGTAACTGCTCCGCGACCCGATGAAGCACCAATGCGACACCAAGGACGAATACAGAATGAAGTGTCGGGCAAACACTGATTTCGATTCCGAAACAGACCCCACTGGCCAGAGTTCAGCTGCAACAGCATTGCACTGGGAAGGTCCAAAGGTCAAATCAAAAGGAACAATTAATTATTCCCCTCTATGGCAAAACAAATGAGCCTGACAAAGAGCCATACAACCAGTCTAGCTGCCATCGTGTTCATGTATTCACTCCGAACGACGCTGACTGGACCTTTAACCTTTTAACGAGGAGAGGGATTAGTTTTCCATACATTTTAGTGCACGCTTGTCGTTAAAGGGTTAAATCCGAGTTGACTTTCTGGTTGCACTCTGGGCATGCAAACACTGACCATTCTCAGCGTTATGGCTGGGAGCGGCTCCAAGTAGGTATCTTGTCGGGGTGCTATACAAGTCCTCTGAATGGGTTAAGTAGAACCCTTTCCTTCCCAGAACGCTTACTGAGATAGCTATAAATACCTTCCTCCCACATGTTAGGAACTCCAAAACTTCCATCATGCATCAATCTAATCAGTAACTTCTGTAGTGGCAGTCTGGTGGGTGGCAGGGCAAAAGATTTCTTGGATAGCATGGCAGCAGACTGTTTGCCTTTCACTTTCATCTCTGCTTCTAGAGTTAAAATCCCTGTTCATGTACAATTAACAACCAGTTGTCATACAGAACCTCCCCCGAAGAAGTCCTTAGTTTTGGCCACTCTATTCCGCTATCACATAGCAAAGGAGTTGATGACATTGACCCCTACATCGCGATCCCCTGCCTTGACCCTACAGTACGTCCGTTATCTGAGATAATCAACTGCTCTTTCAAATCGGGTATCTTCCCAGAAGCTTTAAAAACTGCCAAGGTGGTTCCTGTATTTAAAAGATGAAAAAAAGAGGAAATATCTAACTAAAGGCCTGTCTCTGTCCTCCCTTTATTTTCAAAATTCTACGAAAAGCTGATGTACGACCGTCTAAGAAAATTTATCACTAAAAATGCCATTCTCTTTCACTCACAGCATGGTTTTCAGCCCGGTCACTCCACTTTTATGCCTCTCCTTACTATGCAAGACAAGATCTCTAAAGCCATAGAAAATAATCAGTACTCCCCAGGTATCTTCCTCGACCTCGCCAAGGCATTCGATACTGTAGACCATAGAATCCTAATAAAAATTTTTTAATGCTAAGGCATACGTGGAACTCAGCTAAATTGGTTCGAAAGCTACTTTATGAATCGTCTTCAACTAGTTAACTGCAACAGTATATCTTCTTCCAAACTTAAGGTCAGTTTTGGCGTTCCACAAGGCTCTAACCTTGGCCCCCTGTTGTTCCTCTTTACATAAATGACCTTCCTAATGTTTCCTCCCAGTTATTTTTTATCCTCTTTGCTGATGACACCAACGTGTTTTTCTCCCACAGCTCCATAGAATCCCTATTCCAGACTGTTAATACGGAATTGCTGCCTATTACGACCTGGTTTCGTGCAAACAAGCTTACGCTCAACGTTGACAAAACTAATTTTATTCTGTTTAAGTCCCATAGGAAAAGCTGCCCCACCGTATGCCCTACCCTATCTATTGATGGAATTCCTATAACTCAGACTAACTCGACAAAATTCTTAGGTGTCTATGTGGACCAGCATTTGACCTGGTCAGAACATATAAAAAGTATTACCTCTAAAGTCTCTAAAAACATTGGAATCTTATCACGGATATCCTATATACTTCCTCCTTATGTCCATAAAACAGTTTACTTTTCTCTTATATACCCGTACCGCTCCTACTGCAATGTTGTATGGGCCTCAACCTATAAATTCCGTCTTCATAGTTTAGTCATCCTGCAAAAACGTGCCATACGATTTGTGGCTGGGGTTTCATATGGACACCATACAGAACACCTTTTCTGAAAATTCCACATGCTAAGGGTTGATCAGATAAGGACTTACCAGACTGGCCAATTTATGTTTTGCTATACACGCGGCCTGCTCCCATCTGCGTTTAACGATTTTTTCTGCCTTACCTCTAATATTCACTCTCATTTTACAAGAAACCGGAATTCTTACCATAGAAATTTTGCCCATACCAGTACAATGCTATTCTCTATAGATTTACTGGAGTCTTATTATGGAACCGGATCCCTCAATCAATTCGAGATTTATCAAATCTGCTGATTTTTAAGAAAAGCCTGTGCCACTTGTTCATAGAAGGAAATTTATAAGGTTCACATTACAGTTGCTGCAGCTGTAGTTTAGTTAAGATGTGGTTTTTCCTTTGTTTCATTTTTGTCATTGTATTTCTTTCGTTCTTCTTTATTGATGCATTATGTGCATTTCATTGAATATTATTGTCCTGCTACCATTCCTTCTTGTTGCAGTTCCTTCTGTTACCTACCCTTCCTCGCTACAGTTCGCTTTATAGCCTATCATTCTATCCTCCGTCATTCTTACTACACTTAGTAATTATGAGCCCCTACTAGCGGGATCTTTGATCCCTTTTGGGTCCCCTCTGTAACCAACTAGTTACGAAAAAGACATTCTTCATTGATGCTGTTACTTTTCTGTTTATTTTATTGGTTGCAGGAATAAATTTGATTTGATTTGATTTGATGTCATGAAACCCATAAGAAACAGTTGTCCAGTTGTTGAATTGCTTTCTTCATGTATGTGTTTTAGCTGAAACACAGATCCTTCAAAAAACAGTACCATGACAACCACTGTTGATAGAGGCATGTAATAAATGTATGACTGATTAATGGCATCTAATCATCAGTAAAACACTGCTCATAACGCAAGAGATCGGTCAGTTAATGAGTATTATATCACTGAAAGATACCTCACAGCAGATATTTAGCCACTGAAACATTCAATTGCAACTCCAGACAATCCACTCACAAGTCCACAACGAAAAATTTAATTGGCAAGAGTAAGGCCTACCACAAATCGTGAGTTAATCTTCTGTAGAATCACTTTCTCGTTCAGCGCCATCGCCTCTCCCTTCCTCTTTTTGATTCGTTTCTTTTCCAGCTTTTTGCACGCGTACATCTTGCCGGTCGCCCGGACCTGGCAGGCGCACACCTCTCCAAAGCCTCCCTTACCCAGAACCCGATACATTCTGAATGTGTATTTTGTCACCGCTTGGCTACAAAGAACATCAAAGCCTTTGTTAACGTTAAAAGCAACAGCAGGGCTAACACATTTAAACTTTCCAAATACCTGTAACCATCATCGTTGAAGTGCTCCGACACACTAATCTAGTGCTTCTCCAAGTTTTTCGACCCCAGGGACCACTTTTTACAGAGTAAATCTTATTGCAGAACACCTACATCCTACAGTCCAAAGCTTTTCATCGCAAATGTGACCATCTAGCAAAATAGTGGTGTCGCTTCAACATGAACACTGACATCGCCAAACCCAAACAATTGATATAACATTTTAGAAAACACAGGTTAGAAACTGCGACAACCATTATGTTGTATTGTAGGACATTGTGGGGTTACTTACTTGCCATGAGCCACGAGGCTCATGCCTGTAGACCACATACAGTCTACAGACCATGCTTTGAGAACTACTGCACTAGACCACATAAACATTACGTGGTAACGCTTGAGATGAAGGAAGGGAAAAGTTACTACACTGCAAAGCCCTGATAACATGCGTCATTATAACGCGAGTTCTAATATCAACATGGTTTGCCATATTGATCCAAATTTAATTCACCTTTAAAACAGTACATGTCATCTAAACTAAAACAATGGTGTTTGTTATAAGGACATGCAGTTGACAAAGGAGAGGGGATAGGACAAAGCCACATTTCTTGATGAACTTTTCTCTAATTTCTAGAGGTTTGATAGCCGGCTTTCTTAGTTTCCTACATGCTCACAACCAGTTTAGTTTTTTTTACAAATCTGCACATCACTGGTTTGGGTCTAGATTTTTTACAGGTTTCTTCAGTTTTCTAGTTTTGCCAAGACCTCTCAACTTTATTACCACACGTAACTCTTCACCTAACCAGAGGTGGTTCAACTCGCTGGCTGGCTTACAAACTCACATGGGTTAACAAGGCATCAAAACAGACTGCAACCGCTGCTGCTGAATCCGCCTTTGACTACATGTGATAATTGCCAACGCCCGCCAAGCCTCTAGTGTAAAGAGGCTGCACCATACTTAAATCAATGTGATTTCTTCCTTATTAACACAGCCTTGTCCTTACATCTCTTAACAGTTGACAGATGTGAGTCACATGACACAGTTCGACTTAAATTGGAGCTATATAGAGGCACACAAGGCGATCACATGTTCGCCACGCTGCTCTACACGGACGTAGTCGGATTCTAATAACAGATCGGATTCTAATAACAGATCGAATTCTAATGACGGATCGGATTCTTATCTTCTGTGTGCATATATTCTAATGCCTGGTAGCTTTCCACCTCCATTACACGGTATAGAGTTTCAAGACAGAACTGTTTTTGGCACTCCATCTGTAATATGTACACTAAAGCCACTGTGCGAGATAGTACCTCAGCGTAAATTAAGAGGATGCTCGATAGTGTAGGGTTAGCATGTTGGACTGTCAATCGATTGGTTAGGGGTTCAAGTCCCCACCAGGGCAGAATTTTTTTGAGATTTCAGCTCCACCTGCACCCCCTAGCCCACTCAGCTATAATGAGTACACTGTCGGTGCGAAGACAAGACGGTGAAGGAGAGAACTGACCACCCGCCCTCATATGCCAAGGCTAAGAAAATGAAGTCCATACACTTCATACCCATAGCTGCCTCAGGGCTACCTTAAGGGACTGCTCTTCTTCTTCTTATATAGCACCACACAAATGTGCTGCTTGCATGGTTACCTAATGGATCTATACAGGTGCAACTTAGGCAACCAGAAAATAAGTGTTGGGCTTAATCAATTGAAACAGTAGGTACATTCAAAGGAACATTGTTCCAAGAGGTAGGTTCTGAAGCTCGCATTGATGTGCGGAAGCAAACTATAAATCTCCGCAGGCAGAAAAGCGTAGTGATCAGGGACCAGGCTGACTCATAAAGATCTGGAACACAAAGCTCTTTGATATGTGCCGGCACAGTGCCGGCCATTGTGGATGATCCAAACAGGAGGATCTTGAATGGAATCCATCCCTACATAATTCCTATACAATGTAATAACTGCCGATGGATCATCCAATTAGGAGAATCCTGAATCGAATCCATTCTTCCTCAGGAAGCCATTAGTATCCATGGTTTAGCATTGAGCTATTAGTATGCTTTGCGTCAGAACATATAAGAATCTGATTAATCCATGAATCATGGCAGATACGTCTCTACACACAAGAAGCCTCTTTGTAAACAAGATATGATGAAGGTTGCTAGCATTGATTTCAATATGGTAAATAAATGATTACCCTACTGTACCTCAACATGCAAACCTCTGAACTGGCAACCCGGCAGGCTCACAACTACACTACCTGGTGAATCGCATCCATAACCTTTGACCTGAGTTTCAACCAGGTAATTCTCGTCAACAGGCACGGAAGTAGGCCAGAAGTCTGGTGAAAAATGCCACTGCCTCCCAGCAGTCTTATCCTGATGGCAATCCGAGACATCAAGCCGCATGACGTAGAGTTCAACTGCTGGCACCTGGAGGCGAAATCTTGAACCATATCTGCCAAAGCTATTAGTCTTAATTCCAGTCCACGGCCAAGGCACAGCAGCAGCAGCAGCACGAGCAGGAGTTCAGATCCCTTCTCTAGTCATCTTATTTACAAGCCACAACTGGTATGTATCGTATCACATATATTGTGTATATACCAATTTTAAATTTAAATAACTTTGAAACTAGGATGTGAATCAGGAAATACGTGTATAATGTATACACAAGAATATTGTATTGTATTGTATTGTAATTGTATATGGGCATTTATAATGAGTCTCTCGCGGTATAGACCATTCAGAGGCGCAATATACATTTCCCTATACATTCTCTGACACCCATGTTAATTGGCCCACACTGGTCCCCACTGAGGGCCATCAGTTGTCACTAGTGGCCCAACACGGGCCAAACTGTGGGCCTAATAAGCATGGCTGTCTGGAATATATATACAATACATATATATATATATATACACACACATACATATACAAGTGTATCGATACATATATCAACTAGATTATAAACAACTTGGGATAGGCAAAAAAGAGATTTACACTTATAACCAAGTGGCAACACTGCAGAGTTTCAGCGGTATGCGAGAAATTTCAATTCAGGTATGAAAAATATGTGATATACAACAAGTATTAATGATTAATCTAAATATAGATACATGTAAAACCAAGTAATGCAATGTAACTAGGCATTTATATAACTGCATTCTAAGTAGTATATCAAATGTGCACCATCCATATATCTGTGTAAGAGGGTCACATAGACAGCATCAATAAAGAATAGCCAAAAAGTGGAATTTCCAGTGTCCTACCAGAAGGAAAACTTACCTTTCCAACCACTTCCACTGCAGGTATCGCTTGAAGTACATGCTTTCTAAGAATTGAATGAACGGCTCCTTGCTAAGAAAGTCATTTGTTACCCTGAAAAACAGAAAGGCATAGCAGCATGAGTTTTCACAGCTAACAATGCACTTATAATTATAGGATTTTTTTAGTTTAGTACAATTAGAGCATTACATAGTTTTCACAGCTAACAATGCACTTAATTAAACGAGTCAGACAGTCGCGTGCAGAGTTACTTAACAATGCTATAATTATATATACAAGCTTCACGACACAACTGAACTCAAACATAAACAGCTTTCCACCAAAGCTGAAACTAAACTGACAGTTCAGAAGTTTCTCAGTTTAATTCTTTAACGACGAGAGTGTACTAAAAGTGACTGGGAAACCAACGTTAAAGTGTTCACTCATTTTCAAGAACTGATCCTTCAGTTTGATTTTAAACAAAAGTTAAATGTAATGCATGCAATGCAATGTACTTAATGTATGCAATGCAATGTATGTAATGTAACAGGAATTTACACAGTGATGCTTCAAGGACCCTAAGTAGCTGCGTTCCTGCCCCAACAACATAAATCTACACTAGAGCAAGTAGTCTTTCAGCTTTCCAGAGTTAAGACAGGGTTTTCCAGATGTCATCATATTTCAATTAGATTTCTCCAAAGAAACTTAGACTGCAACCTAAGTTGAACCAATCACTGACTTAAATGTGTTAGCATTAAAATAACGTACTAATAATAACACGGACAATTTCCTTTTCTTTGCTGCTAGAGGCTCCTTCATTTGCCTGTATTTCTTTTACCAGACATAGCCTCATTTGATTTATACACAGGAACTAATAAAAACATTTTAAAACTCAACTTCAAGCATTAAAAAACATATTTTTGAGTACTTAAAGCCCTAGGTTTTAGGTTTGGCGGTTTCCCTCGTAGAATGAAGTGACCAACGACTGTAGGCGGTTCAAGTAAGCATCTGTCGGCCAATGGGCGTTGATTTCATTTTGGTTTACACATCTTACAAGCATAGGCTGCTGAATTTAATTATATGCATAGCCTAGGCAACATCGTCCGCTTTGTGGAATGGAGGCGAGGCGCAGGGACGGTCGGTCGATCGGTGGTAGCCCCCACCCTAGGCCCTTCACCCTCCCTCTGGCCTACCCCGATCAATTGACCACTTGTATATATAACCGAGCTTTGGGTCGTAAACCTGTATATAAATGCCAGCTGTTGATGCTGTCACCGTTGCCTTATTATACCCGGAACACTAAAGACAATAAGCTGTATTTCATATTCTAAGAATTTGCACCAGTATCAGATGCTAATATACAGCCTAAGGAAGAGAGACTAGGTCACATGCCAAATTATGCTAATGAACTTAGGAAATGAACTTAGGAAATGTCCTTTCACAATTGAGTCTTGGTTTGCAGTACTCATTCTAGTTTGAATTTCGCTGCAGCAGAGTTGAGCTTCGTAATTTCTTCACTTCATAGCCATTTTAAATCGCATAGTCGATACAGCTTATATCTCGTGTCTGTATATTATATTATTATCTTATTTCAGTAGTGGACCTTATAGTAGTATAACATTGTATTTCGTTAGTGGACATATATTAGTATCATTATATCGAACTATTTCCAAAGATGGATGGAGACTACGCTGTACCAACGACACCGACTTCAGGTGTTGCAGTTGGCAACATGCGAACATTTAAAAAACGGTTGTCTGATGGATCTACCAAGAGTTATAGCTACCCTTACGTTTCTGTAAGGAAACATTTTGAATTAACTTTTACAACCGACAGTGATAAACTTAAATTTGAGCAAAAATGTGAGGACATTCGCTTGGCGTTGGGAGTAAAAAGTTTGAGAGAAGTTCTGGTGAAAGTCATAATGGATGTTGACACCAATAAGCTCTCTTCTGCAACTCAACATCCGCAGCAGACACTCACGATGTCTTCAGTCACGGAAGAAGTAAGTGAATCAACTTCACTGACTGATCCAGCATCTGTCACAGCAGCAATATCAGCAGCTCCAGCAACAGCTTTGGAGACTGCACATGAGAATTTTGTTGGGCAGTGCTCCAGCATTGCCCAGTTGATCGACACAATCTCACAACATTCATCCACATGTGTGACGCCGTATTCAGTGAAGTCATGGACACACAGTGGTCATGTGCTGTCGGTGGATATGGAGTGTGCGAAAAAACACTCCTTTCAGTGGAGTTCCTCATCCACAATAGACAGCGAGCGGAAGGAATTTGAAGTCAACCACCGAGTGATGTTGAGCTACCTGGCCTCTGGTATGACACCCATACAGTACGAGCGCTTTAGCGACTTCAGTCGGTTTGGACTATTGTCAGACCTTTTCCGCAGGAGGAATATGGTTACATTTAGTGCCATTTCTGAGAACCTGCGAAAGCAATCTATATTTGGCGCTAGAGCGCAGGAGTCTTCACTGTCGCCTGATGGAGCTATCTCTATAATGACTGACGCACGACATCATTGTAGACGAAATAGTTATCACACCGACCATGTTGCTATCGGGTTGAAAACTCACAAAGTCGTTGATATTCAACACATTAACGGGAATGATGATAACTGTTCACAGCGTCACGAGGCAGTGGGATTCGACAGGATGTACGAGAGCCTGGATCTCAGCAACATTAAAGTTGCCCATCATGTGCATGATCGAAACATGACAATCAACAAGCGCCTACGTGAGAGGAAGCAAGCCAGGAATTCCAATGACCGCTGGCACTGCACCCGTCCTATAACAGCCGGGGTGAAAAAAATTGGGCAAGGAGCACAAAAAAACATTGGAAAAACATGGCATCCCGAGCTTTCTGACAAGGGTGCTGCCATTCGAAACCACGTCTATTGGTGTATGGACAATTGCAATGGAGATGCCCAAACCCTGCGTAAGCTCATAGAATCATGCATCCCTCATTTTCAGAACAACCACAGCAAGTGCCATGAAACTTCCCACTGCAAAGAGCCGGGGCATATGATTGAAGTTCGAATTGTTTCAAATGAGGCTGCAATTACAATGCTCCAGGACTTTCTTCGGTCGTTGGTAGTGTACAAGCACGCTGAAGATTATGTCAAAGGCCACGACACATTTTATGTGGAAAGTTTTAATAACGTTTGTCTGATCTATCTGGATAAACGGATACACTACGGGAATTTAATGTACGAGCTGCGGAACAATCTGGCTGTCTTGGACTGGAACGAACACGTCGACAGACCATACACGTCTATATGCACGACTGTTCGTTCGAAAAACCCACGTCGCCAAATCGGGAAAAAAGTGTATCGGCGCAAGACCTACGTATTTGTTGAGAACATTTGGAATTTGTACATTGCCGTGTGGTCAGCATCTAAAGCAATATCGGAGTCTGTGACAGAAACTTCTGCAGATAAGGAGACCTGCCAGAGTGAAATCTCTTCGGACGAATCCGATGACGACCAATTAGGAGACAGTGAGAGCTTTTCAAATGAAAGCAATGCACCCTACACAGTAGAATAACCGTAAGAGCTGTGACAATATTGTATGATACACTAAAATCAAACATATCAGTGCTACATAACCATCAACCGTCATTACACATAACCACCTTAGCATTCTGCTGTCTACTCTGCTTGACCTCCCCGGATTTTGGCCTGGCATAGGACAGAGAGATGTGTGGCAGAGCTGATGTGTGGCAGAGCTGACTGCTATCACACGCGTCCACAGGTGGCGGATAGTGGAACGACCTCTAGAAATAGAGGTCAGCTGCGAAATAAGCAGGGTTATATCTGACGAATAAGCAGTCGCGGACCAACAGCGGCAAGGCTAGTAGGGCACACTGTAGAAAAAGAGTGGCATTTTGCTTGACAACTAAAAGCTGCAAATATCCAATAACAGCCTTGTGACATGGGAGCACATGACTCAATTTAAATAAGCCTGATGACCCTCTGCCTAGCGGGCATGTGTTCATCACCAAGACTAGGTCCACAGCGGAAAACTGTGGTTGATGCCACGAAGGGCATCCGATCTGTAACAAGATGCTCCAATCTGTATAAAAATGAATCTGTGGCTTACCCCCCCTCAACGAGGTCCTAATCCAAGCAAGAAAAAAAGAAGATTGAACGGACAAGGGACTGTGGCCATTGCAAAATTGATTTGACATAGCACTTATGAAAAACCTAGTCTCCGTAACGTGGTTTTCGTGTGGCGCCGAGCAATTGAGGGCAATTCAGGTTTAAATCCACCTCTGAGTAGGAATCTTGAAGAGGCGCTATATAAATTTAAAATGGGGGAATGTTATGTTACATTGAATCATAGCTATGACAGGTGTACATAAGCAGCTCACAATCGATAAAATTCTGCTTTATGTCAGAAAGTAAGTGTACAATAAAAATCTCTCTGTCTAAACAAAGTCCGGCGAATTATCCAAAGTATCAATGTTACTCCCACTTGTGGCCCATGTAAGGCGTGCCTGTTGGATTCGGATACAACGATCTCACTTTTCGCACTACGCAATCTGGCATTATTTCCCGCATGTGAAGTACACCGTTCGATTCCGTTAGTTTCTTGGCCAGATATAATGGGCTCGTCCACCCACCCAAGTTGCAAATGATCTTCCAATATTTTCCATAAATTACTCTTCGTATTGGACTGTTAGCTGCATGCGCTGCTTGTCCTCCGCCAAGCCAACCTGGAGATGCAGAACCCACGCACGGAGAGAGAAAACAAAGAGGACAGGCGCCTTCCGATTGATGATTTTCACCCTGCAGCTGCAAATGATCAGCTGACACTTGAATGTCATGACTGTTTTGAGCCTCAATTTCTGACTCTGTACTATTTCCATTGGACGCGACCAAGACCTCCTTCGAAGCGGCATCCATACAAGATTTTCTTCTCTTTGGTGGTTCCAACTCTGCAATTGGAACAAAGGCAGTTTCGATTGGTTGGAGATATATTTATAATGTCATCAACATACAATTAGCTCTTTCGACTTGACTTGAACGACAGCTTAGCTGGGTTATGCATATGTTTATTGTCTTATTACATATCGTAATAATAATAATCATGGTAATTTTAATAATTACATTTTTAATTGGCCATTTATTATCATTACTGCTGTTACTGCTGTTCACATCAGTTGTCATTATACTAACATTGCTGATGTTATTATTACTATGTATTTCTATAGCATGGTTTGAGCTAAATATTTGCAAGGATAATAAATGCAATTTAATTTAATATTTATAAATCTTAGTTCAATCTTATTTGCGCACGTATAGCGCTACCTGAAGAACAATAGGGCCTACTTGTACAGGGTTCACCACACAAAACAATTTATACAATTTCAGTATATATATATATATATATATATATATATATATATATATATATATATATACGCATCGTCTTCATAATTACCAATTTTTTCAAAATTCCAGTTGTTGTGAGCAAAAAATGCCCGTATGGCTTCCTCTTGATCGCCATCTACCACAATAGTAAGTTCGTATTTGTTCATGGCAATCTAATCGCATATAGAAACTACAGACTTGTTTCTCAACCCTGTAAGTATCTTCATAGCAATGAACTCCATAGTAATATGAGTGTATGGGGGGGTAAATTTGGATAATTGGAACAACTTGTATACATTCTAGAAGTACAGGTATGACCTCTAGCCAGCTTACCTGGCTTTCGTATACACAAATTAGTCGACCCACAGCTCGGTTATATATATACAAGTGGTCAATTGATCGAGGTAGGGCCTGTACGGGGTATGCCCTGTCGGGTCTAGTCTGCCCTAGCGATGCATCTCCATCCATCCGTCCGACCGCTAGAGGGCCAGAGGGAGGGTGAAGGGCCTAGGGTGGGGGCTACCACCGATCGACCGACCGTCCCTGCGCCTCGCCTCCATTCCACAAAGCGGACGATGTTGCCTAGGCTATGCATATAATTAAATTCAGCAGCCTATGCTTGTAAGATGTGTAAACCAAAATGAAATCAACGCCCATTGGCCGACAGATGCTTACTTGAACCGCCTACAGTCGTTGGTCACTTCATTCTACGAGGGAAACCGCCAAACCTAAAACCTAGGGCTTTAAGGTAATACAGCCATTCAATGCCATTTCTGTGAGCTTTAGGTGCACCTAAGACTTTAACAAGCGTGTACTTAAATGTATGGAAAACTAATCCCTCTCATCGTTAAAGGTTATTAAAGGTGAACAAAGAAGTTCAGTAAATCTTACAGCTTAGATGCAGCTGCAGTTCACAAATGGTAAACATTTCTTTAGTGGTTGGACAACCAATTGTCAAACTTACACAATATATCTGATATAACAATAGGTACACAGCAGGGCCCCCAGGTCTATGACAAGCACTAAAATCTTGGTACTCTGTATTCTTCATTCATTCAAGTATATTTACATGAATCAAGTGAACTGAAAATTCATACTCTAGCCATCTAACTTCCCAAAGTGGCTCGGCTGTTGGATTCCCACAGGCATGGTTGTACTTCTGCCAAAAGATTGTCCAGGAACATGCCTTTAAGGTCTTCAGGAGACAATGGAATGTAATAAATGGTTGATTACCTTACATTGCTTTTAAACAGCAAATGGTTGAAATCCAGAGGGAAGAATTCTATCGATGAACACTCTAAATATAAACTTACTCTTTGCATTTGTTGAAGAGTTCTCGACTGGAATTTGCTTGACTCAGAGACAGTACGCATTCCTCCACTAAATCTGGACTAACTTGATTGACGTGAGCCATAGACTGTAACAAACAGATTCAGAAGTCATTTACACTGCAATATCTCACAGAATATTGTTTTACGCAATCTTACAACTACTCCAAAGAACGCCACCCTTGGCAGCAGCATAACATATCGCATACTTGTAGACAGGGGGCCGATTCGTATATGCCAACTTTACTAGACAAGTCTGCACGTGTCTAGTACAGAAGTCGTTGTTCTGCCGGATTTTTATAATCAACTGTACAAGCTCTCTAATAATTTTTATGGCAACATTATCATAATGCACTAGGAATCCATTGATTGTCGCTTCAAATGAAAGATCATAGTCAAGATTATTGTAGTCTGTTGGAGCAGCATGGTCTTAGTCAGGTCTTGATCGTTGAGTTACATTAGCAAGGCGAATGAAGACTAAGTAATGCGTTTGTCAGAAACTACCTTGAAGACATAACACCTAATTCTGCCTATGTCATGAATGTACATGGTGACGAATTACAAATATCATTTACATAGTCAATCAGTCAGTCAGTCGGTCAGTAGGCTCCCTTGCAGTCCTATACAAGAGCTAACAAGAAAAGCAAGTCCTCCACCTCTACCACACACCTTCGCCACACATAAGGTTGGGGAGTCAGATCAGAAATGAATGCCGATGTATCATCACTAGGTTGAAGCCAGGTTCCACTAAGCATATGCAAGGACAGCTCACAAAGAAAATTATCTAGGGCCAAAGTTTTCTTTCTAAGGGATGAAATGTTTACATTTTCACCAATTGCAGATCCTGAAATCTAACTGATCCAGGATTTATTTCAATGTCACCAACCAAAAGGAGCAACAGAAACAAATATGGTACACAGACAACCCATGACGGGTATTAGAACATGTTCTATTGATTTGTATTCACCCAGGACGGAAAGTGTTCCTACTGGTATAACATAACAGCAGGACATATGACTGAAATGACAAGGCAGCACCAGGAACCTGATAAAATGAATGGGCTTGAGCTAGGTTTTAAAAAACACAGATCGGACCGCAGTGATGCATGTGTAAATCCAGTACCAGACCTGTTTTCACCAGAATTAGCAAAGATCAGGAACATCAACAATATACAAGAAAGCAAAAATAATAAGGCATTCATAATTAGAGGCATTCATAATTAGAGTAACACAAACTGAAAGACAAGGAAAATGGGACAGCAGGTAAAAAGGCATTATCTAATTGAGTTCAGGGGCGACTCACGAATGGACAAAATTTTAGAGTGCCAGGCCAGCCAGTTTTATTGTTGGCCTAAAAATCATAAAATTAAGACATTATAGTTGAGAGATTGCTCTGCTTATCCAGGTCATGAAGCACAGAAAGCAAAGGTTAGTCAACATTTATGAGCACAGTAATCAATATGAAGCAGAAGTAAACAAATCCTATCTGAGCGGTGAAGAATGGACAAGCAAACGAGAAAATAAATAAAAACCTAATTTAACTGATAAAATGACAAAATTTATGTAAACAACATATCACTAGAAATTTAAAATCAACACATTTACCATACACTGCCATGGCAACACTTTCATTTTAGATATTTTATCGCAATGATAAAATCTATTCAGCGTTTAATATGCAGTGGACCAGAGCATCACACAATGTATGGCAATGACAAAACCAGCAATCAACTGTTTATTATTCCCTATAAAGGCCCACACGAAACGTTCTTTCAACACAACATTACAGCCCAACAGGCACTGTAACTGGTTAAACATATTCACAAGGAAGGTGTCTTGTGTAAACTCAAACAAATATGTACCGGGTACTCATATACTGTTGGATATACTTGCTCATCATAAGCTACTTGCTCATTTACTTATTTAAGGCTTGCTTTTGTCTTTTCTAGGGGTCAGCCGAGTAGACATTTTCCACCGAGTACCGAATCTGAGTATTTGGATGCACTATTTGCCGGATCCGGGTACGTCCTGAGTACCATTTTTTCATGTAGTCTAAAGCTTCACATTTGCATGTAATGAAAAATTTTCGATATAAATTTCTGTACTTATAATAACTGACTAATACATTTTGAATTATATAAATAAATAATCCGTTGTGGACTTCCGGTGTTGGTGTTTTTTGTACTTTCTTCTTCAAAATGAATTTGCTAGATGACGCTTAAAGCTGATATTATGAGCCTACAAACTCCGGCATGTGAGGCAGACAAGCAACTATTTGTGTGCACAGTATTTGCCGAGGCGAATACTTCCGAATAGTGCCGAAAAACGGGATATTCGGCCGAGGCAAATGTCCGAGGCGATTTCCGGCTGACCCCTAGTCTTTTCTTACTTCTTTGCAGCCCAATTAGTTTTTTTCCAATTGACTAAACAGACAATGTCAGCACATCTGAAAGGCAGGACACTTTTCTCTACACATAACCGAGAAGCATTAAAATATGTCTTCTTGCACACTGACACCTGCACTGCAACATTCTCTGTGCATGCACAATTTGATGCACCTCAGATCAGATATCTTGAAGTAGCACCACATGCTCCGCAATGAAATAACAAGTGGCTAGAGTCGAGCCTTAACTAGGTAAAGAACCCTAAGAGCAGCTTGCTACTTATGGAGCTACAAAACTGTCATAGTTTCTGCCATCACTATATCATATCATACAGTAAATATCAGGCACATTTTCAAAAACTATCTCAGCCGAAGAGTGGACATAGAACATCAAGCAAAAACCTGTCGATATTTCTTGTTTGGTAAAAAGGCTGGCAAGCAAAACTGCTCGTTCACAGAAGAAGCCAGGTGTTACGTAAAGCACATACAAGGCTCTTTGAAACGCAGGGTGCAACCATCGCACCGCAGCACTACAACTACGTCACTGTTTACGCAGTTTTTTCGATCTTGACATTCCGGAAACTCTAACGTGAATCTGATCTTTTCCAGGTCCAGAACTTAATACAGTTTTTAAATCAGCAGCATTTGAATGCTTCTACAGACAGTGACTATAACACCCTGAATATTGTAAAAGCTCTGAACAACTCCAGAAAACGCTGACACTGCTCCGGCTAGAACGTGCACTCGAGACATCAAAGCGTTTGGCACTAGTCGAAAGTGTCAAATATTTATTTTCCGGTGTTAAGAACAGCTCTGGGTTATAAAACACTTGCATAACTCCAGGACATGGGAGGAAGTGTAGGAATGCCGGAGAAACGCCCTAACCTTGTCCAAAACTGTGCAAACCTGGATAAATGGCAGTTATACCGCTGATCGATCATGTGTACATGAACATAACTAAGTTCATTGCACATATAACCCTTCAACCGACCATGATGTTTCTACACGTCATCACTGCATCAGCATTCATTTTTGCTCAATCCTTACTTTATGCCACTTCCCCGCCAAGCATCCAAGGAGGCTGGCTATTTTTCTTAGCAAAAGAGCAACCCAGTGTAGAGAAGCAGCCAACAGTTCTAAAGTTCAGCTGCTCCTATCCAGGTTTGCTTATCTGTGGACTAATGGCCCACCACTGATCTGCTTCCATTCAATATTTAATGAATATTTCACGTGCTTTGCTGATACTGCAGGGCAGAGCTTGACAGCTTTCAGATTCACAATCGCAGATACACTCTTCGAGCCTCTGCATATCTCGCCCTTTCTACTACGCATATACATCATGATTCTCCAACTTCTGGTACTGCTTATCCATTCCAGATTTCATATCTATTGTAAGTTGCCTAACAAAATATCTATAAGAATTTGACTTGACTGATATCGCAGGAAGACAGAATTGCAAGTGGCACCCTCTGGGCATGTTCGTACCTAGATTTTTACATCTTTGATGTTTTCTTGCCCTTCTCTTTTTCTTTTTCTTATTTTGCAAAACAATTGAAGACTTATCGTTTTCTAAGTGCTCAAACCTTTGAGGTGAATTCTTGAATTAGCACGATGTAAGTATCTGATTGATAATTAATAATTGTAATAGCAACAACAATAGTAATAATAATAGTAGTAATAGTAACTAACGATAATATTAGTAATTTTTAATAATATTAATAATAATTAATAATAGTAATGTTTTACCAGAGGTACATGTAATCCCTCAGGATTTTACATATTAGGGATAGCATAATATTAATAATAGAAAGCCTTATGTGTCCAAATAATAATAATAATAATAATAATAATAATAATAATAATAATAATAATAATAATAATAATAATAATAATACATGTAGTGCATGTACACCTAACTTTTGCAGTTCCACTTGACAGTGAAATAAATAAACACCTCATACTCCTCATAGTATACAGTTATAAGACTGGGAAGACTGAAGAAACAACAATTCAGAAAATTAATTTATGAGCACACACAACACCAAAACAAGCTTAAACTTTAGATTCTGAATACTGAAAATATTAGCAATATACATCTCAGTACACAGCTCCATATTACTGACTTGTAATTCATTCTTGATAGACGAAATAAAAACAACTGAAATAAAACATATGCTAATGTACATATATGCATCAATTTCAAATAGACATAATTATGTATCCAAAACTTACATCGGTTTTCAAATACTGATCCAGAATGGTTTGTGCTAGCTGGGGTCTGCTCTCGTCCAGAGTGATTTCAAACTCAGACTAAGCACAAACAAAAGAAAACACAACAGTTCAATTAAGATCTGTCACATCATGATACACCAGAATCTCATTATACCACTGTCTTTGGAGACCAAATAGAGGTGCATCCTTACAGCAAGGTTGTTTTTAATACGGTTGCTTCTAAGGTTGAATTAAATTATGCATCGATGTATGCTACCAAGTTTAATAAAAATCTGCAAAGTAACAAGATATGTTATAAGAAGGGTCTGGTGTACAAGCTTCGAAAATGACAAATTTTACCATTTTCAAAACCACACGAAACAGATACATGACACTCTCGAAGGTTATGTCTGCTCACAGGAGGCACTACTGCAACTATTACACACATGAACTGTCTTATGTTAAGGTGTCTTTAATGTCACATACTGAGCACAATCTGTCCGATGACTACATGAATATCTACCAACAAGCGCACTACCACAGCAAAGCTTCATTTGTCTGGTAATATCCTACATATGGACTTTGTGCACATTAACAGACAATTATGCTTGTCAGAATCCTGGCAGCAATCATGTCTTCTGCTTCCAGCCACTACTTTTAAAATTATGGGCAAGCTATTAGACAGACACTTTCAAATCACATGCATTTTATTAGGGAATAACCGAGTAGACATTTTCCACCGAGTACCAAATCCAAGTTTTTGGATGCACTATTTGCCGGATCAGGGTACGAACCGAGTACCATTTGTTCCATGTGCAAAGCTTCACAGTTTCATGTAATAAAAATTATCGAAACAAATTTTAGTACTTGTAATAACTGTCTAATACATTCTGAATTTTAGAAATAAATAATCAATGAAATGGACTTCCGTTTTGGACTTCCAGTGTTGGTGTATTTTTTACTTTCCTCCTTCAAAATGAATATGCTAGATGAAGCTCAAAGCTGACATTATGAGCCTACAAATTCGGTTGATGATGATGAAAAATTTTATTGCAACACTATTTGTGTGTTCAGCATTTGCCGGGGCGAATATTTCCGAATAGTATCGAAAAATGGGATATTCGGCAAAGACGAATGTCCGAGGCGATTTCCAGTTATTTCCTACATTTTATATGGCATTTTTCAGCACATTTGGGTCAGGCCAGTCATTATGTCAGTGGTTTTCAACCGGGGTTCCGCGGAACCCAGGGGTTCCGCGGGCGTCGGCCAGGGGTTCCGCGGCAGTTCAAAATAAAGTTGTACAACATCAACTGAATGATTCACAAAAAGATTAGCAATGAGCAGAATTCTTTTTAGCTTTCAGTCTTTCCTGCTTGACACAATTCTATGTTAAAATAATTAACATTATTACGTGAATGTTGCATTTTATATGTCGTTATAATACCCATATATACAAGAGTCTACTCATATCTTATAATTTGGAAGAGCCATATATGCATCAAATGGAATTTTCTAGATAGTTTCCAAATGTCATTCAGACAAAGTAGGCAACCAGAAGATTTTACCCTTTACTTTGCACCATTTGGACGCTGTGTACAACAGTCTCAATAACTATTCTCCTTCATTAGGCCTACCCCTTGAGCAGTAGGCCGACGACTGGGTTATAGAAAACCATTTGTAGGAATTAATTCTTCACTAGGTCAGCTAACTTTGAAAGAGAAGAATTCGCAGAAATCGCGACTGATGGTGCTCAACACGCAGAGCTAGACTTGGACTCGTTGTGGATATTGGTCGAAAAGGAATATTCTTCTATTGCTCAGAAAGATTTGTGAAATTCTAATGCACTTTTCGACTAGTTAGGCCTAGATATGCCAGTTCGGATTTTCTACCATAATTACCACAGAAACAAACAGCGAGAACGACTAGATCTTGTCTGTTGAGGACAAATTATTACTGATGTGTCTGTGATTCGTCCGGGAATTAAAATGTTACGCTGAAGCCATCAAGACAAATTTTACACTAAACTTGATGAAAGTTCCTTGCAGCACAGCGTTTCTAAAACACTGTTGCAGAATATTTTAATATTCTATCCATCTGTTGGAAATAGTTGCTGGCGAAATACAATAAAAATGCTGTTGTTCAGTAGCATTGTTTTGTGCACTATACAGCTGAGTGCTAAAGTATAATCTTGTAATGTGATATTATAATCTGCACCAGCAGCAATGGTGCAAATAAGTTAGGGGCCTATTAAAAGTTCAAAATTCTAAAATCTAAATATTATTCCTACATTAGAAGTTACATTTAGGGCCCACATTTATTTCCAGCAATATTGGATGGGTGAAACGCGGGGGGTTCCGTGAGCCAATGGGCGCTTGTGTAGGGTTCCGTCACTACAAAAAGGTTGAAAACCACTGCATTATGTGCACCAATAAACACCAACCAGCCAAAAGCATCAAAGCGGAGACGACACACAAGGCCCCAAACAACATTTGACCATTGGGTCATCCTAGAACCATGAGGACCTCAGTCACGGCATAGGAAGTAAATTATTTTACTCTCTGGATGCACAGAGCATGGCAGGAATTTCAGGACATAACATCACGACTCAGAAAGTTTGACAAAAGAGAAAGAAAATCTTCAAGACATTTCAGCAGTCTCACAGTGGAGTCCTTAGCCAACAGCCAAGTCTCATCGATGGTCACACCTCACCCTTAGAAGTAAACCAACCCTTAGAAATAAACCAACCCCTTAGAAGTAAACCATGTGTAGTGACTGTCGGCTAGAGAACACTTCTAAATAAATAAATGTCCAGTAATAAAAAAGACAATAACTGTAACCAAAAGCCATAAACATCACGTGGAACTTGACTGTAACCAGTATACAATGAAGAGTAGGTAGCATAAAATGACATAATGAGTTTTCTCTGTAAAATGATCCAGGCAGTTATTAAGTCAACGGTCATTCGAATGCTAAATTCAATTGCCTATACGTGCAAAGCAGCTCATAGTAAACCTGCAGCCTCTGCTGGGTCCGTTGCAACATAAACTTGAAATTTTAAGAAAATGCTTTGACTTTTTTGTTAGGATGTCGGCTGTCAAGTATGATGCAGTGTTTAAGACGGCTGTTTTCCTCCAAGAGTGCCAGATTGAGTACCTGCCAAAGGAAGAAATTTTTTATTCCTTCCGGTTTAATGTAATCCAGCACAGCCTCCTTCTCTGCATAGTGTGACCTCCGCTCCTAATACACACATGTCTAGATTCTAGGCACACTTGGTTAATTATAATATATCAGTACTTGTCTAATTCTGTTCCTTTGCACATGTGTGAAAATGAATCTCGTTTCTACAGGAACATACAGTAATTTAATACCTATTAATACCTATTAGTTACCTAGAAACAAGAAATAAGTGCAGAAATAACAAATAATTTCCGAATGCCCATGTTCTTTACACAGTTTTAATAATAAAAGACAAGTGAAAGTTAACCCTAGAGAATTTCACATACTGTATGCTAACTATGTAATCAGGAAAAACTTTTCACTGCTTACAAGAGGTAAGCTCCTTTGTACCCTGACTTCTACCCAAATTTGTTTTCCTTTCGTCAGTTTGGAAATATGCCTCCTAGGAATGCCAGAGGGACATGCAACACAAGGCTACATCATATTTTCCTCTAGCAGCCCCTTCTGCATATGGCAAATCTCTTGTCTGTCTGTCTGTCTGTCCGTGCTGTGGAATATGCCAATACTTTTTCTCTGCTCACATCTCTCTCAGGTTGTCTCTCATACTATGTGTGCATGTTTATATATGGGACCTCTCTCTCTCTCTCTCTCTCTCTCTCTCTCTCTCTCTCTCTCTCTCTCTCTCTCTCTCTCTCTCTCTCTCTCTCTCTCTCTCTCTCTCTCTCTCTCTCTCTCTCTCTCTCTCTCTCTCTCTCTCTCTCTCTCTCTCTCTCTCTCTCTCTCATTGTTCTCTTTATTGTCTCTGTTCCCACCTCTCTGGTTTGCTCTTATTCCCTCTTCTGACCCTTCTCTCACTCTTCAACCCCTATTTTCCTACTACAGGTCCTCTCCCATGCCACTTGGAATCGACACAGTGGTTTGTGCCTTATGTGAGGAATGTCTGTAAGTATGTATCAAGACACTTAATACAGCGGTTCTTTTGTACCTCTCAAAAGCTCAAGGAGTCACGTGACCCTATATAAACGTCCAATTACATCACATCAGGCCAGATTCTGCTCCACTACAGTTGCTCAATTACAAAGTCATTATGAAGAGTGTCTAAAAAACGACCGAGTATCTGCGACAAACCACTGTCTATCGTGACGCAATTCCGACGCTGTCCTTCGCATAGTTTCGCTGCATTCCTCGTTCCACAATAATAACAGTTCTAACAGCCAGCCACCTATTGTCGGAAAACAATTCCCCTTAATGGCACATCATTGGAAAAAGTAGGCACTACCACCATCATCATGAATATTATCACCCCACCCCAGAAGAGTTGAAGCATCATAGCAATGTTCCAAGGCAACAACAAATATTTACTTGTTCCGTATCTGTTTAAGTTTGTGTCCGTCTGTGTGCGTGTCTTCTTCCATCTTTCTGTACTTCTGCTTCTAGCTCTGTTCCGTCTATGTCTCTTTTTCTGTCTCTCTTACTCTGCCTTCTCTTTGTCCATCTCTGCCTGACTCTGTCCTTGATCTGTCTCTCCATATGTCTTCCTTCTGTCTGTCTGTCTGACTGCATCTGGTTCTTCATCTTTCTCCTCTGCCTGCATCAGCCTGCCAACTCTAATGCCCATTTATCCTGTCTGTCTGTCTGTCTGTGTGTCTGTCTGTACCAGCATATGTTAGTTAGCTTCCCTGATAATAGGTGTGGATGGTGAAAAACTGTTCCAGACATTAGAGAAGGCTATGTAATTTGGATTCAGTCCTATCTGCAGAGTTCTGGTGAAACAAAAACAGCCAGAAGTCAACAGACACTCAAAGAAGCCTCCTCATCTACTAGCATACATGCCACCGGACATACGATCACTAGCATCTTTAACAGCCCAGGAAACGTTTTCTGCTCGACTTAAGACACATTTGTTCGGTGATTCCTAGGTAACCGTCCCAAAGTGCCCTTGTGAGTTACTTAAAGGGCGCTATACAAGTGCTCCGTTGCATACATACATACATGCAGTGTCATACACACACACAGACATACATACATATGTATACGCAGATAATGTTATTAACCTAAGTGTTCCTGTATTTAATGAAAAGATGCTAACACATTCGTCTGTAAATTCATAGAAGCCTACTGCTACCAGTTTCATAGCGTCTCTATACATATACGTTGATCACAATGTCCAGATCCATATACAACATGTGTGTGTACACTGTACATAACATAGTGCTTGTAAACATACATATATTGCAATGTGCATACTACATCCACATATAACACATGTGTGTATACAATGTACATAACAGAGTGTGTGTATGCATACCGTAATTGTATATGCATACATATATCACAATGTGCATTGCATATCCACATACAATGTGTGTGCACAATGTTTATAATATACAAGGATACATACACATAGCTCAATAATTCTCCTAGTACTGTCAAAATGCAATCAGTTGGCTCACTATTTATTCCCAGTTTTTATATATCATTAGTTCATTTTCGCTCCTGTAGAAACACAACGAACAAGAGTTAGATCTCAGATAAGCCATATTGTGTTACTGGCCATAAGGCTAACTTTCACAGGCACAATGGGATACCACTAAAAGGATATAATTATTTATATTAAATGATGATATGAACATATAAAATAAATTACAAGTGTGCATGCATGTATAAGCACACACACACAAACACAGACAAACACAGACAAACACACACACACACACACACACACACACACACACACACACACATATTCGTATCTAAAAACTGTTCTGAATTGGTGTTAGAATGGCAAACAGCCAACCAAGAGGACAAAAACCTCTTGTCGTCTTCCAAGACATTTCAAAATAAAGATCAGTGTACTTGGAATCTCGCAGAAGACGGAAGATAAGAGAGAAATGCGTTAAAAATAGACAACAATGCACATACTGAGAGAGGCTTGCATGCATTCACTGGGCTGAATTCCATCAGAGAGAGAAATAAAGAAGCAGCAACCTGTCTCTGGAACTTTGTACTTTATATATCAAGATGCCTCTTCTAATGTAATCCAACATCTATCCATCACAGCCTCCTCCTCATCTTCTCATAAAAAGCATACCTAGATTCTAAGCAGACTGGGGAGTAAATGTTTAATTCTGGTAATTCACATGAATCCAAATGAGTCTTTTGTTCCTTCTACGAACAAAAGTGTAAGTCTCTGTGGTTAATTAATAAATAATTAATAAATAATCTTGTGTGCTATACAAACTGCAGACAGCTGGATGGACACAGAGCTGAAAAGTGCTGCATATGAAAAGCTACATTCATTTTCCTATCTGCCTGTGTCCTGATTTCCTCAAACCAAGGTCCATGAATTGTTATTATAATTATTATTACAATTATTATCATTACTGTGCATTTTTTAAGCGCACACTAGGAAGTTTCTGCATCTTCTGCCTTTGCTTATAAAAGACAGTCAAGAAACGGCAACCGTATGGTTCAGCAACTTGATGGTTCTTTGTAAATGTAATTAGTAACTTCTATTGTGCCGATGTCTGATAATAATAATCTTCGTTAATATTTTCAAACTGACAATGACGCAGTATGATTACAAATCAGTATGAACGGATGATCACAAGTTATTACAGGAGTCGAATTTTAACTGTATACGGCAGCCATGCAAGGCGCCCATCACGTCCTACATCTCATTTTCACAACGCGCCATCTCGTGATGACAGGTTGCGTGGACCTTTGGGAGGGTTGCAGGAAGCGATCCTGCGACCTACTGCTCTTCACGCCAGTGATGTTACCACTACTCTATGGACCCCCCCCCCCCATAAAGCATCAACCGATGGCACACCAAAAAAAAGCCGTAATCAGGTCAATATCCAGAAAATCAGTTCATAAGACAGAGAGGCAGCCTATGGTGGATAAACAAAGGCAGCCTACGGTGGATAAGCAAAAGGTTCTTGCCCTCACTCTAGATGTGATTTTTATGTGTTTTCCAAAACTTTACCCATGACGCACCAAGCCATTTTGGTAAAAGAACGCCAACAACCACATACTGGTACTTGTGCAACTTATGATTTTGCCCATACAGATATCATACTGTCATCTGAAGACCAAGCATCAGTAGTGTCCAAAGACTTGCTCAATCTCCAGACCCAGTACTTAACCTTCTGAGAGCAGACACAAAAAAGGGCAAACACTACGTTACAAGGGCAGCGCACAGACCAATTGGTTACCATGTCACACATCAAACTCTATGGAGAATTTCTGTTTTTGCCATTGAAGCGTTACCCACAATGCATCGCAGCTGTTGGCCACTTTTACAGGCAGTGGCAACAATGGCTATCAGCGCAACTACAGCCCTCAGCGTGAAACTATGGCTATCAGTGCAACTAGTGCAACTACAGCCTTCAGCGTGAAACTATGGCTATCAGTGCAACTAGTGCAACTACAGCCTTCAGCGTGAAACTATGGCTATCAGTGCAACTAGTGCAACTACAGCCTTCAGCGTGAAACTATGGCTATCAGTGCAACTAGTGCAACTACAGCCTTCAGCGTGAAACTATGGCTATCAGTGCAACTAGTGCAACTACAGCCTTCAGCGTGAAACTATGGCTATCAGTGCAACTAGTGCAACTACAGCCTTCAGCGTGAAACTATGGCTATCAGTGCAACTAGTGCAACTACAGCCTTCAGCGTGAAACTATGGCTATCAGCGCAACTACAGCCTTCAACGCTCACAATGGCTATCAGTGCAACTACTGCTATGAGTGCAACAATGGCTATCAGCGCTACTACGGCCTTCAGCATGAAACTACGGCCATCAATGTGAAACTATAGCTATCAGCACAACTACGGCTATCAGCGCAAAACTATGGCTATTAGCGCCAAAACTATGGCTAACAGCGCAACTACAGCTATCAATGTGAAGTAATGGCTATCAGCACAACTATGGCTATCAGCACAACTACGGCTATCAGCACAACTATGGTTATCAGCACAACAACGGCTATCAGCACAACTATGGCTATCAGCACAACAGCTATAAGTGCAACAACAGCTATCAGTGCAACAACGGCCATAAGCGCAACAACAGCTATAAGCACTCGCTAAACGGTATGATCGTTATGGACAAAAGCAACGGCGACTGCATTTGATGGTCCTTGTTTTGCTTGTCCGCCGTCGGTGAAACCTGGCTCACATTACCCGGTCTCATTAACCGCCTTAAGAGGGTTAACTGCAGCCGTTTTCTTTCCTATGAAGGTCGTTGAGCCACTCGTAAGCATTCATCCGCCATGGCTATGGCCAGCCGCATCATTACCCAATACCGGAGACCCTGGACTAGCACGCACTGAGTCTGGCTGCGCACTATACTCCAATGTGGCCACAAAGCTTATGAACACAACTGCATGCTGACCGCACAGTCATTGCTCCTGAAAAGGCGCTACACAAATCTGCCGAAACATTGTATCCAGCAAGGGCTGTCAGTTTCTTAGTGTGCAGACCAGTAGTCTGATTGACGGTTGAAGCCAGCGCTGCGCTGACTCCATGTAATGACCTTTGAAAATTTGTTAACTCACACACTTGTGTTGCTCCTCAAAGTCTACAATTACTGACCGTGCACGCATAATACGTGCAATACCTAAACACAACCACTCATATTATATATAGTTACCACAACAGGCCACTTCTACCACGCTCGGTTTCTCTGTTACTAAACAACACACTTTTCTATACACCTCCTTGGCCACACAAGTGTCTGCTGCTAGTCGTCATTACTGTTAAGACTATCGCCCCCACCCCCGCAACTACAGTGTTGCCCAAGCTTACCACTTCGTCGAGAAAGTCGATGGCTCGCTTCAGCTCGGTTTTCGTGTCGCAGAACTGGCGGAACAATTCTCGTCCAATCGGCTGCTGGTCTACGATGTACTTGTACGTGGGAGCTACAAGCAACAACAACGACAACATTCATATTTCAGAAACATACTTCAGCATCATCATCGTCATCACCACCACCATAAAGAGCAGTATCATCAGCAGTAGCATTCCCATCATCATCAAAATCATCATCATCATCACCACCATGATCATCAACATCATCATCACCACCACCACCATGATCATCAGCATCATCATCATTAACCAACATCATCACCAGCATCATCATCATCATCAGAGAAATCATCATCAGCAGAACCATCAACAGCAGCAGCACATCACCAACATCCTCGTCATCACCACCACCATAAAGAGCAGTATCATCAGCAGTAGAATCCCCATCATCATCAAAATCATCATCAACATCATCATCATCATCACCACCACCACCAAGATCATCAACATCATCATCATCATCATTAACCAACATCACCATCACCAGCAGTATCATCATCGGAGGAATCATCATCAGCAGAACCATCAACAGCAGCACCATCACCAACATCCTCATCATCAATCAGCATCATCACCATGATCAGCACCATCAGCAGCAGCAACTTCATCATCATCAACAGCAGGTGCTACAGTAGAATATCTGAATAGCCAAACCGATAGGCAAACAAAAAGATGACCAATGGAAATAAAATCAAACTTGCATAAGCATAAATAACTAAAAAAACAAAATTCATTACAAGGATAAAACACAAAGGACAAAGGGCAGGTAAGTTAATTAAATTGCTACAGGCATAAATCAGAACATAAAATAAGCTCATTAAAACACTCAGTACAAAACCTTTAGCATAAAACACATTTTAAACTAATGTCCGAATGACTGATATAAAACAGATACACCAAAAACAACAAAAAACTTAAAAAATAAAATCGTCTATGCCTGAACCCTGGTTTATGGCGATGGAATAAATTAAAATTTAAAAATACAAGTGCACAGAAGAAAATTATCATCTGTCCACGTCAGTGCATAGGCAACCAGAGTACAGCAGGTCTTATTTGCAATTCAAAAGTGAAAATTAATCACCAGCTTTGTGTCATATTCAAAGCTCCATCTGCCTCTATTGTTTGTCCTGGTAACCTCTCTCTCTCCGTCTCTCTCTCTCTCTGCCTCTCTGTCTGTCTGTCTCTCATTCGTTCCTCATCCCGCCCATCCACTCAGTCATTCATTCAATCACTCACATGCACGCTCATACATTCAATCATTCGCTCATCGCTCACTGTCACTCATTGTCAGTCTGCCTGCCTATATCTGTCTAATTAACAATCAGGAAATAATCTGAAAATTATTCTCACGTGTACTAAGCTTCTACAGACCTGAATGGTCCAGGATCCTCTAAAACATGCCCTTATTCTTATACCTGCATAACATTCACAACCCAAATGGCCAGTTAGCTTTATCAATGCCACATAACTCAAAGCAAATTAGTCAGCAGTTTCGATAAGATTACAAATTAGCCACAAGTCATTCTGGCTGTTCTCTCTGACAGTTCCTGGCTCATTAAAAGCTTAAAAGTAAGCCCAAACCTCTGTTTCGTACAAATTACTGCTCAAGCTACAGACAAACCACAGATTACCCGGCATTTCTCAATGTTGAACAGCATGGAGTAAAATATCTAAGAAAAATCAAATCATCAACCACCATTTGATTCTGATCAGCAATCCCATTCCAGTGTATTCCGCATTTTCCCCTCCAAGGATACCGGCGCATGATGCACATCCCAATATCCGAGATGATTCAAGCTACTAGACACACCTGGCACTGCAAAGGAGACCAGAAACATGCCAGGGCCTTGCAAGCAATAATTTCCGGCCCTCCAAGAGGCTGGCGACCTCGCCACACATGGACAAGAACAGTGGAAACTGACCTGAATCCACTGAACATTGGGTTGCACACGGCCTGAACAAGAGCCCAGAATCGAGACGGCTGGCTAAATGTCAGGGAAACGGCAATGCTCCAGAGAGGAGCACGGACGATGATGAAGATGATGATGATGATGCTCCTCCAGACAACAATGCTCTCTTGTCACCTCTTACAACCTTACAGACGAGAGACTCCATTCTAGCTGTCAAACATGTTAAGCTTTTGACAGAAACCTTCATGAGAAAAAGGTGCTAAATAAATATTCGGATACACAGGAAGAAGAACATTGACAGATGCATACATACATAATAAATACACAGAGTTGTAAGGTAATGTAATGCAAAGGCAGATCCAGGGCCCACTTTGGCCATAATGCCCCTAAATCCAGATGGGAATGCGTGACCTCTGGATCACTCCTTGATGTATTGTAGTATTTAATAGGAGTTAATTCTTGGCCAAGCGGCCATTGTGTTGCACACGCTACTCTACAGCTTCTGGCTTCTCAGTCACCCATCCAACTGTTAACAGATTCTTAATGTTTTTCAATGATCGCTGGCTCCGGCTTTTCTCCAACTTGATACCATCACAAGCAGCACTACGTTGAAAACGGAGTCTTCCGTACACGGTGAGCATTCAACCGTTCACCAGCTGCCCTACGCATTTCTTACGCACTCCACTCGAGCTTGCTAAGATTGAGGAGCTGCAGTACACGGATTGACAATAATTAGTCCTCGGAGATGCCACAACTGCCTTGAACTGTCTGTGCCCACCCACTGATATCTTCTGCACTCCGTAAGCCATGCGTAGACCTCCCCCCTCCCAACAACCCGAAGACAGCTGCACATTCAAAGGCTGGAATAGCTGATGACAGTAGCGAATATCATCATCGCCACCACTTGCTGATGACAGCCATTTGGCGGCGATGGGTACGAACAAACCAAACGATCTTCGGGCGTTTGTCATGTCCTGTGCTCCTCTCAATGCTAGTCCATGTTTTGCTATGCCCTGATATAGGTTGTCTATCCAGTGCAGTCTTCGCCTGCCTTTGTTTTTCTTCTTCCTTTTGATTCTGGACGTATGTACTCTTATTTCTCCTTACCTTACTTAACTCTACTAAATTTTTCCACAGAAGGTTCAGAATAAAAAAGACAAGGTTATCATGAGCAAGTGCACCTTGCAATTAAAAACAGCAGCATATCAACCAGTTCAAAAATGTTATAAATGTAACTATGTATGCAAGTATTTGTAAACATAAGTCATTATAGCACTTCATTTGTACACAAATTCTGGTATAACAAGATCCCAAAATTACTTCATCTACTGACAATAAACTGTACAACAAAACCTCATCAGAAGCCCAACAGAAGGCAGCTTTTGATCTTGCTCTCAAAGACAGCACTACAGCAAGTTTCTGGTGCTTGAAATAAATTAATAATCACCTGATGCCAGCCATCTGCCGGCAATGGGTGCGAATAAATGATCTCCAGTGTCATGCAGTGTCTGGTGCATGTGATATAGCACCTTTTAAAAACCCTTGAAAGTGCTAGGAAGCACATTTGAAGATGTGCTTAATTGCTTAATGCTTGTATCCGGTGTGCACGATACATCAAGTGAAGAAGGATGCTTTAGCGTTTAGCCAACTCAAGTCAACATCACAAATGGCTGTCATACCCAGTTGACTACTAGGGTAAGGCTGAGAAACTGCAGGTAAGCTGACTGGATGCTTACTGATAAACACCTGGATTAAGTACTGCTACTTTTCTCCTCTCCAAGGTCTAAATGTCAACTGATCAACAAACAGGTCGAATGCTATATATATAGATATATATATAGCATTCGACCTGCATATATATATGTATATACATATATAGTTTATTTACCCACGGCATCTGTCTGTCAGGTTCTCTTTGAATGTTGTTCTCTCATCACAGACAGACAAGACAAGACAGACAAGACAGACAAACAGACACACACACACACACACAGAGGAAACAAAAATAGCCTGTGCCTGGACCATACTGGAAATTTATCCAACTGGTACAGATCTATAAAAGTCAAAACCATTCCTAATCTTGCAAAACTAATAAGACAAATCTTCATGTAGGCCTTCCTTTCCCTCACAAAAGAAATAAACACACCAAAGTTCTCTATAAAGCTCTACATTTCTGCTAACCATACATTGCTGCAATTAATAATTAATTTTCCTGTTGTTCATGAAAGATAACTTACAAGTGCATGCAGGTGGAGCTCATGAACCGACAGAAATAGACCAAAAGGACCTCATTTCAATCAATCAATCAATCAATTTATTTCATTGGTGCAAAACAACAAAGGCAAAATAACATCAGAAAATTACAGTGAGTAGTCTTACACTCTATAGGGCAGAAAAGGGAAGCCCAGATGGAACCAAGGTCCCACTGGTTAGGGTCACCTATGTAAACCAGACAGGGGCCTTATTTCAGGCAGTAAAGGGGTTTGCCTGTCTAGCCAGTACCTTAATGAGTCTCTCTTGAAGTGGTGCTATATAAATTTGCAATTACCATTACCTTGGTACAGACAAGAACACGTGCACTCACACCAGACGGAAACATGTACAACAGCATTTGTATCTACTGTGCATTGAGAAGGATATACAACTGGCACATGCATACCAGGTAAACACAGACTATAAACAAGTGTTCATTCACAACAAATATAAATAATACATGGTCACTTGGTTCAGTTGATCTGCGTGATGTTGGCAGGTATAGTGCACTTAAGACTAATCATAATCAAGCTGGGTTAGTAGTACTTCAAGGAGTGATGGTCTGTGGAATACCATGCCACCTGAACCACACTCATCCCTCCACTTTTTATTGGTCAGAAAATCAATACTAATACAAGTTGGGAGTTTTAAAAACGTGTCTGTTATGGAATTGCTGTGCAGGTGTATGGAGTCTGCACCTCAACCACTCTTCTAAGGTGTTTCAACAACCTATTCCCTTAAACAAATGCATACATATATGCATGCATAAGGTATATGCAGTAGCCAATTGGTCAGAGTGCTGACCTTGCAACAGGTTCGAGCCTCCTCTGATACGATCACAGTGTAGGGACCCTGAACTCGTCCTTTACTCACAACTGCTCAGCACCATCGATGATGCTTGGTCATTAGAGCAGAACTTTAATAAATGCATAATAATAATACATCCGAGTGTAGCACGTACACGTATATGAAAATACATATTCATTTATGTCTGTATGCATAAATACAGACATACAGACAGAAAGACGCAAAGAGCCATACGCAGACGGAGGAATGAAACCAAAATGCAACAAATTGGCTGAGCTGCAATATGGAAACTGCAGGCCAGAGTATGGAAAATATAAGGGCTGATCATATTCTCAATGCCAATGTTAAACTGGGATGCTAAACACACACAGATCTAAAAACTACATGGTCTTTCTGTACTAGAGCATCAAATAGGACAAAAGGCCCTTGATAGATATCAAGTCAATATCCTGCTTTAATCGCTAGCACAGGCTGTGCTATCCAGTACACACTACCACACACACAAACACATACACCAACAGAATGATATATATCCAGTACAGGCCCATTATCAGGCACTGAAATTCTCGCAGAAGCCTACAACAGCCGGGGCGGCCCCGTCTGTCAAAATTAATCTAGGACTCTTAAGTAACTCAGCTGGTTGGATAGACAGATGGCTGCTGCAAATGGGAGCTGTTTTGTTCTACTGCTGTCAATGTGTCTATAGCTGTCAGTCGGCATACTGGAATACTTTGAATTGGAACCACACTGGGACACCCAGCTCTTCTTTCAGTGAACCATAAACGGAACACCCCAGGGTCTTCTTCCCAAAGGAACCATAATGGGACACCCAGGCAGTGCCCGCCTTAGGATGTTTAGGGCTGTGCAGAGTATACTGTATGGGCCCTCCCATGACACAAGTCAAATTTGTTTTTCATTGCTAATCATTTTATTTTAGTAGATTGTTAATAAGTATAACAAGTCAAATTTAACTATACACGAGAATTCTGGGATATAGAGGAAGTTGACTTTCATTTTATTGACAAAAGAGAAGATGTAATCGAAACTATATTATTATTATTATTATTAGGGTGTCTTATTCATGTAAATTTTCTGTGACATTTTTGGCCCTCCAAGTTGCGGGCCCCGTGCGACCACACGGTTCGCATGCCCCTAAGGCCGACACTGACCCCAGTTCTTCTTTCCAAAGGAACTACACTGGGACACCCAAGTCTTTTTTTCAAAGTAACCATAATTGGACACCCAGCCCCAGGTCTTTTTCAAAATAACCAACAACCAAAATCAGACACCCAGGTCTTTTTCAAAGTAACCATAATTGGACACCCAGCCCCAGGTCTTTTTCAAAATAACCAATAACCATAATCAGACACCCAGGTCTTTTTTCAAAGTAACCATAATCGGACACCCAGATCTTTTTTCAAAGTCACCATAAATGGACATCCGGGTCTTTTTTCAAAGTAACCATAAATGGACATCCAGGTCTTCTTTCCAAAGAAACAGAATATGTGTACCATGAGACACCTAGTTCTCTCCAGTGAGTCCACACTGGAAGTCTGGAACACCCAGGTCATTTCCACTGCACCACAACAGACTCGCCAGTTCTTTCCAACATTAAAAATGTCAAAGAGACACATGAGACATGTTCTGTCTCTGCTTCAAGTACAGCTTACTCCGGGTACAATTTTGATGGCTCTCTCATGTTCTTAGTGACTCAAACAATACTCAAAAGTACACTGAACATGCTAACGAAAAGGTAGAGATGACCTGGAATTTATACCAGTATTGCTCTAAATGCCAATCCAAAAACCATTGCCCTTTTGCACATGGTCATGCACTTCAGCAAGTGCGTTATCATGTCCACTGGAACCTCCTTATTAGTGTCTTAGTATGTCACTGGAACCTCCTTATCAAGTCATCACTGTGTTGTCATGTCCACTGGAAGTCTGGAACCTCCTTATAAGTGTGTTAGTATGTCCACTGGAACCTCCTTACATTGCGTTAGTGTGTAGTGTACAATGGAACCTCTTTATCAAGCTGTCTCAACTATATCACAACCACCTAATAACAACGTTCTGCCATAATGAGGTCATTTTCTAAACTGAACTAAATTTTGGGTCCATCAGCAGAATTTACGTTAAAATATAGTGTCCTATATAGGGACGTTTTGGTGGATGTATGTGTGGTTGGCTGTGTGTATTGGGTGTTTGTTAGTACTTGTTTGCCAGGTGTCAATCATACCAACCTATTAGAGGCCCTTACTAAGTTACTATATTTTACCAGTAACAGTTAGTAGTACTTAACCTTTGTTTTATTACCAGCCTGTCAGCAAATCTCTCTAAAACACAGAATTAATCTGATCACAAGTTCGTTTCTAAACAAGCAGAAACAGAAATCGACTCATAATTCACCAATTTGCAATCAAACACTCCAGGAACCATTTTCTGTTTAAATCATCAAACAGATCCAACAAATCAAGTCAACTTGGTCATCGCTGACAAATGCTCCGAATGTGTGTACCACAAGACAGTGCCACTCAAACTGTGGTCTGCGGCTAGTACCAGCCCACAAGTGATCAAATCAAAATGCTTTTATTGTTCACCATAAACATATAGGCATGAAAATAACAAGTACATGTTACACGCAGTGACAATGGGAGTACCCAAAGGAACGAACCGTTCCGTTAATTTAGGGCCCCCTAGTTACAATAAATCATTACAACCAGTGGAGCAATTCTTTAAGTGTGTGTCCATTATTATTTATAGCATTAACAAGACAAAACAAAACAAAACAATACCCACCCCATCAACCCCAAATGTTAAGCATTGTGTGCCTAAACAGTGAGTATAATCAAACCGCTTCAGACCAGCCCTAACATTTTGTTAAGATCAATTCAAGCAGTAGAATTGTTCCATAAGCAATATAAACACAGTCCACAGATCCAGTTGAGAACCTCTAACTTCAAAAGTTCAATTGCATAACACATTCAACACATAGGCCTACACTCCTTCTATCATCCTGCTCAAAGCTTTAACAAAAGTTGTGCATTCCAAAACAAGACAGCACATAACCATCATCTAACATTTTGACTAGAAATGGTTTACAATCAAGTAATTAGTACATAACCGGCTCTTGGCCGCTTAATTAAACTCAATTGACAGGTCACAGTATATTGGTTGATTTTACAGTTACAAGGCATTCAATAAATATGCTTTTAATTTATTTTTAAATTGGTACAATGATGGAAGACTTGTTAATTCCAATGGTGAAGTGTTCCAAAACGACGGACCATAAGTTCTAATGCTAAATTGTCTGATCTTGGTGTGTATACTAGATAAATGATGTTTATTAGAGGAACGTTTGATTGTTTACTGGGTAAGTGGAATGGTAAGTGGAGTCGCAGTTTTGATCCTACTCAAATAAATATTAAATTGTGTACACGATATATACAAAATGTTTTTGATGTTAACTTACAACAATATTATTCAATAACAATACAGTGTTCATACATAAGAAACAGTTTTAAACGTGCAACAGCAAAACAAAGTATGGTTGTAATAAACAGAGACAATAGTATGAGATCTAAATTTTAATAAAACGTGTCAGATATTTATTTTGTAAACTGATGTTGAAAGCACCAATCCATGGTATAGCTGGTAAAGCAATTACTTGTCTGCAGCATCAGAAAGTTTGAGAAGCACTGCCATAAGAAGATAAGATACCACGACTTAACTTAACAAACACTTTCTGTAGAAAAATTTCCACCATGCCAATTTATTAAGGCCAGTGTCAGATTCCACCAACAAAATACTGATAACATGTATGGATACGCCTATAGATACTGAAAAACCTTTCTGCCTAAGTAGTGAACAAAACGCACAAGAAGATAAAAGATGACAGCATCTCAGATTCACATTTTAATCCTAATTAATTTATCTATATAAAAATAGCCAGCTTTCTGTGTGTCTGTGTGTCTGTATGTCTGTCTGTCTGTCTGTCTGTTTGACCGGGCTTAACTTCTACAATTTTGCACCTTTTCACTCGAAACCTTCACTAATGTGTCGGCCTCGGCTTCGGACACCCAGTGGAGGGGTTCGCGTCCTCCGTTTTCAACCCCACCATGGTGAAAATGCCCCAAAACGCTACCCACCCGACCGTCCATAATGCGCAAGCTCGCCTATTCCACTGCCAAGCGGTTCTATTTATGGCGCCGGTATTCCCCAACGTCATTAATAATCCGCTTAACGACACCGCGGTTCTATTTATGGCGCCGGTATTCCCCAACGTCACTAATAATGCGCGTAAGTTGTTTACTTTCGCACAAAATATAATGACGATCGATTCGAAGTATATTCATCGTTTTACAGCAAAATTTTAACACATGTATGTTCAAAGACAAAGATCTAAATTATTTACAGTATATCAAACAACCAGTCTGCTCTACTAAGGGCGAGGCCGACTACAGACCGGCAGTGAGGGCTAGATTTCTGGCGTTTTCTTTAACACGCCAACGCCCGGTTCCCCCTCTTCGACTGCGAAGCAGTCAGTCCACGGGAGACTGCAAAGCAGTCTCCCCCACAGGTCGCCAGACGCCACAAGGGCCTCCAAGACTGCGAAGCAGTCGCCGCCAGAGGGCGACTGCGAAGCAGTCACTTCACGGCAGAGGTCGCTAGACGCCAGAAGGCGTATACAAGACTGCGAAGCAGTCTCCGCTGTACGCCAGAAGGCGTCTACAAGACTGCGAAGCAGTCTCCCCCACAGGTCGCCACACGCCACAAGGGCCTCCAAGACTGCGAAGCAGTCGCCGCCAGAGGGCGACTGCGAAGCAGTCACTCCACGGCAGAGGTCGCTAGACGCCAGAAGGCGTTTACAAGACTGCGAAGCAGTCTCCGCCAGAGGTCGCCAGACGCCACAAGGGCCTCCAAGACTGTGAAGCAGTCGCCACCAGAGGTGGTGGTGTGAAACTTATAACCCCGGGCAACGCCGGGTAATCCAGCTAGTGTCTAAAATAAACTCATAAAAAACCTTAATGAAATTCCTTGTAAAACCCAGAAATATTCTTTAAGCCTCTATTTATATCTTTATTCAGAGCAAAACTCTCAAAACAAATTTCTGCTCCACCTGCGTCCAAAGCTAACTCCGCTAAGAGTACACTGTTAGTGGGAAGATCAGAGGTGATGGATAGGACTAGCCATCCGACCTTATAAGCCAAGGCTGAGAAAATGAAGTCGCTAACACGTCATACCCATGGTTGTCTCTCGGGTTAGTTTACGGGACTGTTCATCTTATGCTGTAAGAGAGACCTTTTTCCATTGTAGGCTACTGTTCAATATAACTCAACAGTTAGGAAATGTAGCCTTGAAGAACCTGATTCAGGCCAGACACTCTTGGCACAGGACCACGTAAGTTACGGCCATCAGAGGATTGCCAGTAGCCCTGCCATTCCATTACTCCCCTAGATGGGTTGTAATTTAACACAACCCACCACTAAATCAAAACCCAGACACAATGAATTACCCATTATGTCATCCAAGCATGTAACTGGAAGCGGAGTAAAGTCGTGTGGGAGTCACGTGGCAAGCGTGGGCAAATTCTAAAGACCAACTAATTATATAAAATCCTACTCCGTCAGAACTCAATCAAGTGATGGAAGCCGGACTGCATCCACCCAAACTGCATGTTCACGAACGTCTGTGTGTGTGTGTGTGTGTGTGTGTGTGTGTGTGTGTGTGTGTGTGTGTGTGTGTGTGTGTGTGTGTGTGTGTGTGCTTGCCTGCACGTGTCTTTGGGTGTGTTTGTGTATGTGTCGGTAGCCAACCAAAGCCCAGTATTTCAACGGATCTGGTAATTCCCACTGCATTTATTAGGCTGCTCCGTTGGAAAACCCGAGGCCAATTAGTTCCACATCAGCAGATCTCAATTACGCTGATTAAATCAAGGGTCACAATGAATTCCGGCATACAACAACAACAATAACAAGGCAGAGGTTACATAATTAAAGCCAGGCATCACGGAAACGAATAACTGGTTCATATTCCTACTGTCTCTGAATGACAAGACCTTCTTCAGCCTAAACGTCACAGGGAAAACTGTTAAAACAGATGACAATATGCTCCACAATATGACCAGAACACACAATCCCTCAGGATCAAAACAAAATCTAAACAGCTGCTCAACCTGGACAATATTGATCTAGCTGGACTATACTGATCTACCTGGCATGAAGGCACCCTATCAACCTGTACAGGACATAAAATAAGCACTACAAAGCTTTGATCTCCTTGGACAGAACCTACCTATAGCTCGGTATGCACCAACAAAAAGATAAAGATTGACACATCTAAGTATCGAGGTCTAGCAGACTGCTTGGTAGCATCGAAGGGAATAAGTCTACCATGAGCGAAAGAAAAACGTCAGCAAAAGATTCTTATCACAAAAACCAAGTCACAGTACAGTGAGGTGCACCACATAACACTAATGCATTATACAGACAGAGCAACAATAATGCTCCAGTGATATTCGCTGGAATGCTCATTCAATCAATAAATCACAAGAACGAATGCAAGTCAGTTATTGTAAATGAATTTGCAGTCAGAATTAAATTAATTGAAGACTCAGCCGAGGTGGACTTTGGTCTGCACCACAAGTTTCTGTGCCGATTAATTAATATTGTTAACAAATTCACAGCAAACACTACAATCTAGTTCCGATCGGTCTTTCATCAGAATGCCTAGGATAAGGCATCTGTTTGTAAAACAAACAACTTCACTTTCTCACAACCTGGAACTTGTTTCCAGTCCTCCAGGGGTCTAAATGTTGACACTTTTAATGCTTACGTCCCTGAACGGTGCGTTTGTGTGTGTGTGTGTGTGTGTGTGTGTGTGTGTGTGTGTGTGTGTGTGTGTGTGTGTGTGTGTGTGTGTGTGTGTGTGTGTAGGTGTGTAGGTGTGTGTGTGTGTGTGTGCACACCGCGTGGGGGCAGGAGAAAGAGACAGAAGGAGGATAGCGGAAGAAGAAAGATGGGGAAAAGCAGGTTAGCAGTGAAGGGAGGGTTAGAGACGAGACTGAAGGTAAACACACACACACACACACACACACACACACACACACACGCACGCACGCACGCACGCACGCACTTGCGCAGAATAGAAAGACACAGCTACAAGGCAGACAGAGGCAGGCATACACAGGAGCATAATAAATTTCTTTCTCTTACTTAACATTCTTCAACAAAAGCCACCAGATAGTTAAACATAATGTCCGAAGAAGAAGAGTTAAGATACTCTGCAAGCCAGTCATGGGTATGCTACAGTGTTAGTTCATTTTCTTAGCCTTGGCATAGGGTGGGTTGCCAGTTCTCTCCCATGATGCCTTGACAGAGTATGGTCAGGGTACTCATTACAGCTGAGTTGGCTAGGGGCACCAGATATCTTGAAATAAATTTCCTCCCTAGTGGGGATTTGATTTGAACCCCCAACCTCTTGGTTGACAATCCAGCATGCTAACCACAAGACTATCCCACACCCAGACACATGGGCTGGGGAGAGGTAAAATTTTTCTGGGGGTCAAAATGATGTTTTTGCTTAGCATCATGAACACAGAAAACAAGACAATTTTCAAAATTGGGGCGGGGTAAAATACCCCCTTCTCGCCTCTGGGCGCCCAGACAGGATGGTAAAGGCTCCTGAAATGGGCTAAATTGCAGACAGAAATGCCCAACTAAGGATCTGAAACCCGTGTTTAACTTCAGTTTTCACATCAACATTGACCCCTTCATACAAACACCATGGTTCCGTTATAAACCCCTTCATACCAACATCAAGGCTCCATTGACCCCTTCACACAAACACCATGGTTCCATTATAAACCCCTTCATACCAACAACAAGGCACTATGATTGACCCCTTTCAACAGCCAAAAGCTTTCATTACCCATGAAAATTAAACTGCAAAGGACTTTCTAAAGATCCACTCAGGCAGGCCTTCACTGTGTACAACTGACTAGAAGACTCCAGTCAGCAGCTGTACCAGATTAAATTTTAATCGAATCAATAACAAATGCACCTTAAGCTAACCTAAAAATACCTCAGATTGACCCTATCATGTGAAGTGTGAACAAGTAAGGCAACAGGCAATTTATTACATGTCTCACTATACAGTTCAGTAAGCCAGCTTAAGGAGAACATCTTGACTTTCCAACGTAAGCAGGACATTTCCATTCTAAGCAATATCTCTAAGATAAACATTGGAAAAGAAGGAAGCAGGACACATCACTCGAGTTCTCCATCAGCTTGTAAGTATCAAATTCAAAGTTACATTTAGGAATCAGTTGCTACATCACAATCCAGACAAGATATTTTACATATTTATCACTAATTTATTAAATTTAACTTCTTTGGAATGTAAGGCAGACAGAAGGAATCTGAGTGGGTTGGTTGGGTGTTAGTATTGTGATGATATTACAAAAAGCTGACTGAAACTGAGTAATAGCACCTACAGGCTACAGAGGTAGTATCAAGTGACACTAGCGGATCCAGATACTGAGGTCAGGCAGAGTAATTGCAGGGCTGCTACCCTACCTCATGAACTTCTATATACATTAAGCACTGCTCCAGCAATCCAGTAATAAATAACCTTTTTTGAGGGTATAATGGCTTGATGAAGAACTTTCCTTACCCATACTATGTTAACCCACAGGGAAAATCTGCATGCTAGATATGCAAAAAGGTACCTTGTTGGAAAATCCTGTTAGCAAAAACCTTGGCTGATCTATGTACCTACTTTTCACATTCCCACATGTCTTTCCCTCTCCCTATCCTCCTCTTCCTCACCACAATCATGGCCAAATGAAAAGAAATAACGGGTACTTTGTTTTCATTTCAACCCCAGTTCTCAAATTACTTCACTGGCTAACAATCCCTCAGTGCATCCATTACAAAACTGCATCTTTTACCTACAATGCTATTCAAATCTCTCAACTCTCTTCTACAATTACCAGCTACTCACCATCCAGCTGCCTAGATCTACTCGTTCATCATTACACCTTTCTCAGTCTCGGCCTCCACTCTTCTCATCTCTCAAATTTTGCAACCACTCCTTAATCTACAACTCCTTAATCTAACCGGAAATCGCCTCGGACATTTGCCTCGGCGGAATATCCCGTTTTTCTGCACTATTTGCCTACTGTACACGCAAATAGTTGCTTATCTGCTTCACATGCCGGAATTTGTAGGCTCGATAATTTTTTATTACATGAAAATGTGAAGCTTCGCATATGGAACAAATGGTACTCGGTTCATACCCGGATCCGGCAAATGGTGCATCCAAATACTTGGATTCGGTACTCGGTCGAAAATGTCTACCCGGTTATGCCCTACTACCGACAACATTAAAAAATATGTTACCGTTCACTCACTGTACACAAAGAATGAGACTACGGACACTGCAGTCCTGGCGGTATGCAACGCCTGGCTGCAACCACAGCATATATTATGTTAATGAAAGAGTTACTTCAGTACACTCGCTATAGCAGCCGCATATGCAGAAAGAGATGTCACGTGACCACTATTCGTATTCGGTCCGACCGCTACTATTCGGCCGAATACCGAATAGCTATTTGGCCCACTATTCGGCCTCGAAGCGAATACGAAGCGAATGTTTGGTGCAGCCCTAGTTACATAACAGGACGTGAGATGGTGCCAGCACTCTTAGTCGCCTTTTCTAACTGTGCTAAATGGACCAGGGACCATGTATTTGTCCAAGCCTTTCACATCAACTGTTTCAGCAACGAATATTCTTCCAAAATATTGACTCTCCAGCTTAAGGAGAACATCTTGACTTTCCAATGTAAGCAGCACATCCTGAATTTCCATTCTAAGCACGATATCTAAGATAAACAGTGGCAAAGAAGGAAGCAGGACACTTCACACGAGTTGTCCATCAGCTTTTAAGTATCAAATTAGGCCTAAGTTACAATTAGGAATCAGCTGCCACATCACAATCCAGAAAAGATTTTTTATATATTTATCAATAATTTATTAAATTTAACTTATTTGGAATGTAAGTCAGACAATCGTGAGGAATGTGAGTGGGTGGGTGTTAGTAGGGTGATGATATTACAAAAAGCTGACAGTGAAACTGCGTAAGCCTACAGAGGTCGTATAGAATGACACCAGCGGATCCAGATACCAGATACTGAGAAAGAGTAATTGCAGGCCTGCTACCCTATCTCATGAACTTTTATACATTAAGGATCATGCTTAATGTATATAGAAGCCGGGGTCCTCGATAGAAGCCTATCTCTACCAACTCCAGTCTATGCAGCAGTGTGGTGGCTGCAGTGTGGTGGTTCTAGTGTAAGGGGCATCTGCCTCTCTTACAACTTGCATGACTCACAATGAACGGTCTGTGAAGTCAACACACTCTGGCATTCACATGCACTGTGCGCCTGTGCGCGTGTGTACGTGCCTGCGTGTGCGTGCGTGTGTGTGTGTGTGCGCGCGTGACAGACAGACAGTGACAGACAAACAGACTGATACAGTAATTAACCAACCATTTTTTTAAAGGGATGTTATGCAATTTGTTTTGACCGCATTTATCCCTAATAAACAGTTAGAACACCCTATGCAAGCCTGGCAAGACCTGCCCATCCCAGAAAGAGGCATGAATTATTTAGCAGCCAATCAACATCCACTACATAATTGAGGCCGTTGGGACTCATCTCACAACCAACCTAGGAAATATCGGTCACCTTTTTCCAACCTCAATTCCATTACTTCCTCCATTCAGATAAAACATGGACGTAGCTGATGCACAGTTAGAAGATGTCGTTGCTGGCTATAATAAACACCGAGGTGAGTATTAGAGTGTTAGAAGATGTCGTTGCTAGACAGCAAAAAATATCTGTGGTCCAAGTAGGTCACCTGGAAGATGATCTGATGAATGATCAAACAGACATTCAAGTGAATGGCCAGATCGGTTAATTATCAGACAGACTGCGAAGGTGTAGCCAGTCCTCACCCTCGCCATCTTATCTTCTCAACGACAGCGCATGGTCAGTGTACTCACTATAGCCGAGATAGCTAGGGGGCATGACTGAAGCAGAAGTCTTGAAAAAAGCAGACATCTCGAAAAAAATTCTGCTTGGGCAGGTTTGAACCCCTGAACTTTCAGTTGAATGTCCTGCATGGTATCCATTGAGACTATCACGCATCCCCACCAGTTACTAGAATCCTACACATTCCAAATTTCCCTCTAATGCACAGGCAAAACTAAAGTTAAAAAAATTTAAGTCAACCCATTTTCCATTATCAGTCACCAATTTATAGTACTGTGAAGTTAAACATGGTGGAAGTGTGCAAACATAGAAGCTTTTTTAACCCCAGCTGTGTGAGGATTCGAATCCCAGAACATATGAAGTCAGTAACCAAACCATGATTGTCAGATTACTGCAATGCCGCAGCTTCTGATCACACTTCTCAGGACTAATGTTGAAGACCAGCAAACAAGAACTTAACACGTTACACTTCAAAGTCATGTCTACACACAACAGAACCGGATGAAGCCATATACAGTCTCTCAAGCCAAATCACTGTGGCCTTTCATGAAGGAAGAGCCTATAGAAAGATGGGTCTCAGGGGCTAAGTCCCAAACGGCAACTTCACTGTTTAGTCTCAGCATATTCGGTCGGCCGGTTAATTATCAGATAGAACGCAAAGGTGTTCAGTGACTAGAAGAAGAGTGCTCAGTCCCTTAAAGCCCTAGGTTTTAGGTTTGGCGGTTTCCCTCGTAGAATGAAGTGACCAACGACTGTAGGCGGTTCAAGTAAGCATCTGTCGGCCAATGGGCGTTGATTTCATTTTGGTTTACACATCTTACAAGCATAGGCTGCTGAATTTAATTATATGCATAGCCTAGGCAACATCGTCCGCTTTGTGGAATGGAGGCGAGGCGCAGGGACGGTCGGTCGATCGGTGGTAGCCCCCACCCTAGGCCCTTCACCCTCCCTCTGGCCTACCCCGATCAATTGACCACTTGTATATATAACCGAGCTTTGGGTCGTAAACCTGTATATAAATGCCAGCTGTTGATGCTGTCACCGTTGCCTTATTATACCCGGAACACTAAAGACAATAAGCTGTATTTCATATTCTAAGAATTTGCACCAGTATCAGATGCTAATATACAGCCTAAGGAAGAGAGACTAGGTCACATGCCAAATTATGCTAATGAACTTAGGAAATGAACTTAGGAAATGTCCTTTCACAATTGAGTCTTGGTTTGCAGTACTCATTCTAGTTTGAATTTCGCTGCAGCAGAGTTGAGCTTCGTAATTTCTTCACTTCATAGCCATTTTAAATCGCATAGTCGATACAGCTTATATCTCGTGTCTGTATATTATATTATTATCTTATTTCAGTAGTGGACCTTATAGTAGTATAACATTGTATTTCGTTAGTGGACATATATTAGTATCATTATATCGAACTATTTCCAAAGATGGATGGAGACTACGCTGTACCAACGACACCGACTTCAGGTGTTGCAGTTGGCAACATGCGAACATTTAAAAAACGGTTGTCTGATGGATCTACCAAGAGTTATAGCTACCCTTACGTTTCTGTAAGGAAACATTTTGAATTAACTTTTACAACCGACAGTGATAAACTTAAATTTGAGCAAAAATGTGAGGACATTCGCTTGGCGTTGGGAGTAAAAAGTTTGAGAGAAGTTCTGGTGAAAGTCATAATGGATGTTGACACCAATAAGCTCTCTTCTGCAACTCAACATCCGCAGCAGACACTCACGATGTCTTCAGTCACGGAAGAAGTAAGTGAATCAACTTCACTGACTGATCCAGCATCTGTCACAGCAGCAATATCAGCAGCTCCAGCAACAGCTTTGGAGACTGCACATGAGAATTTTGTTGGGCAGTGCTCCAGCATTGCCCAGTTGATCGACACAATCTCACAACATTCATCCACATGTGTGACGCCGTATTCAGTGAAGTCATGGACACACAGTGGTCATGTGCTGTCGGTGGATATGGAGTGTGCGAAAAAACACTCCTTTCAGTGGAGTTCCTCATCCACAATAGACAGCGAGCGGAAGGAATTTGAAGTCAACCACCGAGTGATGTTGAGCTACCTGGCCTCTGGTATGACACCCATACAGTACGAGCGCTTTAGCGACTTCAGTCGGTTTGGACTATTGTCAGACCTTTTCCGCAGGAGGAATATGGTTACATTTAGTGCCATTTCTGAGAACCTGCGAAAGCAATCTATATTTGGCGCTAGAGCGCAGGAGTCTTCACTGTCGCCTGATGGAGCTATCTCTATAATGACTGACGCACGACATCATTGTAGACGAAATAGTTATCACACCGACCATGTTGCTATCGGGTTGAAAACTCACAAAGTCGTTGATATTCAACACATTAACGGGAATGATGATAACTGTTCACAGCGTCACGAGGCAGTGGGATTCGACAGGATGTACGAGAGCCTGGATCTCAGCAACATTAAAGTTGCCCATCATGTGCATGATCGAAACATGACAATCAACAAGCGCCTACGTGAGAGGAAGCAAGCCAGGAATTCCAATGACCGCTGGCACTGCACCCGTCCTATAACAGCCGGGGTGAAAAAAATTGGGCAAGGAGCACAAAAAAACATTGGAAAAACATGGCATCCCGAGCTTTCTGACAAGGGTGCTGCCATTCGAAACCACGTCTATTGGTGTATGGACAATTGCAATGGAGATGCCCAAACCCTGCGTAAGCTCATAGAATCATGCATCCCTCATTTTCAGAACAACCACAGCAAGTGCCATGAAACTTCCCACTGCAAAGAGCCGGGGCATATGATTGAAGTTCGAATTGTTTCAAATGAGGCTGCAATTACAATGCTCCAGGACTTTCTTCGGTCGTTGGTAGTGTACAAGCACGCTGAAGATTATGTCAAAGGCCACGACACATTTTATGTGGAAAGTTTTAATAACGTTTGTCTGATCTATCTGGATAAACGGATACACTACGGGAATTTAATGTACGAGCTGCGGAACAATCTGGCTGTCTTGGACTGGAACGAACACGTCGACAGACCATACACGTCTATATGCACGACTGTTCGTTCGAAAAACCCACGTCGCCAAATCGGGAAAAAAGTGTATCGGCGCAAGACCTACGTATTTGTTGAGAACATTTGGAATTTGTACATTGCCGTGTGGTCAGCATCTAAAGCAATATCGGAGTCTGTGACAGAAACTTCTGCAGATAAGGAGACCTGCCAGAGTGAAATCTCTTCGGACGAATCCGATGACGACCAATTAGGAGACAGTGAGAGCTTTTCAAATGAAAGCAATGCACCCTACACAGTAGAATAACCGTAAGAGCTGTGACAATATTGTATGATACACTAAAATCAAACATATCAGTGCTACATAACCATCAACCGTCATTACACATAACCACCTTAGCATTCTGCTGTCTACTCTGCTTGACCTCCCCGGATTTTGGCCTGGCATAGGACAGAGAGATGTGTGGCAGAGCTGATGTGTGGCAGAGCTGACTGCTATCACACGCGTCCACAGGTGGCGGATAGTGGAACGACCTCTAGAAATAGAGGTCAGCTGCGAAATAAGCAGGGTTATATCTGACGAATAAGCAGTCGCGGACCAACAGCGGCAAGGCTAGTAGGGCACACTGTAGAAAAAGAGTGGCATTTTGCTTGACAACTAAAAGCTGCAAATATCCAATAACAGCCTTGTGACATGGGAGCACATGACTCAATTTAAATAAGCCTGATGACCCTCTGCCTAGCGGGCATGTGTTCATCACCAAGACTAGGTCCACAGCGGAAAACTGTGGTTGATGCCACGAAGGGCATCCGATCTGTAACAAGATGCTCCAATCTGTATAAAAATGAATCTGTGGCTTACCCCCCCTCAACGAGGTCCTAATCCAAGCAAGAAAAAAAGAAGATTGAACGGACAAGGGACTGTGGCCATTGCAAAATTGATTTGACATAGCACTTATGAAAAACCTAGTCTCCGTAACGTGGTTTTCGTGTGGCGCCGAGCAATTGAGGGCAATTCAGGTTTAAATCCACCTCTGAGTAGGAATCTTGAAGAGGCGCTATATAAATTTAAAATGGGGGAATGTTATGTTACATTGAATCATAGCTATGACAGGTGTACATAAGCAGCTCACAATCGATAAAATTCTGCTTTATGTCAGAAAGTAAGTGTACAATAAAAATCTCTCTGTCTAAACAAAGTCCGGCGAATTATCCAAAGTATCAATGTTACTCCCACTTGTGGCCCATGTAAGGCGTGCCTGTTGGATTCGGATACAACGATCTCACTTTTCGCACTACGCAATCTGGCATTATTTCCCGCATGTGAAGTACACCGTTCGATTCCGTTAGTTTCTTGGCCAGATATAATGGGCTCGTCCACCCACCCAAGTTGCAAATGATCTTCCAATATTTTCCATAAATTACTCTTCGTATTGGACTGTTAGCTGCATGCGCTGCTTGTCCTCCGCCAAGCCAACCTGGAGATGCAGAACCCACGCACGGAGAGAGAAAACAAAGAGGACAGGCGCCTTCCGATTGATGATTTTCACCCTGCAGCTGCAAATGATCAGCTGACACTTGAATGTCATGACTGTTTTGAGCCTCAATTTCTGACTCTGTACTATTTCCATTGGACGCGACCAAGACCTCCTTCGAAGCGGCATCCATACAAGATTTTCTTCTCTTTGGTGGTTCCAACTCTGCAATTGGAACAAAGGCAGTTTCGATTGGTTGGAGATATATTTATAATGTCATCAACATACAATTAGCTCTTTCGACTTGACTTGAACGACAGCTTAGCTGGGTTATGCATATGTTTATTGTCTTATTACATATCGTAATAATAATAATCATGGTAATTTTAATAATTACATTTTTAATTGGCCATTTATTATCATTACTGCTGTTACTGCTGTTCACATCAGTTGTCATTATACTAACATTGCTGATGTTATTATTACTATGTATTTCTATAGCATGGTTTGAGCTAAATATTTGCAAGGATAATAAATGCAATTTAATTTAATATTTATAAATCTTAGTTCAATCTTATTTGCGCACGTATAGCGCTACCTGAAGAACAATAGGGCCTACTTGTACAGGGTTCACCACACAAAACAATTTATACAATTTCAGTATATATATATATATATATATATATATATATATATATATATATATATATACGCATCGTCTTCATAATTACCAATTTTTTCAAAATTCCAGTTGTTGTGAGCAAAAAATGCCCGTATGGCTTCCTCTTGATCGCCATCTACCACAATAGTAAGTTCGTATTTGTTCATGGCAATCTAATCGCATATAGAAACTACAGACTTGTTTCTCAACCCTGTAAGTATCTTCATAGCAATGAACTCCATAGTAATATGAGTGTATGGGGGGGTAAATTTGGATAATTGGAACAACTTGTATACATTCTAGAAGTACAGGTATGACCTCTAGCCAGCTTACCTGGCTTTCGTATACACAAATTAGTCGACCCACAGCTCGGTTATATATATACAAGTGGTCAATTGATCGAGGTAGGGCCTGTACGGGGTATGCCCTGTCGGGTCTAGTCTGCCCTAGCGATGCATCTCCATCCATCCGTCCGACCGCTAGAGGGCCAGAGGGAGGGTGAAGGGCCTAGGGTGGGGGCTACCACCGATCGACCGACCGTCCCTGCGCCTCGCCTCCATTCCACAAAGCGGACGATGTTGCCTAGGCTATGCATATAATTAAATTCAGCAGCCTATGCTTGTAAGATGTGTAAACCAAAATGAAATCAACGCCCATTGGCCGACAGATGCTTACTTGAACCGCCTACAGTCGTTGGTCACTTCATTCTACGAGGGAAACCGCCAAACCTAAAACCTAGGGCTTTAAGCTAGCCTGAGAGGCAGCCATGGGTATGAAGTGACCAGTCCCCTCCCTCCCTGCTGATCCCCACTGATAGCTTATGGTCACTGTAGTCATTTTAGTCTAGTTCTCTGGTAGCAGCACGTGGAACAGAAATGTCAAAATACCTGTTTACTGCGGCAGGGATGTGAAGCCCTGACCTGTGGGTTGACAGTTCGGCACATCCATGCTTAGACTCAGTTACACAAAACAAATTGGCAGCAGGTGATTCTGAACGTGCTAAAATGTCGGACAGTATAACCCCAACACAAGTTTTAGCCACACTAGTGTCTGCAGCTAATAGACACTGCACCTAAGACTATGGCCTTGGCATGTCTTGATAAGGGACAGGATCCCAGTGGCCAACTCCTGAGTGACTTTGTTACCACGCTTTGTAAATATGCCACTAGTAGACAGGAAAGGGATAAGGCTACAGTACAGGCCTACTACTCCAGATAATGCAACAGCCAATAACTGCTTCATCCTAGATCAGTTGGCTGGTGAAATCAGGGCCGTTGTGGCCTCTGCAACTCAAGGGTCTGTCTTCCTTAACATTCCACCCAAAGTCATTACCATTTCCCATGCCCAGAGGGTAGTCTTTGCTGACCTTAAGGACTGCACACAAAGAGTCACCAGTTCAGAAAAGTCAGCAAAAGCCAGCCGTCATTAAAGACAATTGTTACTGACAGTGTTTCTGCAACAAACCACCACTGTCCATTTGGCTTTCAACATTCCCTTCGGCCACATTTTGACGAATTTCCTTATCGGTTGACTTTGGAATGAATTTCCGGAGTTGATATTCTACTCCTTGGTTGAAAAATTCTTTTGGGATGAATTTCCGGAGTTGAAATTCTACTACCTGTTTTTAAAATTTCTTTCCACTGCACAGGGACAAATATACACTATACAGAGATCAAATTTTATTACATATGCTCATTTAAAAGTCACTTTCCTATACAGGAATGAAATTTCTGGAGCTAAATTTCTAGTATGAGCTCAGTGGCCTTAGTAATTTGACAAAGTCATTTCCATTGTGGTGGTACAAATTTCCGGGATTAAATTTCTGCTATGAGCTACTGCCTCACTGGATTAAGAAATCGCTTCCCGCAGTGAATAAAATTCCTGGATTTAATATTTCCAGAATTCAAACAGAGACGCAATAAACAATCAGTCACAATTCAATGTCGGGCCATAGAACTTGTATGAAAAGAAATGGCTGTGGATTCCTGTGGTAAGAAATCCCAGGAACACTGGATCTGGCTGTTAGGACCAACGTCAAAGGCATTTACTTGCAATAAATGTCCACTTTACCTAGCCCAATTTAAAATATGACTAGGCCATGACGTAAACAGATCACATTTGAAATTCAGTCTTAAAAAGAGCCTCATTTGCATCACAATGCCGACGTTTAATCTAGTCGATTATCTTGACTAGCTGAAGTCATGAAGCAAAATCAAATCGCCTGCATGCACCTGCTTAAGTTATGCAAAATCATGACCATTGTTATCAGGGTAAGACTTATTCTTCAGCCAGCCTCAGTCAATGGCAGCTGCATTACAAAAGATCTACTGCCGTTAAACCACAAATGAAGCAAAAATCAGCCCTAAGAAGTCAATAAATAATGCTCTGAAGCACACCTTGACACACACACACACACACACACATGCACGCACGCAAATACACACCTTTAATAGTCTGCCTACTATGCCATGCCCAGTGATCAAAAGCAAGCACTGCCAACAACTTCTATCTATAGGGCATTCATTACACAGCATTTGACATTAATCTACACCTGCCAAGTCACTTCACCCTCTATACATTTATGGGGCTATAGAAGAATTCAACAGCTTATCAACAGTTTTAATAACTCTTTAGGTCTCTCTTTGTCCGGAACAACCTTGAGAAATAAACTTCGCCAAAAATATACATTAAACATCATTTGTTGCATGTTTCTAATAGCCCCATAAGACACTTGTTCTCTATATCGGATACACTGGGTGCTTAACTCTGCAGCACGTCTCATACATATGGCCGGAAAACATCCAATAATGTTACGGATCTGCTGCGCGACAACCTACACTGGTTGCGTGTTCCTCAGAGGATAACCTACAAACCGTGCTTGATCACCTACAAAGCACTGAATGATCTTAAGCCAGAGCACATCTCGGACACCAGCATTCAGGTAGCATACAACCGGAACAGATGTCGGCTACGATCCTCATCGAAGAATCAAATACAAGTCCCACAAATTACTACAAGGTTTAGCAAAGTCTGTTCCTTCTCCGTCGCTGTATCCACTGTGTGTAACAGTTTCCTGACCATGTGAAGAACATGCCATCTCTGGAGACTTTCAAATCACCTGTGGTCAAAACCTATCTTCTTAAACTATAATGACGGTCTTTGACTCTTTTGAACTCATGTACAGTGCCATCTTCTTCAGCCTCGGCTGTGCAACAGCACTGCATAAATAATCTAATTATTATTATTCTCAAAGTGTGATCCATGGACAACCTGTGGTTCAGATGGTCTGTGCCAGAAACTTACCCAATATTCCTCCAAGGTCTTTCCCTGTATAAACCCCTCTGAGCAGCATTTGTGAACAAGACGATGTCCTGTGCTTAGCTTCAGAATAATTTGGATTTTATGATTAAGATTACGAATACAACATAACACCGACTTCTCGCAGTTTGATAAATAGCACTTGACCCATTTTTTCCAATGCCGCATCTATTCTATGGTTATGGTGAGGTGCAGAATCAACTGGCTGAAATTCAAATTCAATGCAGGCCATATTTGAATCCCAGCAAGCCTGTGCTACAATGCTACATACAAGACAGAATTTGGAGTACTGCACAGGTCACCCTCTAATATTTCTCAGAAACAGGTCACCAGCTGGCAGCGGATACAGGTCTGCAAAGGACAAACCACAATGACAGTCGAGCCAAAAGTCACTTAATGCCAGTCACTGGCGCAGAATTCAAACTGCATTTACAATTTCCAGTTCATCACATCTGGCTGTTTTCGTTTCATACGACATGTATAAATAATAGTAACAATAACAACGACAATTATTATTCTTGTAAGTATTATTACGTACATGTTATGCATACAAAGTAAGCAAAACTGAATCTGGCACACAAAGAAATATGAGAGTCAAGGACATACTTAAGGTCTCTATACACTAATCATCTCAGGAGAGGCTCAAACCTGTACTTTCCACATTACAAGCTGAGCTCTAACCATACGACAACAGTGCCTCATCATAATTTTAAAGGGCATGTCTATATACTGCATCTTCAAAAAACCTCAAGAGCTGAGCTCTGACAATATACGATCATGATCGAATAGAATGGTCTTAGACCATAATCAAACAGTATGATCTTAATCTATGATCAAATAGAATAGTCTTAGACCATGATCAAATAGAAAGGTCTTCAACTGCCTGCAAAATACAGGCAGAGAAAGGAGAAGAATGAGGGGCCGACCACAGGAAAGCTTCCCGTTGCATTGTGACAGCTCAGAGAACAGAACAACCACATCGCCATGTGTTGCAGAGCGAAGAGATCTGCAGCCAAGTAAGAATGACATTGAAATACATACCTCTTTAAAGTAGGATGGGGCACAACAGGCCAGACAGTTACAAACGGATCCATGTATCTTCCTATGCTGCACATCCTACGTGTACTTAGATATATGACTAAACTTTGGAATACCACCAATTAGCCGAGCTGATGAGCTGCAGCCTATGAAATGGATTGTAGTTGACTACTCTGCAGAAATGTGAAGACTATTTAGTCTGCATCATATGATGACCTGAATTCCTTTAACTAATGCGGATGTTTGCGCGACAAAGTGAGGACATACACTAGAGTAGACATCAGGGTCGCCTACAAAAATTGCTGCAAATAAGCATATACACTGCAGATTAGCCAGAAGAAAGACAAAGAGCAGTCCATCAAGCTAGCCCTGAGACAGCCATGGATATGAAATGTTAGCGACTTCATTTTCTTGGCCTCAGCACATGAGGGCGGGTGGCCAGTCCTCTCCCTAAACATCTCATCTTCCCACCGACAGTGTATGGTCAGCGTACTCATAGCTGAGTTGGCTAGGGGGTGCAGGTGGAACAGAAATCTCAAACCAAATTTCTGCCATGGTGGGGATTTGAACCCTGACCTCTCGATTGACAGTCCAGCACACTAACCACTACACTATCGAGCACCCCCGCCGATTAGCCAGACCATAACATTACATGTTAAGCCTAAATCTACACTTTTAGATTGATTCTCTACTTTAGAAAGTATGATGTATGTATGTAGGTATGCATGTTTGTATATACATACGAATGCATGAAAACAAAACACACATTTCAGTTGTACATATTGTTGCATGTTCCTGTGTGACTCCACGGGTTGTGGATAGGATGGGTGACACGCCTTATGATTTTGGTGGAAGTTCCCATTTATAGATATAAACATGGGACCAATTTCGTAGTAATGTCAGACTGGATATAGGTGGTTCTGTGTTAGTTGCCAGTATCCGCAGATGTTATTTTCAGTCTCCTATTATGGATGACATAGATCTGTATTGGCGTTATAAGCCTTTGTAGGACTTGTTGGTTTCCTTATTTTCTGCCTGGTTGACAGCTGTACTTTGCTTCTTCTGTGAACGGTATGCCATGTATATAGCTGGTAATAAATATAGTGTTTATATTAAACCTGGGCTTCTTGACAGTTTCTCCTTAGAAAAACATACCACAATATATGTATGCATGTATGTATGTATGTCAGTATGCATGTCTGTATGCATGCATGTATGTACCTATGCAAGTCAGTGTGTGTGTGTATGTTTGTTTGTATGAATGAATTTATGTGGCTAAGTAGTAAGAAGACACTTCAAATGACAGAAATATGAATCGTACAACACCAAAAACAGCAGCTCTCAGAAAGCAAGCACACAATAGAGGCTACTCTTAACACAACAAATGCATGCAGGCACACATGTGCATGCACACTGGCACAACACAGAGGCTGAGACTGCTTTTCTTTCTCAGCCAATGACCAGCTTCCAAACACAATCTCCTGGTTAGCGTAACGAATACTATACTATACACATCTGTAACAGTCCTGCCTAGTTTTAAATGCAAAGTTTCCGGTTGCTAGCAAACACCAAAACAACATGACAACTACCACTCGGTCTGCTTGCCAGTCCCTTACCCAATGTGAACAGGGGATTATCCCATCTCCTTTTGTCGCTTCTATCCAGCCTCGCCTAGAGAATACCTCAGGCAAATCTAACCTTTTAGCCCCAAGAATTCCTCATATGCAGCAGGAACTATTTCCTTGTTAAATGTAAGAAAGCAATCTTCCTATATAAGTCAGAGTCAGAATTATGATTGACAAATCTGAATTAGAATCAGGTTCGGTTAAATCAGAGCTGCCAGCGTCAGACAGAGCCATAAAAAACGAACAGAGGCATAACCACGAAAAGAACCACAACAGTTTTTATATCAGTAGCATACATTCATAATCAAAACACCACAACAGTATCCTGAACTCACATATTTTGTTCTTTAAATCCATGCAAACGGATATATGTTGGAAACCAAGTATCTGCTTCCATTTTTTGCTTTTTCCCTTTCTCTTCCCACCTCCACCTACAACACAAAAAGGAAATGGACTGACAACACATGTAATCTCTGCAGCAAAATCACAGAAAGGCGGTAATGCGTAACTTACATGATGCTTGAGAAATGCAAGCAGAGCTACAGAATGTTGCATTGTGCAAAGTAGTAATTAAAGGCATGCAAGTCATTTCTTATCTTTTGAAATTCCTTCATGTCAAACGTTGCACACAACAGCACTCTACATTTGACATCACAATGCACTCATGAATAACCGCTGTGCGTGACCAGTCTAACGCGTTTTTAGGCTCCTGAAGTGCCATTCAACTAGCACAGCCTTTTGAGAATCACTTTGGAGTGCTATTCAACACGCACAGTCTAATATCTTCTGAGGATCACTCTCAAATGCTATTCAACATCTACAGTCTATAATGTCTTTGTCATGGTGAGCACTGCTCAACATAGACAGTCAATGTGGAGGTGTCCAACCTTTCTGGATGGAGGGTCATGTTGCCATTATTCCAAGTACTCAGGGAGGGGGACAGAAACAATTTTGTCGTTATTGAGATAATTACTAACAATCAAAGCAAAGGTGTACTAAAGTAACACTAATATAATAGACATAGTAATTGTAATAAAAATAACTGTCAATCTTAGGATAAGTTACTGTGTATTCGTATCAGCACTGGATCCTGAAGGTGTAAACAAGATATCTGGCATTGCTTTTTTCTTTCTGCTCATATATCAACTGTTGATATAAGATATTAACAGCATTTCAATTACACACCTATGGTTAGCAGTAACATTGATTTTCTGTTAATATTTTTAATTCTAGGGAAAAGATGCTCTTAATGCACTCATGTACTGCCAAACGGTGCAATAAAAACCAAGCGAACACAGTGTGATAGATTTTTAGAAGTCTCTGAGAAAATATATTCTTTGCAAAATTTTAGAAAATCATGTGTTTGGAAAGCTTTCTTGTCACTGGTACAACAACGAGACAAGCAGTCCCTGAGGAATTCATGGGTATGAAGTTTTAGCGACTTCATTTTCTTAGCCTTGGCCTTGGCATATAAGGGTGGGTGGCCAGTCCTCTCCTTCATCATCCAATCTACCCACCGACTAATTATAGCTGAGCTGGCTACGGGGTGCAGATGGAGCAAAAATCTCGAACCAAATTTCTGCCCTGGTGGGAATTTGAACCCCTGACCTCTCGATCGGCAGTCCAGCATGCTAACCACAACAGAGGCGTCCTGCAGGAATTTTTTTTTGGGGGGGAGGGGGCAAAATTTTTGTATGGGGGCAAAATTTTTGTAAGGAGGAGCAAAATGATGTTTTTGCATAGAACAGCTATTCGTGAACACAGAACACGTGACAACAAGGACTTACCTTAGAAATAAATATGTGGCATTGAAAATCAGGTTGTAAAGATTTCATTTTTGAACAAGTATTTGCAAAATCCAGGGGCAAATGCCCCCCTTCCGGACACCCATGACCACTACACTATCGAGCACCCCCAAGTCATTGGTATATTCAGTCCTTAATTTAATTTGAAACTTCTAGAGTGCTGGCGTCTAATGCACCAGGAATCAACCATTGTTACACATCAATTGGCAAAGCTAAGCCTCAATCAGGTCAACACCCAGATGACCAGTCCGTATAGACAGATACAGCTATGGTGGACAAGCAATCCAAAACAGATCAGTTTTAAGCTGAGCATGAAATGACACAAGCAGAACGAGCAGATACAAGGACAGAATTTCAAAATTTAGGTCAAGGAACTGAAAAAGCTCGTTCACACAGCACAGTATGGCCAATGATAGGCAATCACATGACCTTGTTTGAAAAGTGATGAGATTATAGAATACGGATGTATTTTAAATACTGTGGTTGGACAGAGTTGTGTTTCATAAACCAAGAGTCCCAGTTTGAAAGAGGACCTTGCTGAACAGGATGCTAATGCAATCTCAGTAAGTTCATGGTGAACAGTTTGTAGTAGTTTGATAGATTTGGAAAAGTTTTCTTGGAGAATTTATTCTCTGCAGAATGTTCAAAAATCAAGCATTCGGAATCGGAAAGCCATTTTAACCTTCATGTTACACACTGAATCTCAACAAGTTCCAGGAGAAGTGTTTATGGAGCACTTGATCTGTTTGAAATAGATCTCTAAACAGCTTCATATAATTGTTATGTTCTTCCGAGTGTGTGTACTGTGTGCAAGTTCAGCCAAGATGTTTACAAGTAATTAAGAGCGACCTGCATGGTTAACTGCTTCACCAAGTCTGGTAGAAAGTGCTGGGAAATTTCACGACATTCTATACACTTGTATTTTTATTAGCAATTTCCCACTTCTGATGGAATACAATACTGGTTTAACTCATTCGCTTTTCATTTTTGTAACAAAGTGTTACTGCCCTTGAAGTTTCATATTCAGGTCACCTAAATAATTAGCTACATACTGCCAAGTCGTTTAACCGTTAGGATTCACAGTAAGCTTAATATAAAACTGAATTTTGAAGGCTCAGCGGTCGAGATTGTTGCCTTTACGCTGGACAAACCTAGTGTAATGTCTTTGTTGTAATTGTAATCATGACATTTATACCTAGCAAGTACAGTTTTAACTGGTTTTTAACATAAATCACACATAAATCTTTGTTAGAATCATTGCACCATGCAATGTTCTGAATCATTGTTAGCATCATTGCACCATGCAATGTTCTGAATCATTGTTAGAATCACTGCACCATGCAATGTTCTGAATCATTGTTAGAATCATTGCACTATGCAATGTTCTGACTTCTTAGGGAATCATCATTATCATTTTGGAGAATCACTGATGCAGAAGTACATTCTGCTGTCTTAGTTATTCACTGTTATAGATGAACAGTCTAATGGCTCTCGCTAATGAAAGAATCCCATACATCTGCAATGTCCACCTTCAAAGACCACTTGGACATAATCGGAATAAATTATTTATCATTGAAATGATAGCTAAGGCCAAAAAAAAATAATGGTGTGTTTCCGGTAACGGAGTTTTAAAAAAGTGGGTAGGTAGGTAGGAAAATATTTTTTTTGTAAAATATTTTTATACAATGCCATTTCATAGCGACCGTATCACCGTTTTGTTTTTCTTACGTTTTGAGAACAAGAAGATGTCACTAAATAAACACCATGCTAAAAACAGTTCCATGTTCCTTAAACTTATTTGTCAGTAAATTAAATTTTAAAAATGTTTTCTTTATATATGCTAGAAGGCTAATATTTTCACAAGTGTAGTTTATTGATATCGTTTTCTGGCAGCCATCAACGATAGTCTAACGTATGTTGCATGTGTATGTTGTATGTATGTATATATGATGTATGTATGTATGTATGTATGTGTGCATTATATGTGTATTAATGTATGTGTATGTATGCATTTATGTATGTATGCATTTATGTATGCATGGATGTATGTTGTATGTATGTATGTATATAAGTATGTATGTATGTATGTATGTATGTATGTATGTATGTATGCATGTATGTTTGTATATGTGCATTTATATGTGTATTAAATTATTAATGTATATGTGTATGTATGCATTTATGTATGTATATTGTATGTATATTGTATGTATGTTGTATGCATATTGTATGTATGTTGTATGTATGTGTGTTTGTTGTATGTATGTGTGTATGTACGTATGTATGTATGTATTAACGTATGTATGTATACGAGCATTTGTGTATTAATGTATATGTGTATGTATGCATTCATGTATGCATGTATGTATGTTGTATGTATGCATGTATGTATGTGTGCATTTATATAATTATGTATTAATGTATATGTGCATGTATGCATTTATGTATGTATGCATTTATGCATGCATGTATCTACGTTGAATGTATGTATGACATTGTATGTATGCATGCATGCATACATGTATGTATGTATGTTGTGTGTACACTGTGTATGTATATTGTATGTATGTATACTCCGGTGGGTTCCCAGAATAGCGGACCCCACTAATAGAGGGCCGGCACCGAGCAGTCGCCATTGCGACCAACTGTTCCCCTATAGGCAGGGCTGGTTGCTTAGGAGACCGAGGCTGACCTTGAGGCTGGTTGCTATAAAGGAAACTTTACTCATACTATGATACGTACGATAATTAATCGTAGATGTTGATAATACATTGAATACGACGACGATTGGATTCAAATGGTTAATAACCCTGGCGCATAACCGTGGGAAAATCGCCGATTTTCGGGTCTATTATCTCTGCAACCCTCCCACATTTGTAAAAGCTGACCATGGGAAACTTACAGCCCATTTTTTACTCTAATTACCCCTAGACCTAAGTCCTTCCCGTGCAGGTCTGCACGTCGGGCGACGCATCTCGTTGCTCTAATTAACGGTGCTCTTATTTACTTTGAAAGACCGCTGGTTTCCCACGGTCTATAATGTCGCAATTCTGGACCTCTGGCACAGAAAGTGAGGATTCAGTTGTCGGAAAGCTGCAACTCTGACACGAAATGAGTGACTTAAAAAAATTTTTTCCCCAAAATTATCCGAGTCGCGCCAAAAAAGTGACTCGGTCGCGTTACCGGAAACACACCATTATTTTTTGTTGGCCTAATCAGTTCTAATCATGATTTGCTCACAGCAACATCCAATATCTTTAGGAAACCACTGTTATGTTATGTTATGTTTTGCAATATAATAGCCAGCACTGCACACTGATCCAAGACATAAGACTAGTCGTCTATAAAGGACACCTAAACAGATGATCTAGTCCCGTCAAGCAGTGTTCAAAAGACAGATGAAACAGTAGATTTCAAATACCGTCTGACAACTACAGCTCGAACTGGGCCTAAAGAGGAGCCTTCACTGCAAGATAGACTGGTTACCTATCCTCCTGCTCTATCCTCACATACTTTTATGTGAAGCTATACAGCAACAGGATAACCAGTGTGGGCTTTCACTGAAGCTCCACAGATCAGGAAACGTATTATCCAGTTTCTAGAATGTTCAGCAAACTTGTCTGCTCTGTATCTTGCTCAACGCAACACATTATTCAGGAAAAACAGAGTAGTCATTAAATAAACCAGGCCTAAATCCAACACGTCCTAAATGTCCAATTTCCACCTTTACCTGCACACAGGGTTAAAGGTGAGATATACAATTACGAAAAAGTAAGGTAAGGTAAAGTAAGGCAGCTGCTTGTGCATTACTTTCAACCAGGGTGAGAATTATCGGGGGGTTGGGGTTCAACCCCCCTAGTCTTTCTTAGGACCCCATAGTAAAGTCTTCATTTCACACCCAAACTCCACATGAATCAAGGTCCAACCCCCCCAGTCTTTTTTCTACAATTCTCATACTGCTTTCAACACAGTTTTTCACCAACCACTCCAAACTTGTCAGAAACACAATTAAGCAACAACTTAGCAACCAACCAAGAAATCTTTCTTTCCACATTATACCGCTAGACAGCGTGCTGTTAAATTCAAATGTTGCATCAGGAATTGAACTCAGGATGCAAAGTTGAAAGAAACACATGTTGTGCCATCTTGCCAACTGCAAATTGTTTCTCGATACCTGAATTGTCTGTTACCCTTTTACAACATCTCTGGTTTCAGAGGCAAATATACTTAATTATTCACCTATCAAATTTCAAAGTGGGCTCTATATAACAATTAACAGGGCTTAGATGCAAACACATAAAGCACATTTTATGCCTCATAAAGTAATGAAACTTGGTAATGTTTGGAAAAAAGGCAACTGAGTGTTCATCGAGTATTTATATAGCACCTCTTCAAGGGGGCTACTCAAAGTGTATTGTATTGTGTACGGTGATGTAAGGCATTAGGATCTTCCATCATACCAAGTCTTTCAAACTATTACCCAATGTAATCTCAAAATGACAATACAATTTCCAATACAAAATTGAGGTGTTGAATTCAGCTGGCTGAGCTGGGATATTCCACCTTTTTAATATGATTAGTCGAGACACACAGCCATTGGCTATATACATTTGTGGATTTTTCCACCTCTACCACATCTATTCCACTGATGGCTAAAACTATCTTATATTTTTATACTGTACAGCAGCCCTATACGGTTTTACAGCACTAAGTACTTTGCTAATAGTATACACCATAGTGACTAGAACAGCCCTACAGACTGTCAATACTCAATAGGTAATGTTAGCAAACAGCAGAAAACAGTATACTTAAAAGGCGAATACACATAACCCGCATACACATAAGTGACATAACCCGCATACACATAACCCGCATACACATAACCCGCATATACATAACCCGTATGCACATTCACTGTCACCTGCTTCAGATAATTTGGTATACATGGCCGAACACCTGCCTCATTATAAGCAACAGCTATTATACTTCATTATAAATGATGTGCGTGTTTAGCCTTGTGGTAATCATGGGCTGCTTTAATGTGTTGGGTTTATGATTAAGCCTCCACACAAACACGGCTCTTAATCATGTAAGAGGCCCAGAGGAAGGCCTCTCTTTGCTATCAAGCATTCTTGATACCGTTACAACAATTACCACTTTAATTAGGCATTATTCACCGCTCATAAGTTACGAGGTCAGAGTAAACCGATTTTATAGTCAAAACACCTGCACACAAAACTACCTCCTTACCGGTAGGCCTACAGTACAATAGTATTAATATTGCCGTCCTTCCAAAGTTCATTAGTGCATAAACAACAAGATGGAACATTGATGCTACCGAGCAAATGTGCTCAAAGTCCCAGCACAATAACAGCCTCAAACCCGTAGTGTTCTTGTGTCACAAGCTGAGCGAGCGCTCTATCCAAAAGGCATCTTTGTCCATCCATACAGCATGCCTCAGTGTAGAGGTATAATGTAGTTGGGAACATGACCTCTTTATACAACAAACCTTGTTAAAATGTGGCTCTTTACATGGTGCCCAAAGGCTGCATTATAACGTGGTGCCACTGTAGATATATAATGGTACTTTCTGGAAGCATGCAGGCAACTTGCAAATAATTCATGGAACACAAAATTAGAAAGCATTACTGCAGACTTGTTGGACAGGTGATAAGTTCAGCACAGGAAGTACTGCTCAGACAATGTCATTAGACACTTCACCTCGTAGATACTTTTGGACTGTAGTTTTCCTGGCATAGTGGGGCGTGGTGGCTCAGTGGTAAGTTCGGCGCCTTGTGACCGGAGGGTTGCAGGTTCGAATCCCACTCTAGCCGCTGCGTACAGATCTTGGGCAAGTCCTTCACTCGCGATTGCTCGTGGCGCTTCGGCATGAAAATTCCGGCACAGTATCAAATGCTGTAGTCGGGAGCGCCTCTGAGTAGTAGTAGACTTCGAGAGGCACTATAGAAATATCCGGAATAAATAAAAATAAATAAATAAATATAAAATGACCAGTCCAAATTAAGGGAAAAGCATCATGGCCCACAGCCTATAGGTGCCCAAGAGGCAGGATAGGCAATGGGCATAGGTAGGAAATGATACCAACTTCATTTTTTAACCTTGGCACATGAGGATGGGTGGCTAAAGCTCTCCCTTGCAAGCTGCTCTTCCAACCAACAAGGTATATTATTCAGTATATTAACTTCTAGCTCAATATGGGCCACAATTGGCACAGAACTTGTGAATACCTTTCTGCCCTGGTGGGAGTTGAACCTCACCACTTGGATGACATGGAGCACCCTAACCACCACAGTCGGTGCACCCACACAGCCTATAAAGCGGTCTCGGTTAAACTACCGTAGAGACAGCTATTCTGCTCTTTTATTATGCATCTATGCACCTTCACACATAAGAAGGTCACAGGGTTGAAGGATGGTTGAGCTGCACAAAAAACAAGACCAAAGCAACCCAAAGCAATCCTGACAAAGCAAAGCAATCCTGACAACAATCATACAAGACCAACTGGCCAACTAACGACCTCTTCAAGTTGATTGCATGCACGTATATATCTATGCATGTCAGTAATACAAATGAGTAAGTGGGTGAATAAGTATGTATGTGCGTATCTGGCTATTTATATAGCACCTTCTAGAAACCTCTCACAGGCACTAAAACATTAAAACATCTCAAAGGCTCAACAACAAACCATAAATCATACAGTTACACAAGGATTTTAATCCCGCATGCAGTCACGAAAGGTCAAGATGTTTTCACAAGGCCCAACTGAAGCTCGGATTTCTTGACTCTGCAAGGACTGGTCAAATCAATCTATCGTTATGAGTGCCTGCATGCACGTGCACACATACGCAGGTATGTTTATTGCTCCCCTGTGTAGTGGGGTTTTGCGAGTGGGCAGGAGGCCCTGGAGAGTATAGTCCGGAGGCTGGTGCGCCAGGGCTACTTACCTTCATCATCCTCATTTGAGGCACTCTGTACAATTCTGACGCTAGTCTCTTTGCTAATATTTTGCACAATCCATGCCATGCATTACAACCAATGCTACTGCCTATTAAGCTACTCTTTGCGCCCACGATCTCATAACCGAGAGCTACCTAAGTATGATAACTTGTCTCGGAAATGCTTCCTTGCAAACAGCCTTTTTGCATCGTTTGTACCTTTTATGTATTCCATTGTAATAACTTTTCTCTTACATGTGTAGTACAGAGACATAGTAGCAAATAAATTGGTTACATTGTTTGATTGTAATATGTAATACGAAATAATAAATAATGCTGTATTATCTTTCTTGTACAGTGCTGTGCGTTTGCTAGCACTTCTTAATAAAGAATATACTTATTAACTTACTTATTAAAGTTATTATCTAGTTTATTTAAATTATTAACCTTACCTAGTTAGTTCACAAGACTTCATGTGCAAGCCCTCAAGTATGACCCTGAGAAGTGTGAGTCACCCTATAGCTGTATGCAAACTACCCAATGGGAAACCCTTATCAAATCTTCCTATCCATGCTAACATCACAGCCTGAGAAAAAACGTTCGCTAGAGTCCAAAGTCACCATTGAAAACTTCCACATATAACAGTAGGGCATTACCGAAATCCGGATCGGTAAACTGATTTTACACATTTTTGGACTACTAATTGGAATGATCTGGATCCCGAATGTCTAACCCGCCAATTAGTAACAGTCACAGTTGTTAAAAACGCCAATTAGTAACAGTAACAGTTGCTAAAAACGTAAGAAAGTAAGTAAGAAACGGAAAGAAATGTCGGGTTTTTTTCAAAGAAATAAAAAACCGAAAGATATGGAAAAAATGAAAAAGGAAACTGCAAATTTTGGATGACTTAGAAATAACTTTTATAAATTTTATTTCTTGCACTGTGCTATTTTTTCTCAAATGATGACGTTAAATAGTGATATAAATTAGCTGAATCCTTGAAAGTACAGAGACAACGTAAGGGACATCAGACGATAATTAAATTTAAAAAAATAACAAATAGTAAATAAATAAAGTTATGTACAAAAAATAAAAGACAAGCAAATGTGAAAAATTAAAAAAAGAAACAGATTTTTGGGGGAAAAAAATGGTTTTAACAACTATGATAACAGTTTATTTTTCGATGGTTTGGCTGTGGACAATTTATAGGCCACTCACATATAATTATAATTTTGCAAAGGGTTACATCCACGCCCTTAAATCAATTCCCAAAACCTACCCTGCATCTGCTACAGGCTGACCGTGACGTCTGTCAATCAGTGAAGAAATATATCACCATAGGGGAAGGGGGTGATTGACTGGCTGTTGTTCCATCTTACCGCCTGTATCTGAAGCCAAGCCATTAATGACCAACTTGGAATTATTAGGCCTTAGTGCATATATTTATTACTAATCGGAATCGGCAAATAATGGCCTATACCATCCAGTATCGGCAAAAAAACAAAATCAGTTATGCCCTTTAAAACAGGCATTCATTTACTTAAATCTTTACCTCAAAAAATGGTATATGTGGCAAAGGAATGCGAAGTTTATATCATCTAGTAATCTAATTTTCTCAAGCAGTTAAAGATACGTGGTAGTCTAGTGGTGGACAAGTTGAAATGTAATTCAAAGTTGACACTTCAAATCCCTAAGGCAGAAAGACAATCATGAGTTCTGGTCCACTGGTGCCCCTACTGAAATCAGGTAGAAAATGACTATACTGTGGCCAGAAACAGTCAGTGGGAAGATCAGATGGCAAGGGGCACGACTGGCCAATCACCCTCATATGCCGAGGCTAAGAAAACGAAGTTGTTTACAATGCACCCAGTCAGACAAAGGAACAATTCTTCTTCTAACAGTCACTCTCTAAAGAATGCATCAGAACATACATGTAAGTTGTCAACTACAGCCTTTTAAGCCTTATCGAGAACCATCGCAACTGGTTGAAGACCACTCTGGCCGATCATGACCAATGTAGTCAGGTCAGGAGCCTCTCTGATAAGTTTTCTTAACGATGTGCTATATAAATAAATACTTATAATTACAATCCCATAGTGAGCATATGAGCACCTCTGAGCAGAGATCTTGAAAGGGCGCTATATAAATTCTGTCTGGTTGTTATAATGAGGTCATCTTCTAAAGCTGAACTACATCCATGTCCCGAACCGCATTACAACAGAATTTTTCTTACAAAGATGCTCCACTGTACTTAGTTACAATGCAATTGTAATTTATTTATTTTACAGAAAATAATATGCAAATCAAAGGAAAAAGAAACAAACCCACACCAAGACTATGCTGGATAGATAATATAAATGAGGACATAGCATCAATTGGACTATGAGGGGCAATGGACTTGACAAATGACTGAAGACGCTGGAGATCATTTATTCGTACCCATCGCCGAAAATGGCTGGCATCATGAACTGATTATGACGATGATTACCCAAAGTAACATAAAACCCACAATGGAGCAACAGGAACCATGGTCCTTATCCCAGTCAACAAATAACACAAATTTAGCAAAGGAACTAATAACGCAGCAACAACTACACACTCAATCAATCAATCAATCAATCAACTAAGCATTTATACAGCACCCCTTCAAAGAAACTATTCAGAGGTGCTCCCAGCCCAACGCCAAGCACTCATTCTCAGTGAAGCCCATACAATGTGACCCTGAAAGCACTAACGTTAAAGCAATGAAAATTGCTACAATAGTCTCTTTGTTGTCATATCTAGAACTGCTTTATTATAAAGATGTCTTTTAACAGGTTAACTGAATTTGGAATTCACGTCCCCAACCATCTTATATCAGATGGTGATGATGAGTTCCCTGCCTGAAGGTCGGTTTATTGGCTTTATGCCACCTGGGGATGAGATGAGTGAGGTGGTTTCCCTTCCTCACAGACAATAGTGGGTGAGCAACTTATCCAAGGTCACTACGCAGTGGCTTGCAGTAGATTCAAACCTGTGGCCCTCCGGTTACAAGGCACAGAACATACCGCTACACCACGGTGTCCCTCATTATAACATCAGAACAGATGTAGTAATGAAGCGTGTTATTACAATCTCTGGGGTAGCTTAAAAATTTAAGAAAGTTTTTGCACACAGTATGCAAATGACAGCACATTACTTGAAGATTTATCTGTCATTTATCTAGTTTCAACTACAGCCGTAGCTGAAATTAATAAAAATTCATAATCTGAAACAGCCATGGCCATGTAAAAATTCACTTTTCCGTGCAAACCAACCAATTCTAAAATAGACATTTCATGTTGCCGAGAAACTCTAGTACACTCTTGAAAATAACGTCTGCTAAAAACTAGACACTGACATGACTACAATGATCACAAAAATATGTCTGGCATGATGTAAAGTTACTGCAAAAAGAAGTAGTCCATTCACCCTGAGAGGCATCAATGGGTACGAAGTATAAGCGACTTCATTTTTCTTAGCCTCAACATAGTAATCCCAACCTTTCAACTGGCAGCCAAACATGCTAAATTAAATTATTCAGCGAGACAATAGCATAGTCTTTAGTGAGGTGGTTTATCATCATCTGATAAGAGCCACGAATATACTAGCCACATTAATATGTACAATTTTTACTAGACAAAAACAACACAAGTGGTTAAAAAATTCTGGCAAGTCGGGTACCTAGGCCTCTCAAGACTTTCCAATTGTTATTAATATTAACCCATTCCCGCCTGAAGCGTCCGCTAGGGGACGGATTTGGGAGGTATTGGTTCATCTAGAAACTATTTAGAATTCAGTGTTGTCATATCTAAAAATAGCACGCAGCTTTCTTCCGGAATACTTATCTATGAGCGGAGCCATTTTTTTAAGCAAAATCTATTGTTTAAAGCATAAAAAATTACTTTTAAATGACACGTAAAATTATACCGTTGGCGGAGGTCTTGAGGCGCGTCATGGACGACCCGGACGAAGACTTTTCGTCTTCGGATGACGAAGCAATCGGCGATGTGAGGGTTGGAGGAGCACAACTGGTGTGGGAACACACTGCAGCCCGACTTCGCATGAAATCGACCTTAGAACCGTGCCAGATGGACTCGGCATTGCTAAATGACGAGGATGTTGGAGAGGTAAGCATTGAAATATTTCTCTTTTTCTTTGTTTTTTGTGTGTAAATTGCTTGATTATTGTGAAGTACAAGTATTGTGATTATGTCTATTGAAAGCCTACTGATAGTGACTGGTAGTTACTGATATTCAATACAAGGAAACTTACAAAATAAAAATAATTTGCTGATGAAAAGTGGGCGTGTCCGTTGATCAGCTGATTGATGTTGAATTATGCACTTTTATATTTCTCCTATCTAATTCAGACTTTGTATAATTTTCCATTTACAGGCATCATCTGCACAACCTCCATCTTCTGTAACACCTCCGTCAGCATCACCATCTGCACCGCCAGCAGTGGACATAACAAAAGCGAATGGTCGTGGTCGCGGACGAGGTCGTGGTCGCGGACGAGGTCGAGGAACTGCCCAGCCTGCCAGCCGGACACAGACAAAGCAGAGTGCATCTGCACAACCTCCATCTTCTGTAACACCTCCGTCAGCATCACCATCTGCACCGCCAGCAGTGGACATAACAAAAGCGAATGGTCGTGGTCGCGGACGAGGTCGAGGAACTGCCCAGCCTGCCAGCCGGACACAGACAAAGCAGAGTGCATCTGCACAACCTCCATCTTCTGTAACACCTCCGTCAGCATCACCATCTGCACCGCCAGCAGTGGACATAACAAAAGCGAATGGTCGTGGTCGCGGACGAGGTCGTGGTCGCGGACGAGGTCGAGGAACTGCCCAGCCTGCCAGCCGGACACAGACAAAGCAGAGTGCAGCTTCCGCTTCTGCTGTTGACGAGTGGACCTGGGAAAGGACGTTCCAAAAGAAGGACATTCCTTTCTGGGGAACACCAGGACCCTCAGAATCTGCACGCCGCTGCGTGACGCCTGCCGAGTTCTTTGGACTCTACATCGGTGACACTGTCATGGAGTTATTAGTTTCAGAAACTAATAAATATGCCATGCAATCTAGACACGATACGCCATCAACCATGTCTTGGGTCCCAGTTACCAGGCAAGAAATGGCAGCATTTCTGGGCTTACACATTGCTATGGGTGTTGCCAACTTGCCTGAAATCCATGACTACTGGTCTACTGAACCCGCCCTTGAAATTGGATGGTATAAGTCTGTGATGCCCCGCGACCGATTCACCCAAATCCTGCGCTACCTTCATTGTTCTGGCACACCATCCAAACCTCGCACTGATCCTGACCATGACAAACTCCATAAAATACGTCCTTTTCTGAATTCTGTTCTTGACAGTTCTTTGTCACACAACATCCCGCAGGAACACATCTCGATTGATGAACAGATGGTCGGCACACGGTGCCGGGTCAGTTTTATACAATTCATGCCAGACAAACCACAGAGGTTTGGAATTAAATTGTGGGCATTAGCAGACAGTAGAAATGGATACCTGTGTAATTTTCAAATTTACACAGGTAAAGAAGCTGGGACTGCCGAGGTTGGTTTGGCGTATCGTGTGGTATACGATTTGATGCAGCCGTACCTGAATAAGGGATACAAATTGTACACCGACAACTTCTACACATCTCCGAAGTTGGTGAAAGATCTCCTGAGAGATAACACATATCTAACAGGAACAGTTAGGTCCAACAGGAGAGGCTTTCCCAAGGACTTCGCAACTTCCAAACTGGACAGCGGTGCATCTGAGTTTCTGCATTCAGATGGCATCACCGCTGTTCATTGGAAGGACAAACGAGATGTGTATTGTTTGTCAAGTTTGCATGGCAGTGAGATTGATGCTTTGCCAAGTAACTCTGGAGATGCTGGAGTAAAACTGAAGCCAAGGTTGGTCTGTGACTACAACACTCACATGGGTGGTGTAGACCTGCATGACCAGCTTCAGGTTTACTACAGCATCGGCCGGAAGGGAATGAAATGGTGGAAGAGGGTCTTTTGGAGGCTGTGCGAGATAGCAGTTCTGAACAGCTATTTGCTGCACAATGTTGTGCACGGCAAAAGCCGGAAGATCACGCAGAAGGCGTTCAGGCTGAAGCTCGCTTACAGCCTCACAGAAGACCTGGTCACACAGCGTGCAAACCCTACGGACAACGCTGTTGTGCCAGGTCCTGGTAGACGCCCTTCCTCCCTCATTCCCAGGCTACTTGGCAAACACTTTCTCAGTAACTCCCATGTCAGGAAACGATGTAGAGTCTGTGCAAAGCAGAAGAACTCGCAGACTGGGAATAGCAGAGACACAAGAACAGTAATGAGGTGCGAGAAATGTGATGTGCCTCTGTGCGTTGGCGAATGCTTCGAACTCTGGCACACCAAGGCCACTATATAAATGAAATTTTTTTAGTAATGAAATGTGCATTTTATAGCCTGAAATGTGCTGATACAGAAAATATCAACTTTGTTATGCCTATCTGTTATACTTGTTGCACTATTGTTGTTTCAGTATAAGAACCGTCAGTTTGTTGCACGTTGGCTTACTAAGGCCGCTATATAAATGAAATTTTTTTAGTAATGAAATGTGCATTTTATAGCCTGAAATGTGCTGATACAGAAAATATCAACTTTGTTATGCCTATCTGTTATACTTGTTGCACTATTGTTGTTTCAGTATAAGAACCGTCAGTTTGTTGCACGTTGGCTTACTAAGGCCGCTATATAAATGAAATTTTTTTAGTAATGAAATGTGCATTTTATAGCCTGAAATGTGCTGATTCAGAAAATATCAACTTTGTTATGCCTATCTGTTATACTTGTTGCACTATTGTTGTTTCAGTATAAGAACCATCAATTTGCACATTTTCCAAAAAAACAATTCAGGCGGGAATGGGTTAAGTGGTGTTTCTAAACAGCTTCTAGAAAAATCAACTTTGAAAACAACTTAATTTATCTTTAAAAAATTTGTCAAGTTCGTCACTCGTATCTACTGACCTGATTTTTAAAAATTCCACTCAACCTCTACTCCTGTTTGTCATTCGTGTCATCACGGATGCGTGTCAAGTTGAGGTCACGTAAGGTCAGATAATAGCTCACTGGTTACACATCTCTTTTGAGGCATGGTCCTAAATCTAATCTAATCTAATGACTTCTATACTGCCATTACCAATAAAACATAACGTATCAGTCGATGGTTGCTTTAAGTGAAACTGCAGACGAAAATCATAAACCATATGATAAGCCAGGTCAAAGTTGATACGTGCTGCTGAAGTACTCTTTAGATGACACATAAATGTAATAAATTCAGCAACAGGACACAGCTGTGTTGCATTTTTGATGTGACAACAAACTGTCATTCTAACTTTGACCTTTAAACCTTTCTCATGACATATAACCTAATCAAATCTGGAAAGTTATAGCGCTGTAATCACAAGGCACCCATCGTTGGTCACTTCTAAGCAAAACTGCATTCCAGAAGCATAATCCATTAGGAATAAACAGGTCACAATCCACAAAGACCCAGAGACCGAAGGCAGGGTATACAAAACATGGCTTCTGTAAAAAGACTGAACCTTCAACACATCTGATGAAGACATGTTGATGTGCCGAAAGGGTATTTAGTGGATACCACAAAAGAGGTATACTGCTAGTTTTTCACATTACATTAAATTGCTGGGTGAAGCAAGAGAAATATAAAAAAGAAACAGTTTAAATGTCAGGTACAAGCTAAAAAAGAAAAAACTACTTTTGGGTATTGTACACATACACCAGGGCACAAGCAATGTTTTTCAGAGTCTCTCAAATGTGAATGGCCTTTTGGTCTGTACGACAACACCATCGTTTAAATCGCCTCTAATAACCCATCGTTTCAAGGCAGACGCTGAAGCCGTCTGGAACGGACAAGACAACAATCGGCGATTAATGATAACCTCTATCGTATCGCAATTTAAAGAACAGTACAAGGACACCTGCACATTTAGAACATCGTTAAGCAGACATCGATTCGAAATTCCACTTACTAATCGATTTTTCTTACTTCATTAATAACGCTGACATAAAGCAGAGAGTCATCGCGAGCAAAATAACAGAGATTTCGCCGATAACCATACTCTCACACTGCCATGGCGGCATTTATTAGCAGAGGCACAACCTGTAACCAGAGGAAGTGTGTCATACATTTCTCACCTTCTCGAGCCTTCAAATACACCGTGTTTGCGACTATATTTTCTAATTCCATCGAATACTAAATTAAACTCCTAAATGTGCGAAAGAGATCGATTTTCTGTCAATTTACTCCTTATAAACTCTGTTGGGTGTGGTTAAAATCCAATATGGCGGTCACCGTCTCATCCAGTTTTATAATTCCTTCATAGATGTCGCTGAACTAAAATTATAGCGCTATTCAAAACAACTCCGTTGTGCTATTCAAGTGTTTATTATATCGGCGGTTTTAGACGGTATAAGCTTCAGTGCCATGTAGCCTATAGATAAGGAAATTGTGAACAGCTAAACTTTCTAAGTGTGGACAGTTTTAATTGATATGATTAGAGTTTCGGCTTTTATCTCGACGTAAGAAATCGTTATTATTGGCCTAAGAAATATAATAAGACTAATTATTACTGAATTTCTTCTTGTCAATATTTTAATATCGAATTTCTTAAAATTATTAATTTTATTGCTATTATAATTATCGTGTATTCGCTACTATCCACCCATATCGAATACGAGACAACCATCTGTAATTCGTGTGAAATTGAAAACTCGCTTTTTGGGTGCGTATAAAACGCATACTATCGAGGTTGTGTGTAGGGTACACGCCGGCGTTCTGTGGCAACGGTATAGGTCAAGGACCTGGGTATAGGCCTATCACGCAGACTAGTGCAACTTTTAATTGTAGGCTATAACTTGTAGTTTGGGTGATTTGTCCCAGGCACTGGCGTAAACTTGTCCAAAATATTGGGGGTTGGTTATTCAGTATAAACTTGTTGCATTGGGTGTACAGTCCATCTCAATTACTGGGGACACGTGCCCCCGCCCCCCCAGTCTACGCCTATAATGGTCCCAGGTAATACTCTACTTTTAATGTACTTATACAATATTAGAACGAGCGATCGAGGTCGGGGGTTCAAATTCCCGCCATAGCAGAAATTTAAATGGTTCGAGATTTCTGTCAAACCTGCGCTCCCTAGCCAACTCATCTATTTTATTTATTTTTATTTATTCCGGGTATTTCTATAGCGCCTCTCGAAGTCAACTACTACTCAGAGGCGCTCCCGACTACAGCATTTGATACTGTGCCGGAATTTTCACGCCGAAGCGCCACTATAGGCCTAATGAGCACGCTGTCGGTGGGAAGATGAGATGGCGACTGGCCACCCGCCCTCATATGCCGAGGCTAAGAAAAATGACTTCGCTATAGTACTTTATACCAATGGCTGTCTCTCGGGCTATCTTAAGGGATTGCTGTTCTCCATGTTGAAGATGATGGTTTCCAAAGTCAAATACACTTGCTATCCATGCTGAGCGATTTCAAATTTCTAAGCACGGTCTCAGAGTCTGATCAGAGGCATATATATAGGCCTATATTCATGTATGTAAGCGAGTCCCAGAATATTTCCCCAATTAAATATATATATATATGTATATATATATATATACATAATACATATATATATATTTAATTGGGGAAATATATATATATATATATATATATATATATATATATATATATATATATATATATATATATATATATATATATATGCCCCTCAAGAGCCAGCTAGGTTGTTGGTCAGTTTCAGTGCCAGGTGAGACGTGAAAAGGGGAGACGTGCGGGTTTCAAGCCGAGGAGACATCATGGTCCCACGGTGGAAATTGTTAGTGATGGTGGTCAAGGGAAGGTGCAGAAGCGGAACCAGGATACACGATAGCTTCATAAAAATGACAAAAACTTTATCTTCCGAATGCTCTATAAAACATTAAAATTTTATTAACTATTTTAGCCAATGATACTCTTTACATTGTATAGCCTACTAATACTAACATGTATTAATCTGTTGCAGCCGTCATTACTAGACTGTTGTCCGATTTATAATCAATTGCTATAAAAACTCTGCTTGTGGTGCTGTGTGATCCCATCGCGTTTGTGTGTCGACGGGAACTTGCAATAAACGAATATTTGATTTGATTGAAAAGTTCGCTTTTCGTTATGAAGTGGAATTCTGCAGGAAAGAAATTTCGGAGACTTACATGTATACATAATTTTATTATCCAAATTGGTCTAAAGTTGTTCGTGGACGTCCTTTATGGACGACCCCCTGACAGTTCCTAATGTTCAATGACCGTAATTAAAAGGACAAAGACAAAGAAACACACACGTATATATATATATATATATATATATATATATATATATATATATATATATATATATATATATATATATATATATATATATATACGTGTGTGTGTGTGTGTGTGTGGTCTTTGTCCTTGTGTAATGTGGTTTACTGTTGAGCCAAAAAACATAGGCATAATATCCAGAGTTCGGAATTTCCTATCGAAAAAGATACTCATAACTTTGTATTATTCACTAATTCATCCTTATTGTAATCTTATTTGGGCTACAACATAATTATCATACCAGATTGGCTTGTTTGACAACTCTGCAGAAGTGCGCTATACGTATTATATGCAATGTTCCCTACAGAGCTCACACAAAAGAGTTGTTTATAAACCTGGGGGTATTGCCATTTGAATGTAATAACAAGCTACAGGTGGGGTTGTTTATGTATAGGTTCCACATACATTTACTACCAAACAGCTATGATCGATGGTTTAGGAAGAATCTTGAAGTACATCATGACCATGAGACACGTTCCTCTAATAAATATCATTTATCTAGTATACACACCAAGATCAGACAATTTGGCATTAGAACTTATGGCCCGTCGTTTTGGAACACTTTACCGTTGGAATTAACAAGTCTTCCATCATTGTACCAATTTAAAAATAAATTAAAAGCATATTTATTGAATGCCTTGCAACTGTAAAATCAATCGATACTGTGACCTGTCAATTGAGTTTAATTAAGTGGCCAAGAGCCGGTAATGTACTAATTAGATTGATTGTAAACCATTTCTAGTCAAAAATGTTAAAAGATGGTTATGTGCTGTCTTATTATGGAATGCACAACTTTTGTAGGACCAACAGCCATACCTAATTGTTGTTAATGATTTGAGCAGGATGATAGGAGTGTAGGCTATAGATGTGTTGAGTGTGTTATACAATTGAACTTTTGAAGTTAGAGGTTCTCAACTGGGTCTGTGTTTATATTGCTTATGGAACAATTCTACTGCTTGAATTGATCTTAACAAAATGTTAGGACTGGTCTGAAGCGGTTTGATTATACTCACTGTTTAAGCACACAATGCTTGACACTTGGGGTTGATGGGGTGGGTGGGTTTTGTTTTGTTAGTGCTATAAATAATAATGGACACACACTTAAAGAATTGCTCCACTGGTTGTAATGATTTTATTGTAACTAGGGGGCCCTATTAGCAGAACGGTTCGTTCCTTTGGGTAGCCTACTCCCATTGTCACTGAATGTAACATGTACTTGTTATTTTCATGCCTATATGTTTATGGTGAACAATAAAAGCATTTTGATTGATTGATTGTTGCATCAATCACCACTGGGCTAATCAGTCGTAAGCTAAGACAGCGAAGGTCGATTGACCACCTGCCCTCATACCGAGGCCAACAATAACGAAGTCGCCAACACCTCATAGGGCCTATCCTTCGCTGCGTCACATGGTAGAGGGCCTGCTCCTGCTCTTCTAATACTACATTAAGCAGTCGGACATTTTTCTCAGACCCAGTATAGCACAGGCTCTCCAACTTCTTTTGTTGTGTTTAACTTAATCGTCACATGGTAGTAATAGTAATATCCTCCAACTGAAAGAACGAAGGTACTCAATTTTCTTTAAAAAATACCGTTCTCCTTTCTTTGAAACGGGTTTATTCGCCGTTTAAAACGATTCTTGCGAAACTATCAGGAAAAGATTAAGCACTATCATGCTAACTCTTGCCTCTTACAGCAGCTCTGTCTCTATGAAAGAGTGGCCAAATCTGATACATACTAGAGCATAATATACTTTCTAAACAGACAGCGAGGCATAGTAGCATATATACATATCTGATGGTAGGCCAATGACAACACAACCTGTGCCTCTTCTATCCACATCAGTTTTAGTCGTCGGGAGGGGGTTCAGCCCCCTAGCTCTTATTCTAACCCTCTCAGCTAAGTAACTGAAAAGCTGTTGTAAGGGGGAGGGGTAAGGAAAACTAAAATATCTCACAAGTCATCAGTTATTTCATGTGCAACATATTAACAACATTAGATTTGACCTGTGTTTGTGTAATTTGGTAATCTGTAAAATTTTTGCCCCCCCACTCTTTTACAACTAAAACACTGGTTTCAAGTGTGCAGATTTACACGACGCAAGAGACAAAGGACCTCTTAGATTTGTCTAAGCATTAAAATGATGCTTAAAACGAGATCTTTCCACGGTTCGTTTTCTTCTGCAAACTTTGGAAGTAGCCTGGCAAACGCACACAGAACAGAGAAACAGGCGGCTAAACTTATTCGCAGCTGGACATTGAAAAGAGCTGGGCAAACAAAATCATTCATTGTCATGCCACGAAGCAATCATATCACATTTAAAATCACAAGTTCATGTCTGTACACAAGCATGCAGCCGATGTAGGCGGAAACAGACACACACACCGCTGAGTTGTTGTTTATGTACAGATTGGTTGTTTATGTACAAAGGCTCCAGGTTCTGTACAGGTTTCAGCAGCAGAACCAAACGGCCTTGTACGCGAAACCCAAGGGTAGAGTGAACGTTGTATAGCACAGTTCGTCAACAGCTAAAAGATAAGCCTGACCCAACGAAGAAGGCATTTGATTTCATCAATACTGAATTGTGTGGTATTTCATCTTCGCTCGGCACCAAACAGTGGTGCCGCCTGCAAATAAAACGACCGACTTAAAACAGCCGCAACAAGTACCCGAGACCACACGCTGAACCAACCCCCACCAAATGTTTCAAACGGACAAATCTTAAAACTTGTGGAAAGCAAAGCTATTGGCTATACACCAGATGACGTAACACCAGTTGCGCATTCGTTTCTTCTACAGCAACCTCGATTCTTTTTGAAGCGTTTCCGTGGTCGCCGAACCACGCTCCTCTGCCTGTTCCTCATCATCATCTGCCTCGTTCTCACTGGTATCAGCCGGACTGTTGCAGTTCTCAGCATCCGACAAATCCCAGATACGTTCGTTGGCCTGACGGCCTACATTGCAAGACTTTGTGGCGGCAGGATATGGCTCTGAAACATTCTCTCCATTCACCAGATGACTCGAGTTGTCCGTCTGAGAAGTATATACGTGTTCTGTGGGAGGGGAGCTATTTTCGACAAGAGAACTATCAACCTGTAGGGGACCGAGTTCGGTACTGAAGCCGTCGATCAGTGAACTAAGAAACAATTCTTGAATAAAAAGACTCTTGTCAGCATTTTCCAATTCGTGCTGTTGCTTTTCAGTGTCGGACGCAGTGTGCTCGTTACATCTGCAGAACAAAAAAACCAAGGGTTCTACTCAAACAGTTTATCACAAAGTTTTGCAGCACATCTACTCTGTTTACTTTTTAAACAAAACCACAATAAACTATATTCTAAACACGGTTTATCAAAACTCTAAACAGTTCTCATAAAAACACAAGTAAAGATAAGAACCACTTTTCAAAATAACATCTTTAGGTATTGCTGGCCTTTCTGCTATGAACAACTATATCTCAAACACTTGGATCAGAATTTCATAGAACTTTGTCACTTTGTAATTTGTGCCTGTCTATAATTATTTATAAAATTTGGTTTGAGGCTTCTGTTCCAACTGCACCCTCTATCCAACTAAACTGTAATGAGTACACTGACCATACACTGTTAGTGGCAAGATGAGATGGCACGGGCGAGGACTGGCTACCCGCCCTCTTATACCATGGCTAAGAAAATGAAGTTGCTAACACTTCGTACCCATGGCTGCCTCAGGGCTAGCTTAAAGGACTGCTCTTCTAATTATTTATTGGGTATGCAATAGTGGTTAGTAAGCTGGATAGTCTACTGAAAGTGAAGGGGTTCAAATCCCAGGCTAAATCGCAGCAGTAATTTGTTTAGAGATTTTTGTTTCCACTTGCGCCCCTAGCCAACTCAGCTATAATGAGTACATCGACTGTACAATGTCAGTAGGAAGATCAGGCATCAAGGCAGAGGGCTGGTCACCTGCCCTCATACGCCGAGGCTCAGGAAATGAAGTCACGAATGCTGCACACCTATGGGTACCCCTGTGGCTAGCTTAAGATACTGCTCTCTGTCTCCTTATGAATTATTATTATTATAGACTAAACTACCATTATCACCAGTTCAATCATAATCATTGCTCTCATTATGTCCTCAGTCATCACTGCTACTACTAGCACGCATCTAGGTTTCCTTACATCCTCAGGCAGATGATGATCACAATCGCACAAGATATAAGACAAAATCTGCTTACAAATGTATCGAAAATACATAAACTATACACCGACCTAACCAGGAGAAACTGCGAACGAGCGTTTGAGGCCGAGCCGCCGGTAGATGGTGCTGTGGATGGTTTCGCAGCAGCAGATTGACTGTCAGGTGCAGCGCTGCGTGCCTGCGATGTAGCAGTCGTCTTAGTCGAGTCAACCTGACGCTGTGACATCCTGTCTGATTGGTGCCTTAAAGAAAACCATGCAACAACTGATTTCATCGTTCATCAGCTCAGTCTATTACTTACCTGGACTGCAGCTTTTCATAAATTGTATACATGTGTGGTCCTAGAGTTTTAAAGCCACAGCCTCATTGGTAAATTTTAATTTCTTGGTAATGAAAGAGAGAGAGGTGTTTGGTCTTATAAAACACTAGGACTCAATCAATGGTTATATCAATGAATCAATGAATCAATGAATGAATGAATCAATCAATCAATCAACTAAGCATTTATATAGCGCCCCTTCAATGAACACATATCAAAGCATTCATGATCTTATTTGTTTGAATACCAATGTAAATACAAAGTGCAATACAAATAGCACCATCAAAGCAGAGCAATGTTGGTCTGGATGCATCTTAAGCGCGTGTTTTAAAAATGCACTCTGTAATGTTCAGACAATCATATATACAAACATGCAAACACTCCACTATCTGTCGTCTCATGTAGGGTTGCACGTAGATGTAAACAAGTCGGCAAGTGGAAAAGAACTGTGACTTAAAATTTAGAACGGTTTAAACTCTCTGTTTTAGTGTTTTATAAATAAACTGTCCCAAATTTTAAAGAAAACATGTTTCTTCTGTATAAAACATGTTTGCAACTTGTACAAAGTACTGCTATAAAATATTAAACCAGTATAAAATCACTAGTAAACACAAATAACACCACCAATTCAAGGATAGAACAGTCTAGGAAATTAACACATAATTTCCTACCGACCCTTCAGTATCATAAATGTCTGTTTCACAAAGCATTTTCAGTGATTTCCTCTTACTTACTTGGCTGATGCCAGATGCATTTCAATTTGCTGAAGATGTGATGTCATACCCTGTGCTATGGCGGCTCGACTGCGAACACTAGTAAGCTGGGAAAGCAACTCTGAAATTACATCAATCAATGTCAATCGGCTGTCTCGTAAGTTACTAACAGTACCATGGTCGTTCACTACATATTGACACTATGATTGCGTCATATCTGATGTCATACTGAGTCAGCATGCTAATATCCTGTGGTTTCTGTGACCATACTCGATTGGTACATAACCGCTAAGTCCATGATGATTAAGAATATCAACATCGTGTGAAATCAGAAACTAGCTTCGAGTAAAGATGCCCAATGAATGCAGCGTTCAAAGCAAGTGTTACGTAACTGCATACACACACACACACACACACACACACACACACACACACACACACACACACACACACACACACACACACACACACACACACACACACACACACACACACACACACACACACACACACACACACACACACACACACACACACACACACACACACACACACACACACACACACACACACACACACACACACACACACACACACACACACACACACACACACACACACACACACACACACACACACACACACACACACACACACACACACACACACACACACACACACACACACACACACACACACAAACAAACACACACACATCTACACACACACACACGACTGATTAATTATCAGTCATATAATCCAGCGGTTCTCAACCTTTTGAGACTCAAGGACCACTTATAAATTTTGTGCCTCGGTTGCTGACCAGCACTAAAAATTGTGCCACAGGTGCACAAATGCGACCTTATAAAATTGCAAATTCGTATAAAATTCATGGGCGTCTTGAGGGAAGCAAGGGTGACATTTGCCCCCTGGATTTTGCAAATATTTTAAAAAATAAAACCGTTTGATCATTATGATTATTACAACAGTCCCAACACAATTTTCAATGCAAAAAACACTTAATTATTTATGCAAGTCCTTGACCATTATTTAATTTTAAAGTTGTCATGTGTTCTGTGTTCATGAACTCTATGCAAGAACATCATTTTGCAACCTCCTACAAAAATTTTGCCCTGAACAAAAAAAATTCCTGAGGACGCCCATGATAAATTATAGTATAAAATAATAAATTTGATAAGATTAAGTATTTTACTTATTATTAATGTTTGAACTTTTAAGCAAAGAAAATCTGTCTGCATGTTTTTAATTGTAAAAACATATTAAGTTGCAGGCCTTGCTCGTGGACCACCAGGCAGATGGCTGTGGACCACCAGTGGCCCGCGGACCACAGGTTGAGAACTGCCGATATAATCCGTTGCTATTAAGAATATTTTGATTTGGGTCACCCATACAAGACTGGTACTCGTATTTGCACGCTGAATATAATAATTGTAAAGTCATTTGCAAACCCTCTCGAAGTCAGTTAAAAGTGGGACACTGGATGGTGAGACAGCTGTGTGCTGTAGACTTTACTGGTCATCATAGTTACTCCTCCTTGATGCCATGCAGCCCATAAACTTTGCACACGGGGTCATATGTTAACTCTGGACAAGAATCTGTGTCTACAACAGCTTGTCGGTGATGACTTACCCAGCTCTCCGAACGCTGTTTTCTTCGTGATGAATTCTGTTTTAACAGAAGGTGCATTATGGAGCTACACGAGTGTCCAGATAAGTAACTAAGTTCATCAACAACCTCTGACTTGTTTTTTGACAACAAAATCAGAGAGTGAAGAGATTACCGGCAATGGGGTCCATGCTGTCCCTTCCAGTTGGTGACATGCCGGTTGAAGGGGGCTCAATCAGCTGCATCACAGGTCCTCGGTTTGGCCGACTGCCAAAGTTTGACGTACGGACTGGGTGCGTCAGCCTCCGTATCTGTCGAATTCCACTCAGTTGATCGTCTTCGTTGTAGAAAGTCAAGGCCTAAACAACGCCCTCTTACACTCCCAGCATCTATACAACAAACTTCGTGAAATGTGACCCTACCCGAGTCCCTAACGAAGTTAAAAAATAAACATTGGGTTCGATTAAGTCCTGGGCAGGCCTGGAATTTCTGCCCTAGCAAGGACTTGAAGCCCCAACCTCTTGACTGACCATCCTGCACGCTAACCACTACACTAACGAGCACCCCCACGAACTTGTGAACTAGGCTGGGTGCAAATTAGGGCATGCACACCCACCTGAGTTCATAAGTACAAGTTATAACCAGTGTTGAACTGCCAAACTCCTTTTTACCCCTGAATTTCTGTAAGCGTGACTGAATTCAATATGGATTGGGTGTGTATTGAATATCAATTGAATACAGTATGAAAATAAACATAAAAAAACCGAAGGCAATGAGGATAAGTAAACGAAAAGAAATTATAGTCAGAATATAAATTGGTGGAGATGAAATAGAGCAAGTAAAGAATTTCGCTACCTGGGAAGCATGATTACAACAGATGCTAAATGCCATAAGGAAATTAGAAGAATTGCAATGGGTACAGAGGCACTCACAAAATGGAAAGAGCTATTGAGAGGAAAAATTAACAGGAATCTGAAGTAAAGAATGGTAAAGACACTGGTGTGGAGTGTGATGTTGTATGGATCCGAGACATGGACCATGTGGAAAGAGGACATCAAGAAACTGGAGGCATTCCAGATGTGGATTTGGAGAATAATGGAGAAGATCAGCTGTACAGAACATAAAACAAATGAAGAAGTGTTGAGAAGGATTGGAGAAAAAAGATCCTTGATACACGCATTAAGAAAGAGGCAGAGGAAATGGATCGGACACATACTGAGACTCTCTCCTAAGAAATGTCATTGAGGGAAGAATGGAGGGAAGGAGGACAAGGGGAAGACCAAGACAGATGATGCTGGATTGGATGATGAAGGAAGGATACAGCAGACTCAAATAAGAAGCTCAAAATCAAGAGTAGCGGAGACGTCGAACGTCTGAACCTGCCTGAAGGCAGAGAACCAGAAGGTGATTGTTTAAGATTCTAAACTAGGATCTGGATTTGAAAAGGATATAAATTCTGTTCCTGATCTGTGAACCAGAGCTATATGAGTTGCCAGGTCATCAGTCACATGATTCGGATCACCGCCTGGATGAGCAGCACAAACTGGACAGACCTACAGAGGAACAAAGCATCATAAATTTAACATTAGTAATGAAGACCATGTACAAAATAACATCTCAATTCATATTAAATTACAGTATGAAAACTACTTTTACTACTGTTCTCAAGTTGTTTCCCCTAAAATCTTACACAGTCGCACATATTATGGTACTGTATTACGAACTTCAATAGAAAATTAACCGAATTAAGAAACTGACTATTGATGCAACCACTTGTATAACCACATGCTGCAATTGGCCAGCTCTGCAAAGCAAGGCCCACGTGGTTTATTTGAGTTCTCCCTTTGACATCTATTGAAGTAGACCTGACTGTACACATGTATATTTCTTGTATTATTGGTGATCAATAAGTGACTTCCATTCAATATTGTAGATGTATCCAGTGTTTTAAAGATATCTCATTTGCTATGGCTGCCAGAGCTGTTGAACATACCCACAGTGTCACAGGTTTCTGGCATCCTTTGATGAAAATACCTCAGAAGAACAATCCCTTAACCCAGCCCAAACAGGCAGAGGGTATGATGTGTTGCTCGTTTAATTATTTAGCCTGATTTTGAGGGCCATCTGATCACCTCACTACCAGTAAACAATTGTTCAACCTGTTGTACAGGGTTTGCTAATCAGAGGTATTGGAACAGAAATCTTGAAATGTCTTACAATACTAGCAAGGATTTGGTCTAGAGCTGACAATTCAGTTGACAGTCCAACAGGTTAACCACTAGATTAGATGATGCCTTCTTAGGCTTCCTTAGTATAAATACATGTATACTGTATAGTTATGTTAACCCTCTACATCCGACATGAACAATATTGAGACAGCTCAAAGCTTTCTATGTACATCACGATCGCAAAACTCTGACATCATAAGCGCACCACTTATTAAAGCAGTTGGAAGATAGGAAACCAGCACTCATCCTAAGTAAGTTAACTGTTAATGAGAGTGATAAATAAGCTAATTTTCCAACTGATAATATATATATATATATATATATATATTTGGAGTCAGATGTAGTTAATTTTGACAGATTTCATGCATTTATGGGTATATAATACATACATTTTGCCACCTTGGTCAAAAAATGCTACAGATTACCAACCTTTGGGTCTAACATCTCAACTATCCCACAAGTGTATAAATACCCAATGGGAACATTTGTGCTACTTCATCGCTCTCATTAAAATTAACTTACACGGGATGAACGCTGGTTCCATAACTTCCAAAAGCTTTAGTAAGCGGACCTATGATGTCGCAATTTTGTACTCGTAACAGACATCAGTAAGCAACTGCCAGTAACACTTATTCCATGAATTCTTGTTCGATTCATTTCAAGATACATAGATAGGGCTATGCAGATAAGGCAGTAGCCAACAAAATAGCCATGTAGTAATAAATCATTTCATAAAATATTATTATTAACAAACATAATAACTTATCAAACCAAGACTTATATTTTATTGAAGCTGAAATACTGAAAAAAAACAAAGCTCTTCATAAGCCGTTGAAATGCTTCAGAGCAACTCTCTAACAAAACGGATAATATAAAGCAGCCCAAAACTGTAAAACAATTTACGAATGTCAGGCATAACTAGAACCAGAGCCACGTTTACAGAATGATTTAAAACTGGAACAAGGTCTAACTTATGCAGATGTTCTAATCCTTCCACAACATTTTACTACAAGAAAAAATGTCTCAGACATGTGGTACAGTTAGAGAGGCGACACATAACGTTCCACCTCACAACAAACAGTGATATCTAACAAGAAGCAACAGGAGATTTTCATAACAGGACTCTGCTAAACTACCACATAAGTGCTCTGTGTGGTATATGCTATCGATAAAATGAAGAATCACATACAACTTCCGATGAAAGGGCGTCTCCATGGACAGCTCTGATATGCTCTTGCAGAAGAACAACGGTGAAACCCATTCTACCGCAGTAGGAACACGTGTATGACTGTGGCTGGTTCGTTACAGACGTATCCCCTCCATAATATAAATCTAACAGAAACAGAGCAAAGAAAGAATAACAAATAAGCTGAAGTAACAGCACTTGCAAGTCGGCAAATTCGTACAATAACAAATAACAGCCATGTGCAGGTCAGCAATTTAAAAAAATCTTGCACATCAATTTCAAAAGGTATTATCTTAGCCAAGAAACCATATCTACCTCCACTTAAACTATAAATAACAACAAAACATGATGATGACAATGATCAAAAACTATAATACTGTCTACATATGCTCAATCCTGATAACTGTTTAGCACCTATCATGGACTTTTCAAAGGTGCTGAATTTCCAACAGATCCAGTAAGTGCAAACTGAAAACTAAGAAAACGTGCATACACACATTAGAGCTGGAGCACTCTGCCAACCACCTATCAATAATATAAAGTTAAACATCACACACTCGTTCACACAACTCTCACAGAAATTCCTCAGAAGTCAGGTCCTGAAGTGCGAAGATCGTTTGAGGTGCAAACATAAACAAAGCACACCAGTGATGGAACACTTGACCTACTACCCTGTGTTGACGGGGGTGGGGGGTGTGAGGGTGGAGATGGCATGGTATTCCACACACAAGCACCCATTCAAGTACTGGTCAGTTTCGTTTTGCCTTAAGTTTACCACGTCTGTTAGCATCATATTAAAACCAAGCAGCAATCTCTGCTCCTTTATATCTGGTACACATGTACAGATTGTATATATATATATATATATATATATATATGGGTTTAATTCTGTTTAATGTGTACATAAATACATATACAAGCACACATACACATGTATGAATCATTATTATATATATCTATTATCTATGGATCATCATCATCATCATCAGTTCCTGATACCAGCCATTTGGTGGCGATGGGTATGAATAAACCTATGGATATATCAATATATCTAAGGACAAAGAACAATAAACAGCAGGAAATAATTAAAGGTTAAGTAATAAGTGTAAATGGCGGTTGCATACTGATGTCGGCCCTGGTGAGTATGCATTGCATGGCATGATCTGTCGTATGTCTTGATGAAGTAGCTCCATTGCCGTAGCACGTAGCACACAGGTCGTAGTCATAGCAGACGAGGCACTTGTAGCGGAGTCCAGAGAAATTGCTCTTCAAACATGCGTCGCAGCTCACACCTGAAAAAAAACACAGGGAATGCAGCAGCTAAAGATCAACAGTCCAGTCTCTTCAATGCTCTCCCTTAGCAAGTGCATGGCTATGCCATTTCTGAAGAGAATTCCAAAACACACTGTATTATAAAATGCACACAACAGCATGTACAAATTCAGATATTATGTAGCTCTATTTAAAATCCCAAAGTGTGGCTATAAAACATACATATCTATATAGGTAAGTGTACATAAATTTATTTGCCAGTTTAGGTAGCACATGTTAAGAAGAGCTGTTAAATTACTTCAAATTTCAGTTCGAGTGTCCTATAAATTCATTATCAAACAGCGCTCCACACAGTTAGAAGTGACTGTGCCTACTACATGTGAATGCCAACATGTAGCCGCATACTGACAAAAACCTCTCCAAATTAATGTAATGTAATAAAAATACGTCATGACCACTCAGATGCACACCAATACTTGTGTGAGGTACTTAAAATGTGCTACATCAAGCGTTTTTATACATACACATGTTTGAAGTCACATATGTGTCATGCATATGCCACACTTTGTGCCTGAAAGCAACGAATGTAGTACCATCTACCAGCCATCACTTCTTCTTTATCATAGTTCTCTGCAACTTTCTGATCGCAATGAGAATAACTAGCACCATTCCTGGACTGGAATTATAATCAGTCTTCTATTAGAGGAATGGTGCTAGTCATTCTCATTGCAATCAGAAAGTTGCAGAGAACTATGATAAAGAAGAAGGGATGGCTGGTAGAAGGTACTACAGTGTCCATCCTGTTATGCCGTACCCTGTTACAATTATGATCACCTGCTCACCACAACAGCAATTATCTCCCTGAGTAGATACCATAACAATGAGATATTCACTGTCATTGCACTCATCTCTTCGGCACTCAGTACTGCCTTGTAACACAACCGTGTTATGACACATTTCTCAAGCTGATTTTAAATCTGTAATCATCTCCCAACAGTGTCATAAAAATTTTGTATGTTAATTGATGCCCGTTATAATGAAGCTCTGAGAAATATGTATATACGGTTGTCTGATACACAAACAAACAATATACTGTATTTGGGAAGAAATGGCAAAAAGATCAAAGGAAAATCAATAGATATGTTCTGCCTAATTATATCTTAAGGCAGTGTTTTCCAACCTGGGTGCCGTGGCACCAAAGGGTACCGTGAACCTGCACTAGAGGTGCTGTGGCTTGATAGTATTTGTGCAGCTTTCTCTGTCAGAGAATGTGAAAAACTACTGATTATCAATATTAACATTGGCCTACACTTATTTTTAAAACTTAAAGTAATGCCGAAATAGTCACAGCACTGCGGTTGAATACAAGGAATGTTGGTCATCAGTAAAATAGGGATAGAATAGAATATACACAATAGAATTATACCTAATGCTGACTCTTTATCTCGTAAAACCTTTATCATTCGAATGTTATATGCTTAAATTAATTTTATGAACTATGTACACCAAAATGCGGTTAGCAGTTGGTTTTTGAATAAAGGATATACTTACTTACTTACTTACTTTATTAGTCCAATTGCAAAACCACATTTTGGCTTACATAAACATGTAAACACATTCTCAGCACTGCATAACTGGCAGCAACCAAACATATATAAATATGTTGTACGCCAAGTTATAAGTACAGCATCCTAGTTATGAATGTTTTCCTCACCAGACTGTCAGCCCGAGTAATGGGCATGGGAACGGGGTCGGAGTGCATATCCCGTAACCTTAACAGGTGGAATCAGACTGCGCAGGACATGCCCTTCATTTCCCTAACTGGAAAGAAAGACCTAACTGGAAGAAATAAAAATGAAATTAAGGCCAGGTGCTGCTGAATGAATGACATCTAGTTAGGGTGTCTTGCTCTGACAAAGTTTGGGAACCACTGTCTTAAGATATTGTCATGCATGTGAACCAAAATTGGAAAGACAACATGATAAATCACTTTTAATTTAGTAATTTAGTCAGCCGTATAGTTTTAACACATGTTCTCAATGTTATGAGAGCTATGTACTATTATACAGATCAAAACTAAGAAAGCAGCATCTGACTGCAGTCTGTGCCAACAAGTGATTCACTAATCAGAACCTTACTTAAGACTAGAGTGGACAATCCAGGGTGCCACAATGCACATGTTATGTGTTTGCTTTTCATTCACAGCATCCAGGGATCATATCCTGATGTTTAAAGTAGACTCAACATTGAGTCAGCAATTCACTGATGTGTCAGGTCAATCTCAAACATTCCCTTTCACTATCTTTGCTTGTCAGCTGCAAAATCCCCTCAACCTCCTCTGAACGCAAGTTAACAGAATTAACAAGATTGCAGTTTTTTGTAAACAAGGCTTAAAATACCATCCTTTGCTACTTTCGTTATCACTTTCACCAACATCAGGGTTCCCACACTGGTGTGTCAAGTGAAACTGGCAATCCCTGACGAATCCAATAATTTTCACAGAAAAGTCACATGCTTTACAATGTCAGTCATCACCAACGTCATTACATCTATGTATCACCCTAATATTCTTACCAAAAAATCATGTATGTATCATTATAATGGTGGTCCACATGCATATAGCAAAATTTCAAAGTGCCTCAAAATTCTATCCACAAGGCTGCCCTTATAGAAGAACCACGCCAAAAATTGAAGCGATCTGAGTAGTTTTAGGGGTCAGTATAATTTCAACAATTTTCTGATAAACGCATTTCAGATGAAATTTTGGTCGTATAATACTCTGAATTTTGTTTTCAAATGCTAGAACAATAACAACATACAAATTTTGCATTGAGACAGATCAGTTCTGAAAAACAACAGAAAACCTGAACTGAAAAATTGCAGGATCAAGGAACAGATGTTCAAAGATGACTTGGTGGAGTTGTTTGACTTATCAGTTAAAAATAAGCTGCCAATCAATGACAAGAATAAACAATTCCTCCCTATCCAGCGAGAAGATGTCAGAAGCTCAAGCATGGCCACAGTGGATTTGAACCTGCTCAAGAAGGAGGCAAGGAAGAGAGATTGTGAGCAAGCTTTTGACAGTCATGAGATTGAATGCTGCCATCATATCATGGAGGTCATTCTCAGCAGTGTCTTCACAGACCCGAGGTTGGAAATGTGAAGGACATCAAGTTCCGAACTCCAGGAGCAATGCACTATGCTCTTTGGATGGCTAAGGCCATCTATGCTCTGAAGATTGAACTCTTCTAAGACCAGCTGACGCTGATAGTCCGAGAGAAAAGTAGACTGACAGAGCTTTCCCTGTTTGTTGCACTTGTGCATGGCCGTTTCTGGCATAAAGCTCCACTGGCATCGAATGCTGCATGGAATGATGCCCAGATGCTTATTCTGCTCAAGATGTTATCCAAATCGCCCTGTTGCCGATGCCGTCTCCACAGAATTGTCTCGTCATCTTTAGTACTTTTCTGAACACCTCATAGGACTGGGCCAAGAGGGCCAAGGTGGCCAACCTCCAGCTTGCAAAGACTCCATCGGCTCTTTGGAGGATGAATGCCACCACAGCCATGGACTTCTGGAAACTGAAGAACTTTGTGACCAAGTGAACCATGTACCTCTTCAACGTGCTGAGTATCACAGGGAAGGAGGAGGTCGAGACTTTCCTTTCAAATGACCCAGCACGTGGTCAATGACAGCGCTGAATGTGGCATTGTGCTCATTCAGAAATACAATGAAACAATCACAAAAGATGATCAGAAGCAGCTCTTGCTCCAGTTTGTCCAGCACCCATCCAAAGCAGCCATGACTGTTGATGATCACTAAAAGAAAAACTTTGTAAACTGTTGCTATGCATATTTGTATACACAGTTTGACTACATCCTTTAAACTTCACAAACTACATTTAACCAGTTTTTAAATGTTGCATTCATTCTGCATTCATTTGTGTAAATGTCAATAGTGAAATTTATCTGAAAGACTATTTTCAAGACTAATGCTTGTTACTGTTGACATTTTTACATACCAGTTAACAGCTTTTCAATAGTTTTATCATTGTTCACCTCCTGTTACTGATTCATGTCAAAAAATAAAACATGGATATAATTATCAAAATTAACTTGTTATTTGCTGTTTTTTGCTGTTTATCCAAAAAGTGATAATTCATAGCGACCCCTAAATATTCTCAGATTAACTTCAAAATGTGTCACAAAAATTTTGTCACAATGTTACGTGTAACAAGGACAGCCATGCAGAGAAACAAATTTCTAAATTTCATTTTTTTGGACCACCCTAATCACTACATCTATTTATTACATAACTCATCACGACCAAGACATCTTTTCTCTGTCGAGTATGGTATACGAACACTACACATATTTTATCATTATGAACATTTTTAAATTCTAAGACATTGTCAAAAGGCAAAAATGTAAAAGCCAACACACTTCTTGAAACACCTCTACAGAAACTCCTCAGTAAATAAATGAAAAGGCAACAAACTTGTTTACACTTTTCTGTATAAACTCCACAGAAGCACGGCCATGGTCTGGAAGCTAAGAAGTAAACATGACCGAAGCAAAATGGCAGGACATACTTCTTAGCCTCACAATGAATGCATTGATTTTCAAAAACTGACCACAAAAGGATAAAGGGCCAAGTGGACATCATAAGGTTACCAGGTATACCTGGACAGATGGACCATGGATGCATTTATCCTCATTTTCTTAGTTTTCAGGTGGACTATGGATGGTTCACCTGTCCAGGCACTAACTGGACTCAGCACTGTTAAACTTGCCATATTACCCAGCATTGTATGAAACGTACCAGTTGCCACATCCATTCTAATCTGGAGAAATCTGTACCACTATTATCCTAATTTAAAAGGCACCAGTTGATTGCAACGTAAACCTCCACTCCTCTGTACCATAGAATAGCATGCATTTCGTTAATGAGCAATATAGCCAAGCACAAACCAGATGCCAGTAACTATCCCTTACCATAGCTCATCTAAATATTAGTGCTTATCTTATGTTCACATGCCAGTGGTTAACTCTTATCTATGAATGAAGAGCTAATGCCCATTTCCCTGGAGAAGATGTGCAAACCGTTTTTCTCTATTTTATCGGTACATTTGCAGGATTTTCAAGATTAGCACGTGTATAATAACTTATGTTATAGGAAATATCTCAACAATGACCAGATTCAACATAAATTAAGACATAAAAGCAGGTGCATTTAAAGGAAACTGCAAAAACCGCTCGGTTAAAAATCGACTTACATGTAAGGTAAAGATGAACACATCTGACACTTAGATTATTTTATGCAAATGGAGTTGTAAGAAATCTTGCCTAAGCTTAACCACTTAACCGCCACATACCGGAAATATCTGGCGCCCGGCAGAAAACGTCAGCGCCTTAACCTCCGGATTATTCCAGTGCAAACAAACAGACTCGGGGAAGTGCTGGCCTGACAAAATTTCTGCTGTGTGGCGTATAGGATATTACAACAGATAGGTTTTGTTAAATTTGCGCTATAAAATTTCTGTATGAGCTACATCCGGTCTGGTTGTTCAGAAGTAGCAACAAAATCTAAACAGAAATGGCCAAGCGTAAAATTACTGTTTCTGATGTCTTGCGGGCTGTTTATGAAAGCGATTCAGAAAGTTACTCTAATCGTTATAGCGATTTAGGCAATAGATCTGATTGCGAAGGGCATGCACTACAGGATTCAAATAATGATAGCGACAATGAATGTAACATTCAAATGAAAACGGTGAGTCTGGTAGTGTTACTTGGCGTTGTCCAAACTTTGTCATGTGTTTTACAGCGTTTTCCTCTACAAATTATTGATCATCACTATCACTGTATCATCATCTTCGTCATTTCTAGTATCAGTCATTTGGTGACAATGGAATTCAAGGAATCAAATACATCTTTAGTCTAAGTCAAGTCCAATGCTTTTCTCACTGCTAGTCAAAGTCAGGTTATGTCTTCATTTATATTTTTTTTTATTTTATTCCGGATATTTCTATAGCGCCTCTCGAAGTCAACTACTACTCAGAGGCGCTCCCAACTACAGCATTTGATACTGTGCTGGAATTTTCACGCCGAAGCGCCATGAGCAATTGCGAGTGAAGGACTTGCCCAAGGTCCGTACGCAGCAGCTAGAGTGGGATTCGAACCTGCAACCCTCCGGTCACAAGGCGCCGAACTTACCACTGAGCCACCACGCCCCACATTGTCAATCCAGCATGGTCTGCTTTTGTTACTCTTTCCCTCAAATCTTGCATATAGTGCGTTGTGTTGGATTCAGTCAACTGGCATCTTTCCACGTGCGCAAATCTTCCAAGTCTTCACAATCACCAACTTAAGGAGGCTTCCCTGAACGACTTTATCCAGTGCTTAGAGTTGTCTTAATATCCAATAACTTTCTTATTTCTATGACTTACAGTCAAGTGCAAAACATACCTTAGCACTGCCTGAACCACTTGTGCATGCTTACCACTAAGGTTTACTCACATTCTATTCCAAAAATGTCTTCCCATTCCTTGTAAGGGAAGTCTACTACCCTTCCAAACAATGACTGCTCCTCAACTTCAAAGATTAGGATCACCTAAGTAACAAAAATTCCTAACCTTTCCACTTCACAATTAATTTTTAATTCCAATAATACAAAATGAATTCACACAGTTCAGCTAATCAGCCTTCTCAGTCAAAAGAAATTCTTAATTTCTAAATCCAATAAATTAGCAATTAACAATTATAAATTGTAATCTGTGTCATTATTGTTACACATTATTAAAAAACATGCGAGCCAGAGACCAGTGACACCTTCAGAATCAATTCAGCGATTCATCACCAATCTATAACGATCAAATCAACGTATCTCATTTCTGCTCTGGTTTATTAGCATGTGACTAGGTTACACTGAGGGGGCGCTTTAGAAATATTTAAATAAAATACAGTACAATGCGTGCCCACAGAAATTTGTGCAGGAGGGGTAAAATGTAAAAACTGGGACACATCATCACGACTGGAATTGGGCCAAAAATTTTCATATGCAAATTCCAGAAAACAATGCTCTATCTTGGCCTTATGTGTGAGTGCCCAAATGCATTAGCATTCCTACTGTGTTGCCATTATTATTTTACAGGCAGGGCCAGCCTTAGTCTTCCCGTGGTGACATTACATGCTAATCTGGTGGCCCCATCTGTCCCTCCCATTCTTCCCCTCCCTCTATTTGCTTCCCTCATATTACAGTTATGTCACTCATTCCAACGGACCAAAGAAGACTGCAAGTAAACAAAAGTTATTTTAAGCCCACAAAGCACTTTGCATCAGGCTAACTCAGTTGCTCCATACACATTATTTTCCCCACTTATCAGTGGTCATTTACTACACCCAACTGGGAAAGAGGGTTATGGACTATGGTTGACTGTTGCTGCCATTCTCGCCAAGGTCAGTTTAAAAAAATCGCAGCCAAGAATTTGGTGGCCCTCTAAAATCGGTGGCCGAACACTTAGAATAAGCCTGTTACACGTTCACCAAGGCATAGTGACCAACGTGGCTTTAACTGTTTCCCAGGGCTGTAGTGGTAAAATTAGAGGTGAGTACATGCTAACGGTTATTTTTCCGAAACAAATTCGAGGCGAGTATACGCTACAGTATTTTGTGAGTATATGCTACAGTATTTTAACATAAATAAATAAAAATATTTTGTGAGGTGAGTATACCGTCTCTAGAGGTGAGTACACGCTGTATACCCGCATATACCCTCGACTACAGCCCTGCTGTTTCCCTAAACAGCTTGAAGAAGAGCAGACAGTATATTATACCAAGCATATGGTTCTGCAAACGTAGAACTCTGTGGACCATATGTTGTCTTCTGCTATGGGCCGGAATGTCGAGTTGCCATGTAGCAGTAGCTGTAAAACTGACTGCACAAACTCAGCATGGCACAAGCCTTACACATATTCACAGCACACCACATTGTACATGACATTAAACTTTAAAACTATCAACTGCCACTGTTGTATCTCAGTCACATTAGGTAGTTTTAATCAATTGTACAAACAATGATGTTGTACAAACAACACACTCAAATATGTATTGTTGTAATCTCATTCAACTCTTAAATCGTTACATAATTTAAAATTAGACCACCAATCCTAGTCATGGTTCAAGTTCAAAGAAATTATATTATTCACATGTCTGTACTATAATCCCTTTAAAGCTTATAAAATGCTTTAAAAACACAACATTCATGTTTCTTACAATATTTTCTTTGTGACATTCACGCCTGGATACACCAACATTTAAACAGCATGCATTCCCACGTCTTGGTGGAACATACTAAACAATTTTAAGTATGGCTCAGTCATTAACGTGTTTTGTGTGGGTCTCTAGGTATCTGCTTACGTAAGGGCAGTGTTAAATTGCTCATCCACAGGGGTTGGGTCACCAAATTTTTTCCAAATCCAAAAGCTAAGTCTAAAATACAAAATCCGTGAAACATGACACATCATCGATAATTGCAAGCAAAAACATCTGCCAATATAATATCCGATGTTCGTCTTGTAGTCTGTCGCGTAACTTCGGGCTATGGCCAAACCAAGGTCACTTCATACACGGACGAAGGGCCGGTAGGTCATCCCTCCCTCCATGCCTGACGCCAGCCAACGGCTAGCGTCAGTGAGGGAGGAATTGAGACAGGGAGGGGGCCGGCTTTCTCTCTCTCTGATACTGTTAGTTGTCTTTCAAACTAAATTACAGTTCAATTGTTTAATCAAGTGTTTAGTTGTAGTGTTGTACAAGGAGAATTGCTGCCCAACAATAAGCATTGAACTTTTAACAAAATGTTGTCATCAAACAATTTTCGCAATGATAACAATTTAGCTTACATATTTTTTTACATTTTTACTCTCAAGCACATTAAAGTTTCTAAACTAAATTTACATACCGACTTACTTGACTTAGTTTGCCCTAGCGCTAGCGGAGTGGCAATGCCACATTATCAGTATAATCAAGCGCAATCATTATTTCTAAAATCTGGGCCTAAAATGATCTATATCAATTTCAAAACTAAGAAATACACTGAAGCTCACATGAACTGTAAAGATTTACAGTTCAATGAATTCTGATATTCATGTTCCATTGAAATTTCTAGCAACGAATTACGCAATAACTCTAAATGAAACACCACGGCGACCACAGGAAGCACTACATCAAACACTATTACGTCATCGCTTAAGTAAGCAACGTAAATAGTACGCCTCTACGGCATGAATCAATAACTCGTAGAAAATTTTAAAAAAATGGAAAAACTATTCAATGTAGCCAAAGTGCCGCTCTCTGCAATTGGCCGCCCGGTGCGACCACACCCCCTTGTACGGTGTACCCACACCACTGCATTATCTGCAGAGTGCAGACACGATAATTATAACTAATTAATCAAAGGACGTGCAATTTCAGACTTTCAAACGATTCGAGCTAAGCCAGATGAAGTTCCGCTAACGAGTCATTAATGAAGCCAACTACTGTGTTATCACTCAGATGCAGGCCAACGTGGAGTACGTTGCCACAGCTTTGGGCTCCTACCAGATGGCAGCGATTATGAAACAGTGGGCGATATTTTAAAGTAAATGCGTAGGCCCTAAGTAGGCCTACATGTAGTTTTCTATGATGCTAGTGAATAGGCCTACTGAAACCAACTGACGAATGCTAATCTGAATTTCGGTGATGGATCTCCGTGTTGAGGTGATGGGTCTCCTTTTTTAGGTGGCGGATCGCAAATTCGGGTGGCGGGTCTTACAATTCATGTGGCGGATCTCAATCAGAGGTGCCGGATCCGGCTGAATTTAACCACTGCGTAAGGGCTATAATTATGTAAGTGCCGGAAGTCGAATCTGCACGCAGAAATTATACCGGTATGTGTAAATGATAAGTTTCGACACTGCTGGGTGTCAGCGTCCCACTAAACGCAATTATTACCTTCATGACGAGACATTACAGATCAAGGACCTAACAGGAACACTCTAGGACCGATTCTATGCCTCCGTAATCCGATTTTAATGGTAGAATAACTTTGAGCTGCTTTTCAGCCAGTTTCCTTTCAAAGTTAGAATCAGACCACTGCGGCTACGATTCGATTCCTTGTAGCACGGATTATGTATATTTGCCATCATTTCGTAGTTGATGACGTTCTTCAGCCGGAAGCGCCGTCGTGCGACTTCCTTTACTGTACTCCATAAAAGTTTGTTGAAACTATGATTTTGTGTAGGCCTACTCAAATGTAGTGTTCCTTAATTATTTATTATGAACTTATTTAATAAGTAAAATAAAAGTCCTTATGTGGCTTTGCTTTTCATAAACTTGCATATTCCATCAATTGACAGACGGCAGTAAAAATACGTCATTAGAAACTATCAATTTGTAGTAGGCCTAACATGTTTAGGCCTGTTCTTACTGTTCTTACTAAAAAAAGTACAATTTCGTAACCCATCTTGATTGCTGTGTAAATACATTTTGTTAAAAACAAGTGTTAGGATAAATCAGTGTTCATTTATTTGCTTTTTAAATACTCAATTACAATGTGTACACAAATATAGGCCTATATATTCTTGTTGCAGTTATAAGTTTGTTATAGTTTACATTAAAGTGATTGGAGAGGAATTATTATCATGTGTCCTTCTGTAGGCCTACTCTCGTCTTAAAATTAAACCTTTCAAACTGAGAAGAAGGGAGCAATTTCAGTCTTGTTGTCCTCGAGACCAAGGTCGTGGTCTCGAGCGCATTCGAGTTCATTTTTAAAAGTCTTGGTCTTGGTCTTGAGACCAAAAGTCTTGGTCTTGGTCTTGAGACCCAAAGTCTTGGTCTTGGTCTTTGTCTTGAGACCAAAGGTCTTGGTTTTTCAAGACCAAGGACGTGGCATACACTCTATGCTGACGACACCTATCGTCAGTTTAGGGGCCATCCACATATTACGTACGCACTTAGGGGGGGGGAGGGGGGTCGGATTTTTGCGATTTTGCGTACGGGTGCGAACGGTGGGGGGAGGGGGGTAACAAAATGTGTACGTACCCAAAATAAATTTCTAATTATGACGTCCACATTAGCCTATTTATAACTCTGTATTATCCTATAGTCGTCCCATGGCATTTTATTACATTATATAAAAGCCATGTGCAGTTATTCTGTGCTGTGAACGACACCTATAATTTGTCTATATTGGCCCTTCAATAATCTGGCCTAAAGTGCAGACAGGCTGCCTGGAGACACTTTCTGCAGCTGGTCATCGGGGGGGGGGGTGCGTCAAACGTACGTACTCAGGGGGGGGGGTGGTGGAAGAAAGTACGCTTGCGAACAGGGGGGAGGGGGTCCAATATTCCCGGATTTTTGTGTACGTAATATATGGATGGCCCCTTATGCAATAATAATAATAATTATTATTATAATTATTGCCTCGGAGCAAGGTCAGAGACTTGACTAGCGACCAGACAGCAACTTCACAAAGTAAGCCTACATGACGGTGATCGTAGACATAAACGCTCGCTTTCCGTTGGCGCTTTAGAAATTTGTTGCTTACGATTACGATTACGATATCCGACGGGTCACGGGTATAGAAGCTGCACGTCATAGTCACAGACATCGAATAGAATTCGAATCGATTGAATTAATGAACTGACGAAAAGCGCAGACTACCTAATTTACGACTGTGCGTGAAGTAGATCAATGACTGGCTTGACAGCATCTATTAATAATGTTTATTAATCATTAGTACTCTGCCAGCATTTCAATGGGCATTATCTAGGTGGGACCATCGATATCTATATTTAGACCCAAATATAGATATCGATGGGTGGGACCTATATGGACTCTATACGGGTCCCACACGGAGATGTAGGTCCTAGGCTACGTGGGCTCTATGCGGGCATGCTAGCGGGGTAGACCTTATAAGTCCTCTGACTATAAATACAGATCAACGACACCTTTGGATCTTGACCTGGGATCTACTCTGACCCTACCTGCCTATCGATTTTGGTTTGACTAAGCGCATATAAATGAGCTGGTCCTCGCAGCAGCATTGAACCAGCGTCTATCGGCGCTGGTGGTCCGTCGTACATGTGGTGCAGCGCTGAGCATTTGTTCTGGGGTCGTTGGTCCATCGTGCCCGGGCGATTCGTAGAAGATGGCAGCAAGTGGACGAGTGCTGATTTACGGAGGCAAAGGAGCCCTAGGTGCAACGATTGTCAAATACTTCAGGGAACAGAAATGGGTTCGTTTAAAGTTGTATCGATCCAAGTTAGAATTTGTGACATATGACTACTGGGCTGCGCCGCATACTGCGCTTTGCAGGTTTCGCTTGTAACGCTTGGGTTTGCGGCTTTTAACCTTTAGACTGAGCTAAAGCGTGCTAACAATCCCTAAACTGACATTCAGGCAAAACTATGCGGCAACAGAATAATAATTCTTCTGTTCAACTAGGAATCTGGGACATTTACAATTTTAATAAGCAGGCCAATGGGACTGCAGCCAAAGGCGCAGATTGTTTAGATTTTAGACTACTGTACTAAATTGTAAATTAAGTAATTCGTTTAAATTATGTGTATGTCTTTTGCCAGTATTAAGTTTTAAATGCCAAAATATGAATTATATTACCCTAGTAAAGAATAATTAACATGAAGTTCTTGTCTTTCTTCGGTTTGACAAAATACAAGTATTTTACTAATCTACTGTCATGGTCCGCTGTTGTTCAGTTGGGAAGACACAATAATAGTTTTCAGGAGGCAATAGATAAATGTTTGAGGATGAATATTACTAATTGTATTATCAGATACTTGTTTTGGATAGCACTGCTGTTTCTGAAACAACCGGCACACTTGTTTAACTTACAAATTTGTCAGATTTCAGTAGTAACTCGTTTGCTCATCTTGCTCTCTCCATGACCAAAAGACAGTGCCTGCATGGACAAATCCCTTTGCAAACGTTTGGCTTGATGAAGCACTAGCAACTGATTTAGAATCTGGCCTACTACATTTGATAATATTGAAAAAGATAGATGCAAAATGGAAAAATTAATGATACTGGAAAAGTTTGATTTGCTTGAAAAAGTCACTACATATTATTGTGTTTTTTGCATTTCCAAGGATTATTCACAGAAGACTGGCTTATAACTTACATTAGATTACATTGCCTGCACACTGTACATATACGAGGTTCTGTAAAGGTGCCACATACAATACAATACCATGCAATATAAATTCTAGATAATATATATACATGCATGCATGCATAAATACATACATGGTTACATTACATCAATTAGTTTTTTCTGTAATATGTAGCATGGTTTTTTGTTGTAGTGGGTGGGTTCTATAGATCTCGTTTCCAATGATGAGGCTGATGCCAACGTTCTGGTTGAGGCTTCATCTGCTTCGTGGGGTGATCAGAACACGACAATCAATGAAAAAGTGGCTGAAATACTTGCCGGAAACAAGGTTGATGCAATTCTGTGTGTGGCTGGAGGTTGGGCCGGTGGAAATGCTGCATCGAATGGTAATATTTGATTAGTTATTGTGTTTCGGGGTAATGTAAGATTCCAACATTTACCACAGTTTTACCTTTGATAGTCTTTGGACACAGGTCTTTAAGTTACAGAATCGCTTTCGCTTTGTCTAAAGTGCAGAAAGCACACCTGCAAGGGAACAATCTTTGCTTATGTATTGAATGCATGCAGGGAGATGGTTGAACGGTAACACATTGACACAAAGAACAGAAGGACTCAAGTTTGATACCCACTAGCCCCAGATTCCCACAAGGTAGACTCAGCCTTCCATTCCCTAGATGGCGATGGTAAAATGTGTAGGACAGATGGGCGCCTCGCAGGCTGCCATACAGTTAAATTCGACTCGTGTTAAATTTGTTATCATCTGTTACTGTGTTACCACTATATCATGTAATCTTTACTGGATATTTGTCATTTGGAATGAATACACTAATATTATTATTATGTCTTCTATGGTTGTGACTGGCATAGGTTACCCTGTGGCAGAGTTTAATGGATATCACTAGAGTCTATGTGTTATTTATATAAAATAAGTGACCTATAAGATCTCAAAAACCATTTTTTTACGATTTTCACGCTCCTAGACGGTGTCCACCTGGCGAAAGAAATCATTGTTGTAATATATCATTGGAAAACTTAGACTTCGCTCTATTACATGAAGAAATTATCTATTCGACCTGACCTTTAATTAACCAATAACATGTTTTTCTCGTAAGCCCTAAACTGGATCGGGGTGAACAAATCTAAATAGAAAATCTTGATTTCCCGACATTTTGTATTGCAGAGGATGAAAGCTTAAAAATTTAATAACTCAACAAGCACTTGGTCGATTTTGATAAATAATTTAGCTCATTTTGAAGGTAATTTAACATAGAACAATGTGGAATATATAACTCAAAATAGTCAAAAAGTGCTTAGAGACTCATTTTGTAATGACTGGTCACATATGTAATATAATTATGTGTGCTTATATGTACGTTTGTGAACATTTCTGTAGTCCAAGGTACTGTCCTGTTTCAAAACTTTTCAAAGTTGCTTATGCTGAACTTTCAAGTTAGGTTTACAGATCAAGTGATTTTGTGTTTCATGTTTCATGCATCGATTTCATTTGTAAAATCTGAATTGTTTGCTCAATATTATCTCTCGCTAGATCTGGTCCAGAATTCCGATCTGATGTGGAAGCAGAGCGTCTGGACGTCTGTCATCGCTGCTGGATTAGGCTCCAAGTACCTGAAAGACAACGGAGTTTTAGTGCTGACTGGAGCACAGGCTGCTCTTAAAGGCACAGCTGGTGAGTTTTTTAGTCATAAATCAAATCTTGAATGTTAAAGGAATCTTTCTTTAGCTTTGTCCAATCCAGTGAAACTGATAGAATGTTTACGATATTAGAGTTTCACTTAAGGGCTTGTTTTGCAGGCTATTTTTTATTGTAATTTGTTGCTTGCGAGTTATGCATTGTCATGCTAGTTTTTGTGAATTGTTGTACAAAGTACACATTTATGATATTAGTTTGATATTTTTACTCTAGTTGTGAATTTATTATGTGAATTATGCATTTGTTATGCTAATTTTGCAGTTTTTAAACTAGTTTAATATTTGTATGTTGGGTATGAATTTATTGTGCCAATCATGCGTGTTTAATGCTAATTATGTAATTAGATTGCTAGTTTAGCATTTATTGTGCTAAAGAGACATTTATAACCAGCAGATTTCTTGTTTGTTTTACATGGAGTTGTGCTGGCTTTTGAACTGGAATAAACCCCAATCACTGTGATGTGTTCACTCTGTCCCTGGGAAGTGCTTTCCTGGCTTTTGACCAGCTTAGTCAAAAATAATTCTTCCAATTAAAATCACTTTCTGCAGTTTAAACCTAGAATCTTGAGCTGATTGACTGACACATAGTCATTACTGTCCTCTGCACATAGGTCATAGGGTGCAAGTTTTGGTTGCCAGTTTGGGGTAAGACCTATGTGGCCGGAACAAACCGTTGTGAAAAATTGAGTAAGCATACATAAATCGCATTTTTTTTCATACAACAAGTGTGAATGCATTACGTGGTACAGAACGGTTGCAGAAGTAGTTAAAATAGATTTTGAAACTAGCAAGCATAACCAATGGGCATTGCAAAACCAAATGTAACAAACAATACATCAGTAGAACTCAATATATATCTTCAGTGGAGGGTACCCTGCTATTCTCCCTACAAATCACACCCTGCTGTGAAGGTGTTGTTCCTTTTGTGTGGGGATGCCATTTCAGGTAGTTTTGTTGTATGATGTTATGAGCCATGTTATTCTTTTGATATGTGTAGGCATGATTGGCTACGGAATGGCGAAAGCTGCAGTTCATCAACTTGTGAAGAGTCTGGCCGAGCCAAGCAGCGGCCTTCCAAACAACACTTTTATATCAGCCGTTCTGCCGTAAGTTGTAGGCAATAAACTGTTTTTTTTTAAATACACAGTTTGACGATATATAGCAAGATTGCCTAGTGGTAGCCACCGTAGCCTAACTGCTGGATGATTTAATGGTTTGAGTTCACATCCTGAAACCTTGATTTCAAATTTGTAATCATAATATCGAAATTTCTAAAGCCCTGACGTTCTCAAATTATATTCAGTCATTTCAGTTTATTTATGTAGCTCCTCCATTTGAATGATTTCAACTTAAAGCAGTAATAGATACTATTCAACTTATTATTACTAATTTTCACGTTGAATTGTAGTTGAACTATACATTCATATGGCAGGTTTTAAAAATAGTTTCGTTTGCTGTTGGATTTTAAATCTTGGGAAATTGTTTCTACTTAGTTCGGTTAGTTCTTGTTTGGGATTCCTGTAATTAGTAACGTCTATAGCACCGGTGCTTAATGCACAGGGCATCAATTGACACACTAAAACCAAGCTGTAGTCAGTTCAATATCCAGAAGATCAGTCCAATAAACTAAACTGATTTGCAATTTTAGGGTGACCTTGGATACACCAATGAATCGGAAGTTTATGCCTAAGGCGGACTTTTCCAAGTGGACTCCACTGACAACGGTTGCTGAGTAAGTTTCTTTTCTTCATGACATTGCAGAGATGCCCAAGTAGCACAATCTGCCTTTAAAATATATATACTATGTCAATTGATTCAGTTCAACACACATTTAAAGTTCACTAAAGTTGCTCTTGTTTGTATCAGTGATGGTTGGATCAGTCCTGCATGCAGACCTTTTAAGAGTTTCATGAAAGATGGTTTATAAATACTTTTTTACGTTACATTACACTGTCTATCTGACCAGATGAGTACATTTTGGAATGCTTGGATTATAATTGTCGTGAAAAAATTTGAACGGAAGTCTTGTCACGTCTTGGAGCTTGCCTTCCTTGTAGTTGTAAAATTTACAATGAATTAAGTGAATTCTTTTGTTCAACCCTGAGCTGCTTTGAATTCATTGTACTGCAACTTTAAACATGAAGTAATCAGTATACTGTTTGCAAAACCTTGGAAACCGTACTAGTCAGCCCTTCAGTATAGTCGTCAATAATCGCTCATTATTTACTTTTATCAATAACATACTTCTGTTTACTTCCGGCAACTATTTGAAGCATGATAGCTATTTTGTTAGCACTGGTTTCGTAATCCAACAAATGCTAAATAGACCAGCGGTTCCGAAACTTCTCTGGGTCACGACCCACTTGTGAATATCTTGACAGTCTCGGCACCCACTGTGTAAAATTAAGCATTGTGTACTAAAATTTGCTTCATAAATTGGTATCGAAATATGCGGATTTACGTACAGCGCTCAGAAATTTAAAGCATTAAAAGGATACTTATGTAAAAACAGTTCACAATTTATTGCAATCCAGCTAATTAAAGCCCAATCATAGTCAAGAGTTGTTGCTGCAAAAGAATAAATGTTTCTCGAAAAAATTTGGCGACCCACTTGTCAGAGCTTCGCGACCCACTTTTGGGTCGCGACCCACAGTTTGGGAAACGCTGAAATAGACTTCATGTAAAACCCGGGATGGGTTTTCATGCCCACTTGCCTTGGATTTAAAATTTATGGACTTGGAGGATGTATGTAGTTCAACAAATAAATAAACGAGCATTAGTCTTCAGAGGCATATTTCTGAGGTTGAAAGATTTTTTGAAGTACCAACATGATACAGCAATAAAGCATAAGGTTTACTTGACTTTAAGGACAAACCATATATGTGAAGGTGATAGGTGAAAATATATTAACGATCTGAATTTCGCTGTGTCATGGAGTGTGGCATTTCGTGGATTGAGAAAGCGATCTTCACTGTTATTAGAAACTTTGATGCTTATGATATATGTAAGGCATTGCTTTATTGTGATCATTCAATCATTCGATCTTTATTCAATTAATCTATAGTGCAAAATGCATGGTACAGAATGCTAGAGGTGTTCATACAGGTACTAGAATACTTGTCAATACAAGATAAAACATATTAGCTCTGGTATATAGATGATCGAGTACTGAATTTTAAAATGAGTGTGTGATTATGTTTAGTTAGGTGATTTTGTAGTGCATAAAATGTGCTTATTTTGAAAGTTCTTTGCTGTTAATTATTGTTTTCTTGCTTTGTATAGACTCTTGCACAAGTGGGTGAAAGGCCAGGATCGTCCAGCGAATGGAAGTCTGGTACAGCTGCTGACAAAAGGGGGTGTGACAGAATACATTCCTGTGGAAAGTTCACCCTAAACAGAATACCAGGAAGTTCAATGCCTTCAGATTCCAAATGATGATATCCTGTTGCTTCAAAATAATCAAGTGAAAATGTATATGTGTTTTCATAGTTGTCGAGTATATGTGTTGTTTGGGAAAGTATGGCTATGTGAATAGCTGGCAATGCTGGTGAGGAGCGCCTTCGATAGGTGCTGTATAAGCTTAACTAATGTTTGACTGGTCTCAGATGTAAAACTACAACTTTTATTCCTGCTGCCATTTGTATATTCTATTTTTTAATGATGTGTTTACCTTTTCAATATCAAACTCCGTGCTAACTGGCAAAGTTCAGAGGCTGCTTTTTGAAAACTGGAAATGCACGTAGTTTAGCTTTGTGCTGTAGTTTAGCCTTGGAACTGTGCACCACAGTTGTTGCCGTTTAGAGATTGATGTGTAGAGAGACTTGGACTTCATTGTCTTTTGCTGTTTTGGAGACTTGTGATTTCTTGTGTCTAAGAGCCGTCTTGTAATGTACAGTGTTGCTAGGGTCACACTGCTACCAAAAATGACATATAGTCAGTCTTGTTGTTAAGACCTTGAACCTCAAGACCAATAACAAGACCAATACTTTGAACCTCAAGATCAAGACCAGGACTTTGAACCTCACGACCAACACCAAGACTTTGAAGACCGAGACCAAGACCAAAGAAAATCATGATCATATCCAGACTTCTATTCCTTCTTAAAAATTTTCAAGTCGGGCTACTCGCTATTTTAATGAAAACATGAGTCTTATTTTATTCAAGCAACAGAACTCTAAATGCAGAGACTACTGAATTCGTCCTTCATGTGATATATTATTCGAAATTGCTGTTGCATTTTATAAAAACCAAATTGCTCAGAATTTTCTGACCAAGACATGCTCTGTGGGCCTCATAAAAATTCTGCCATGTGAAAAATATGTTCTACAGGTGCTGAAGCCGCTGGCACACACAGCAGCTTTTCAAGCACTGGATGTAAATGTTCAAATCGTGAGTCTTTTTTTAAATCCTCCCATGGTTTATCAGACCGTCTGGCTTCTGAAACAAGTCTCGATGGGGCTTCCAGATACAGACAGCATAACTGTTGCTGCTGCGTGAAAATACTAAAGCAATTATTGTATTAGTAGTTTGATAAATTTGTAAAATTCTTGAGTTTTGTAAGATGACTGTTCATATTGACAGTCAGGTCTTGTTCTTGGTCTTGCAACACCAAGTCCAAGACTGTACTTCAAGATCAAGACTTTGAACCTCAAGACAAAGACAAGACGAAGACTTTTACAAACGAACTCGAGTGCACTAGAGACCAGACCTTGGTCTTAAGGGCAAGAAGACTGCATATAGTAAGTGTTGCTGAAGGGCATAATAGTACCAAGAATGATAATGTTAAGTTTTACTGAAGATGATAATTATGAATGAATACATGTAGTCATAAAAGTAAATGATATTGCAATATTCGACATCATGTGCGGCTGTACAATTAAAATTTATGCATATGCAAAGGCTGTTTGTTTTATGTGTTGCAACAAAGGTTCAAAAAGTAAAATCTCCAGACCTAGCAAATAAGAGTAGAGACAGGAAAGAAAATATTGCTTGCAAATTACTTCCAATTTTATATGTATATGTAAATTGAATCATAGGTGAATGCTAATGGGATAAGGTTTGAATAGACTCGATTAACACTTAAACAACGAGAGTGTACTAAAAGTGACTGGGAAACCAATGCAGCTCATCGTTAAAGTGTTAAATGTCTGTGGGGAAGAGGATTTAAAAGTATAACTTTTAAGCACTGGAAGTTTGTGTCCGTTTTCAAGCTGTATCCAGTAAAGACGCAGTAACTGGTATACGTTCATTAGTGCTGGATTTAGACTTGGTGGGGTAAAAGCTATATAAAGCTTGAGGCCCTTCTTGTTAAAATGTTACACCAGCAGGTCTCAAAACTTGGAAACACATAAACCTTTTAATTATTTATCAGCAAGGCATTTAAAGTGAAAAATTAAAGTTGTTTTAATACCTATTCACGCAAGTCGGAATTTGCTACACAATCAGTTTATAAAGGTTCTGCATAATATACATAAAAATATATAGATGCGGATTGTGAGGTCCTAGGCTGTAACCTTTTTTAGCTTATGCCTCAATCCGGCACTGACTCAGATGCACCCCTAAAGCGTCGTTTCCACACTGAAATGTGCACCAGTTTTCCAACGGGGTAACCCACTTTTATTTCAAACTGTTGCCCAGTGGTGTAACTTTGGCCTAAAAAGTAGGGGGTACCAATTTCTTACATACACGAAGCAAGGTGGAGACTGCTATCTCTGGGAAGGCACAATAATAAAATATTGATTGGCATTGTTCAAAAAGTGGGGGTGCGGTACCCCCCAGTTCAAAAGTGGGTGGTACGGTACCCCTCGTACCCCCTCCACAAATTACGCCTATGCTGTTGGCTATGAAATTGAATCTGCATCGAATCCATTGAGCCAGATAGCGACGCAAGTCCGGTTGCCAGAAGAAGTCTGAGTAGCTGCTAAGGCGGGTTTCGTTTAGGTCGAAAATATTTAAAGGCGCAAGATCAGAATCGGGTAATCGAGGTAGGAATTTTGAACAGGTAGCCTAAGACTAATTGTGGACAGCCTGAGGACCGATAGAGGAGCCTAAAACAGATGATGGTGGGTGAATGACGAAACTGACGGAGGAACCGAAACTTTGCGGAATTCGGGACTCGGGAGGAGATTGTTCCAGAGTATCTTAAAGATCTGGCCGTCTGGGCTGTTCTTTGCTATGATTGCCTCCTGTGAAACTCGCGGCAACCCGATTAAATTTATCGAAATCTTGACATTTCCGAAGAGCTACGAAAACTTGAGCATATAGGGCATCAGCTTATTGATCGTGGGTGGATTAAATGTCATTCAATAGCCTAACAGAACGAATCAAGAGACAGATTCCAACATTACAGTATAGTTTTTTACATCTGGCTTTCTTACTAGTTTACAATAATTGAAATTGAAGGGATTCATTCCAGGAATCTATGTATATTTGGTCTTTGGGATTGGGAATAAGCGTTCCAGGGCTGCCAGATGACGTAAGTGACGATTAGTATAAAACGCCATCGTTTGGTTGAAAAATACCTTGTTTTATACAATTATGCATGTTCAACGGGTTTAACGTGATCTTTTTAAATATACAAACTGAAGACAGAAAAAGTAGTTGTTTCTACTTTGTGGCTTACGACTGTGAAGTTTTCTTCATCAGCCGCTAGTATTCGCGATGCAAATGAATGACGTCAATAGCTAGAATTCATACGGATATATCATCTTTGTCTCCAATGAAGCCGAAGAAGTAGGTCGTCCGTATACGGACATGGAACAGCGAAAGTTTGTTCAGAATTTTCGGTCTGGGCAACCTCCAGGGTGAGTGACAACAAGTTTCTGTCAACTAATCAAAGCCTTCCAATGCTAATTTACCGTTTGATTACCGGTGTACTATTCAAAATGTAGTAGATTCTAATCTGGCGATCCATATAATATTGACCAAGCAGTGTTGGCATTGATAACGAACGCTCTATTTAAGTAGGCAGGTGATAAAGTAAATAAATAAACAAATGAATAAATATGAAGTCAGCATTAAATTCGCAGGTGTTGGCAAGTTTTTTTTTTTTTATTATCTACGAGTCAGAGGCATCTAACAGTGAATCCAGGCAATTATGTGCCATCGCATGTAGGCAGGTAATAATATACTTATTTATGGCTTAAATCGGTAGTACATTAATAAATATTTCATAATAATATAAGTTATAATGCAGATTCAGTAAGTATTTGCTACTGATGATTCTAAGTGATTTGAATGGATCATACTTTCTGGAAAGGTATAAGGTCTTTTGCTTCCATTGGCCCTTCTCTTTGGAATGAGCTTCCTCCTTCCGTTCGTTCTATTATCTCAGGAAATGTCTCTTCCTCTTTTACCTTTCTTAAAACTTGCTTTTTCTCTCGGGGTCTCTCGCACTGGGAGTACTTTTGAATGGCCCTCCCGCTAGAAGTGCTTTATAAATATCCAAATACAATACAATACAAGAAGGCAGTCTGCTTTAGGCTTGGTATTATTAAAGGTAAAATCTAAGAAGAAGAAGAGCAGTCCCTTAAGCTAGTCTCAAGAGGGTGGGTGCTTTTTCTTGCCAAAAGATATTCGTAGTAACTGTACAGTCTGTGTAATGATTACAGCTGAATTGGTTAGAGGTGCTAGTAACCAGACACAGTTTGAATAGACATTTCTAGTGGCAGTCCTCAAAAAGCAGTGATTCTCACAAAGATTGTCTTCTGAAACTCTTAAAACTCGTGTCATATAATTATTTATGTGGTTACTTGTGTGAAACGCACTTGCAGTGGCGATCTGTTACTATTTTAAATTGTTATTATTATTATTGAGGAATATTTATATAGCACCCCTTGAAGGCAGTCAATTCAGGAGAGCTCCCAGTCCAGCCATGACTAAAAGGAGCAGTCTTTAAATTAGCATAAAAAGTAGTAGAGTGACCCATATGGACCAGGCAGAGCACCACTGGGAGCCCATTCCAGGTCATGGGGCCAGCAACTGAGATTTTGAGCTGCATGATTGCTGTCTGTGAGCGAGGGATCATACGTTCAGCTTGGTCAGCTGATCGAAGAGCAGATCGCCGCTGGACAGCTGCAGTAGGGCAAAAAAAATCCCACAACCATAGGGGTGTGAGTCCTTCCAAGCAGCGCCTAACCAGAAACCCTATATATGATCCGTAATGGGAATGGAAACCAGTGCAGGACATCCCGCATGAACTCAGAGACTGGCCAAAGCTAGGAATGCAGCCAGTGAGGCATGCAGCTGCATGGAGAACCCGATCTAGGCACCCAACCCAGACAGCTGGGAGGCCAGCATAAAGGGCACTACAGTAGTCAAGACGGGAGACTACAAAAGCATGTACAAGGGTAGAGGCAGCCCCTTGAGGCAAAGAACGCTAAACCCTCCTAAGCTGTCTAAGCTGTATAGTTTCTCTATTCCACCCATCATTGTGTGTGTATATGGCTTAACTCTACCAGTTGTTTAAAAAATTGCAACAATACTTATATATCTTTTTGTGTTCTTACATCATTCATTAACTTTCTTCTAACATCATCCATCATCATCATCATCATCATCATCATCATCATCATCATCATCATCATCATCATCATCATCATCATCATCATCATCATCATCATCATCATCATCATCATCATCATCATCAGTTCCGGACGCCAGCCATTTGGCAGGGTACAAATAAATGATCTCCATTGTTCTTGGTCATTTGTCAAGTCCACTGTTCCTCTTTGTGTTAGTCCAAGTGATGTTATGTCCTCGTTTATTTTATCTATCCAGCGTAGTCTTGGTCTGCCTTTGTGTCTTTTCCTTTGAATCTTGCTGTAATGCATTATGTGTGATTCGGTCAACTGACATTCTCTGTACATGTCCAAACCATTGGAGTCATCGTTGAACAACTTTGTCTAACAGAGTTGTTTGGATACGTAATGATGTGGTTTTAGAATGTAAGGTTGTCGCTGTTTCATGTTTTTACATAAATTAATCACCAACAACTCCGATACAGTCACTTTCAGTTGGACAGCCATAAAGGCTCAATAGGCCCTCTTAATGCATGGTTGTCCTGCCATTGGCAGTGTTTCAGTCAGTGAGGTTAGTTATATGTCATATTTATGCAAGAATACGTATATGTATAATATGTTTGACGATTGTCCGTATAGTATTTATGACTTTATCGAAATGGTTGAAAAGTGTTGTCATTTATTTTTACTGTTTGATGCATGTGTAATTTTGATTGCACTATCATTATGGATTTCACTTGAATCTGCCACTGATGAATGAAGACAATGGTTATTATGCTGTGAAGTTGTATTTTTACAATACTTGATATTATGTTACTAGTAGGCTATCAGTAGCCTTTCACCCTTTGTTGACATGACTTCGTCTTTATGTTCCATTGCATCTGCTCTTGTACTACTAGCCAGAGCCTTAACCAGTGGCTGCCTTTGGATATTTCGGGCCCTGTGCAGAGTATACTGTACGGGCCCCCATTACACAAGTTAAATTGTTTTTCATTGCTAATCATTTTAGTTTAGTTGTAGATTGTTAACAAGTACAAGTCAATTTAACTATACACAAGAATTCTGGGATATAGAGGAAGTTGACTTTTATTTTATTGACACAAGAGAAGATTTAATCTAAACCATAATATTATTATTAGCGTGTCTTGTTCACGTTACATTTTCGCCCCCCCCCCCCCACCCTCACCAAGTTGCGGGCCCCGTGTGACCACACTGTTCGCGTGCCTCCAAGGCCGGCACTGCTTCCTGTCGAGGAGAGAATAATGTTCAGGACTCTCCTGGAGCGGCCTTGTTGGTTGGCACTACCCCAGCATACATCAAGGTGTGGCCCCCAAGGGGCTTCATGTGCAAGTCTCCAGTCTACCTGATGGGCAGTCGTTGTGCTCTGCTGTTCATGGAGATATGGAGGTGCTGTGCTTCCATACATCGACTCTTGTCCAGCTTGCCTTCTCATATATCAGACCTTTCTCTTGGAATAGTCTTCTGCTTTACCTATGTGCTGTTGCATTCAACTCTGTTCAGCATAACACTTTCATACTGTTTTAAAATGCACATAAGTTGAACAGTTAAGTTAGATAGTCGTTTTTGTAGTGCCACTGTGATATACTTAAAATGTGCTATACTAAGTGTCTTTATGAATGTGTATTTGCATCGGTGGTGCACAACGTCTGGCCCGCGGGCCAAATTTAGCCCCCGAAGAGTTGTCATGTGGCCCGTTATGTCCAACACTGACATTAAGTCTACAGTGACTTGCACACTGGTCATCAGTATTATAATAATAAATTATAGAAGTACCACGAGTCCCCTTTCTCTATAACTTTTTATAATTACTTTTATACTTGTTTTAGTGCACACATCATCTTCATAAATTTTGACATGCATTCATCCTAACTAAGCGGAGTCATCATGTGTGTGGCCCCCCAAGGGTTCAAAGAAATCGTTTAGTGGCCCTTGGCCGAAAAGGGTTGTGCACCACTGATTTACATAAATACATGCATAAATACATACATAAAATATAGTGAACCAAAAATAACTGATTAACCGTGCTTCAGATTCACAGTTCTGTGTGACTTTCCATGCGTTGAATATTCGTACTTCTAATAATAAAAAATAAATAATGATAATAATAATAAGAAACCAGCCAAGACATTGGCTAGAAGTGAGTTGTTCACTTAATGTTGATCACTTAAGAATGGTAGCAGAGACTAAATTGTTGTGTATGCTTTTGCACAGCACACGTTATGTTGCAAGTATAGTAAAGGATAGTAAAATGCAAGAGATAATGTTGCAGAGGTCTGAATCCACTGTAGGCTGGCTTTACCCACCATACCCTGGCTTTACCAACCATAGGCTGGCTTTACTTGCCATAGGCTGGCTTTACCCACCATAGGCTGGCTTTACGAACCATAGACTAGCTTTACTCACCATAGGCTGGCTTTACCCACCATAGGCTGGTTTACCCGCCATAGACTGACTATCCACCATAGGCTGGCTTTACCCACCATAGGCTGGTTTACCTGCCATAGGCTGACTATCCACCGTAGGCTGGCTTTACCTACAATAGGCTGGCTTTACCCACCATAGGCTGGTTTACCTGCCATAGGCTGGTTTACCCGCCATAGGCTGGTTTACCCGCCATAGGCTGACTATCCACCATAGGCTGGCTTTACCTGCCATAGGCTGGCTTTACCAACCATAGGCTGGCTTTACCCTCCATAGGCTGGCTTCTGGTTTCTCTTATCTGTTGGATTTCAACAAAGTGTTTCCAATTTGATGGATTATGAGTTTTTATTGTAATTTCTCTGTAAACGACTGTCGACTGATGGCAGGGCTGTAGTGGTAAAATTAGAGGTGAGTACACGCTACCGGTTATTTTTCCGAAACAAATTAGAGGTGAGTATACGCTACAGTATTTTGTGAGTATACACTACAGTATTTTAATATAAATAATTATAAATATTTTGCGAGGTGAGTATACGGTCTCTAGAGGTGAGTATACGCTGTATACCCGCGTATACCCTCGACTACAGCCCTGACTGATGGATGTCTGGGGACATTATGATAATGGCAACATGTAAGTCTTTAGATTAGATGAGATTGGAAATCGATACTCTCCACATAACACAATGAGTGTCCAAACACTCGGCCACTGTTTTGTGACACAGTTTGTCTAGTATCCATTTACAAACACAAATCCAGTACATATTTATTGTGTATCTGTTGCATCTTCATTGACGTGGTATATAATGTGGTATGTCATCTATAGGTTGTGTAAAGTAAGGCAATGTCAAGTAAGGCAATGTAAAGTAGGGCAATGTAAAGTGGGGCAATGTAAAGTAGGGCTATGTAAAGTAAGGCAGTGTGAATGAGTACAGCAGTGTAAAGTAAGGCAATGTAAAGCAAGGCAATGTGAAGGAGTATGTAATGTAATGTAAAGCAATGTAAAGACAGTGTAAGCTACGGTAAGACGAGACAATGGCCCATTATTACAGGTGATTGTAAACAACAGGTCTGAGATTGCTGTCTTAGACTGAAGGATCTTTCGTGTTTTGTGCAAACAATAGTTCAACAACAGGTCAACCATTTTCTCACAGATTATATATCAGATTATATATCAGCACCTGCATTGGCAGGCAAATGCCAGGAATTTGAACCCCAGGTCATATAATAAATCTTACGGACTGATCTTCTGGATATTGTCCTGATTACGGCTTGATTTTGGTGTGCCATCAGTTGATGCATTGTGCATTCGACACCGGCGCAGTAGAAGTTACTAATTACAATTACATCCTAATTATTCATCCGATGAATTGTTTTGGGTATCCATTTTGTGCTTTGGCATGTGTATGGTGAGCTCTGTTTTGCTTGTGGCTGGTTAATTTCGATCTGTTTTTGGAGGATGGAGTAAAGCACTTGTTATAAGTATGCACCAGAGAGCTGATATCTCGAAACAGTCTCCTTCTTTAAAGTCTTCCCCCAAGAGAGTCTATTTTGTGTTTTAGAATAAATTGCCCCCAGAGACTGTATTCGAAACAAAGTCTCTGGGGAGAAAATATTTCATCCTCTGTTTAAATAACCTCTCCACAGGGAGTCTTTATTCTGTGAGAAATGCAATTATATTTGTTTTAAAGTTAATGATAATTTTAAGCAGGTTGATTTTCTAATTTTATTTAAAACTATTTGTTATTTTTAAACCATATGTTGCAATGGTGACATGAAATGTGCAAGTGTAACTGAAAACTTCAGTGAAAAGGAATGGAGCAACATTATTTCAGGCCACAGTAGACTTGGTTTGTGGGGAGACTATATCGTGACACCAGCAATTATACTTATAATTAGTGTCATAGCTCTGTGGTCTTTAGTGTTATCGGTATGTGGTCTTTAGTGTTATAGGTCTGTGGTCTTTAGTGTATATGGTCTTTAGTGTTATAGGTCTGTGGTCTGTGGTCTTTAGTGTTATAGGTCTGTGGTCTTTAGTGCTATAGGTCTGTGGTCTTTAGTGTTATAACTCTGTGGTCTTTAGTGTTATAGCTCTATGGTCTTTAGTGTTGTAGCTCTGTGGTCTTTGCCTCTTTCCATCAGCGCTCAAAAACCTGTTTGTTTGTTCATCATTTTGTGTTTTCAGACTGTAGCTCCTCTGTTGAGACTTTCTAGAAAAGGAGCTAAGGAAATCTGTTATCTTATCACCTTATCCTCTGTCGTAGTCAACTAACCTTCTGATAACGGCTTGGTTTTGTATGTTATTGGTTAATGCCTTTTCATTGGACACCGGCATGATAGAAGTTACATAACATACTAATTAATAATAACATGTATGCAGTCAATCACTGTGCACAGTAGTGGATCCTATCTTTAGTACCAGAGATAGAACAGAGGTGTGCATGAAGTACGACTTAGGTATCACTTGACATGGGAAATCCTTTTATCAATCGGTTTTATTAATTACTTGCACCTGCTTTTCTGGATCTTATCATACAAATTTATTGCAATTAATGAGTATTTCAGATTACTTATCCATAATTACCTTGCTCGAACACCGAGTGACTGAGTAGCTTTGAAGAGGATTGTCAGATAAACTCAACCAGAGATGAAACTTTTAATTGTAATTGCTGCGATCAATGACGTGTCCAACATTCGAGCAACATTGATCGAAGCTTGACTTTTGTTTCCTCTCTGTTTGGATTTCGACAAGGCTGCTCTGATGGATTATGAATTTGACTATAATTTTGACTAAGCTGCAGCCTGTCTTGTGCATGCATTCATGCTGAGCTGCCTCGACTACTGTTCCTCTATTTTGTTGGTCTTTCACGGGTCCGGATTGTGCGGTTGGTATGGGTCCACCAGGTGGCGGCTCAACTCATTAGGGGTCCACCGGTAAGACATTTTCCGCCGGAAACCGAATCCGAGTATTTGGATGTATTTCTGCCGGAACCGGTAACGAACCGGTAACGAACCGGGTACCATTTGTTCCATATGCGAAGCTTCACATTTTTTCATCTAATAAGAAATTATCTACATAAATTTGTGTACTTGTAATGACTAATACAATTTGAATTGCAGTCATTTCTGTGCAGTTGTGAAGTTTTCTGTGTAATTGTTTTAAGGTTCAACATTTATAATTTTATATTCGTAAGTTTATTGAATAAGTTTTTACAGAAAAAAATTTTGTTTAAAGAAATATTTTTCAACTATTTGTGTCTACAATATTTGCCGAGCCGAATACTTCCGGAAACGGGATTTCCGGCCGAACCGAGTATCCGAGCCGGTTTCCGGTGGACCCCTACAACTCATTGGCGGTTTTGCCAGAACTGATTGAATATCCCAATACATGCGGGAAGTATTGCACTGGCTTCCCTTCCTGCAGCGCATTTCTTTCAGGGTCACTTCTCTGGTGTGGAGGTGCCTCTTGGGTTTGGTGCCCTCTTGCCTATGTGAAATCTGCTGCCCTGTGTCCTGCACTGGTCGCTGCATTTTGCACTTCACTGCCCATGGCGACTTGCTGGTCTCATTTGCCAGATCGCTACAATGCAGCACCGTTCCTTTTCTGCGGTTGGTCCGCTAATATGGAACGAGCTTCGTCAGGCAATGCGCCACCCTCCTAACACTACCTCTTCTCAGTTCCACTCGTTGCTTATGACTACTTTTTTCCACTTGGCCTGGGTCAGGAGTGCCCAGTGGGGATCTGGAAGGGGCGCTATATAAATTTTGATTGATTGATTGATTGATTTCACTTGAAGCAAGCTTCAGTTGTGATGCTTTATGATAATGGCACTATGGAAGTCATTCGATTAGATAATCGTTGTAGTTTTAGTTGAATACACATTTTCATGCAATGTAAACCCATTGTAACACTTATAACTTACCTCTTCCAAATTTATTATCCACCGTAGGCTGTATCTGTCTGAATGTTGAACTGATTACAGCTTGGTTTTGATGCACTGTCGGTTGATGCCTTATGAATTAGACACCGGCAATACAGAAGTTACCAATTAATAATTTTAATTATAGCAGTGTCCCTGGGAGCTCTGTTGATAACTGCGTTATAATGAGGTGGTGTTTTAATGAGTTTCTTATCTGTAACTGAATTAATTTTTGGGGCCTCATGTACCTGGCCCTGTTATATAAGAATCTGTGTCATAATGATGCGTCTTAAGTGTAGTTCTTTGCACCCATAAATTAAGGAAGTAATCTGTTATGTCCACTTCTGAAGGCTTTTATTCATGTGACAAATTGGATTTAATGAAGCTATTACGTGCAGGTGTGGTGTCAAAAAGGGTCAAAGTATACATACAGGAGGTGTTGGGCATTGTCATTGTCTCCTAATAAGAGTGAAACTTCGTCAGATATTCATGGTTTAGGGGTTGTTGTTTACTGTATGTGTTGCTGCGTTTACCTGTGTGCTGTTGCTTGCTCACAAGTGTGAATACCATGCAAATATGGCACGATGTCTGCTGCTTTTACATCCAGCACCATTTGTTCTATCTCTCCACAGGTCTTTCATTCAAAACTGAAAGCACTGCTCTTTCACAAATCCTATCCTGATTCCTCCTCTTCCTCTGACCTCCCTCACCGTTTCAACTCTAACTACCATCCACCTTAGCCGTCTGACTGTCTGCCTGATTGACCCCTTTAGATCTCGATCTGGAACCATTTGCACCCCCGCCTATCGATTATGTTTTGACTAAGCGCCTATGAATAAGCTGGTTTGCACGACTTCGCTTTTTTTGGTGCTGTAGAAATTTCGAGATTACGATTACAAGATTACGATTACGATTATTCCCATTAAAAGACGTTGTATGGATCTTTTTCTAGACTTGTCTTCATATTTTTATCAATGCTTAAGGTGTATGAAGGTTCGGTGGAAAATGGACATAGAAGTGTCATTATTTGATTTGAGGCATCAAATTCTCAATGATAAACACAGAAATTGATTGAATGGTGTAAAAACTATCAAGTGCTAACGAGCATTGTTTGAAAAGGATGGCTAGGATTCATAGCAAATACTAGGAGACAAAGCTGTGATTACCTTGTCATATGACACTGGTGACTGGTCAGCATATGATAGTTTTTAATTACAGTAAATTACATCTTTATAGGAATCCACAGGAATGTAGCAAGCTATAATTCCGCTCCGTGCCAAGCGTAAATTGACGAAATTTGCAGTCTCGAATATTATATTTACTATAAATATGTTCAAATGACAATTTTTAAATGAGCCTGCGCATTCATATATATACTGTTATTTGTTGTTACTTAATTTTATTACATTTATTTTATTTTAAATGGATATTATATTTGAAAATAAAGTAATTAGTTTAATAATTAAATCATTCCGTGTCAAAATTTGCGCCCCCTCTTATGTTGCGTCCTGTTCCATGGCACCTCTGGAACACCCCTCACTACGGCACTGGGAATCCATTGGTTGGGGTCAACGTGGGTCTGTGTATGTCTTTGTGGTTCTATATTGGGGGTTCTGTGTGAGTCTGTAGGTCTGTGTGAGTCTGCCACTGGTAACTCTTCTAGTTTCTGTGCATTGTTCTGCTTACATATGAAATTTCTTTTCTTGCTGACATTTAGCATCATGTAGTCCAAAGCAAAGAGTGCCTCTGATGAGTTTTTGAAGTGGTGCTATATAAATTTCTAATTAAAGTTACAGTTGGAAGTATTTGAAAGTGTTGCCATTCGTTATTTCACAGACAGTTTCAGGGCTCTGTTATACAAAGCAGATTTATTTAGTTTTGACAGTGATTCTTGGATTCTTTCTTTGCATGTATTACTGTTAAATGTTTTTAAATGCCTGTTAAATGCCTTTGCTTATTAAATCCATTTGCATGCATTGCTATTTAATTGCCTATTATATGCCTTTGCATATTAAATTCCTTTGCATGCATTAAATTCTGTAAATGCCTATTTAATGCGTTTGCCTATTAAATCCATTTGTATGCATTGCTATTAAATGCCTATTAAATACCTTTGCCTATTAAATCTATTTGTGTGCATTACTATAAAATGTCTTTAAATGCCTTTGCCTATTAAATCCCTTTGCATGCATTGCTATTAAATGCCTATTTAATGCGTTTGCCTATTAAATCCATTTGTATGCATTGCTATTAAATGCCTATTAATTGCCTTTGCCTATTAAATCCCTTTGCATGCATTGCTATTAAATGCCTATTTAATGCGTTTGCCTATTAAATCCATTTGCATGCATTGCTATTAAATGCCTATTTAATGCGTTTGCCTATTAAATCCATTTGTATGCATTGCTATTAAATGCCTATTTAATGCGTTCGCCTATTAAATCCATTTGTATGCATTGCTATTAAATGCCTATTTAATGCGTTTGCCTATTAAATCCATTTGTATGCATTGCTATTAAATGCCTATTTAATGCGTTTGCCTATTAAATCCACTTGTATGCATTGCTATTAAATGCCTATTTAATGCGTTTGCCTATTAAATCCCTTTGCATGCATTGCTATTAAATGCCTATTTAATGCGTTTGCCTATTAAATCCCTTTGCATGCATTGCTATTAAATGCCTATTTAATGCGTTTGCCTATTAAATCCATTTGTATGCATTGCTATTAAATGCCTATTTAATGCGTTTGCCTATTAAATCCCTTTGCATGCATTGCTATTAAATGCCTATTTAATGCGTTTGCCTATTAAATCCATTTGTATGCATTGCTATTAAATGCCTATTAATTGCCTTTGCCTATTAAATCCCTTTGCATGCATTGCTATTAAATGCCTATTTAATGCGTTTGCCTATTAAATCCATTTGTATGCATTGCTATTAAATGCCTATTAATTGCCTTTGCCTATTAAATCCCTTTGCATGCATTGCTATTAAATGCCTATTTAATGCGTTTGCCTATTAAATCCATTTGTATGCATTGCTATTAAATGCCTATTTAATGCGTTTGCCTATTAAATCCATTTGTATGCATTGCTATTAAATGCCTATTTAATGCGTTTGCCTATTAAATCCATTTGTATGCATTGCTATTAAATGCCTATTTAATGCGTTTGCCTATTAAATCCATGTGTATGCATTGCTATTAAATGCCTATTAATTGCCTTTGCCTATTAAATCCCTTTGCATGCATTGCTATTAAATGCCTATTTAATGCGTTTGCCTATTAAATCCATTTGTATGCATTGCTATTAAATGCCTATTTAATGCGTTTGCCTATTAAATCCATTTGTATGCATTGCTATTAAATGCCTATTAATTGCCTTTGCCTATTAAATCCATTTGTATGCATTGCTATTAAATGCCTATTTAATGCGTTTGCCTATTAAATCCATTTGTATGCATTGCTATTAAATGCCTATTAATTGCCTTTGCCTATTAAATCCCTTTGCATGCATTGCTATTAAATGCCTATTTAATGCGTTTGCCTATTAAATCCATTTGTATGCATTGCTATTAAATGCCTATTTAATGCGTTTGCCTATTAAATCCATTTGTATGCATTGCTATTAAATGCCTATTAATTGCCTTTGCCTATTAAATCCCTTTGCATGCATTGCTATTAAATGCCTATTTAATGCGTTTGCCTATTAAATCCATTTGTATGCATTGCTATTAAATGCCTATTTAATGCGTTTGCCTATTAAATCCATTTGTATGCATTGCTATTAAATGCCTATTTAATGCGTTTGCCTATTAAATCCATTTGTATGCATTGCTATTAAATGCCTATTTAATGCGTTTGCCTATTAAATCCATTTGTATGCATTGCTATTAAATGCCTATTAATTGCCGTTGCCTATTAAATCCCTTTGCATGCATTGCTATTAAATGCCTATTTAATGCGTTTGCCTATTAAATCCATTTGTATGCATTGCTATTAAATGCCTATTAATTGCCTTTGCCTATTAAATCCCTTTGCATGCATTGCTATTAAAATGCCTATTTAATGCGTTTGCCTATTAAATCCATTTGTATGCATTGCTATTAAATGCCTATTAATTGCCTTTGCCTATTAAATCCCTTTGCATGCATTGCTATTAAATGCCTATTTAATGCGTTTGCCTATTAAATCCATTTGTATGCATTGCTATTAAATGCCTATTTAATGCGTTTGCCTATTAAATCCATTTGTATGCATTGCTATTAAATGCCTATTAATTCCCTTGCCTATTAAATCCCTTTGCATGCATGACTATTAAATGTTTGACTTGTCGGGTTTGGCTTACTATACGTGCATGTCAAGTGCAGACTGCGTTCATGGATTTCATATTGTAGACCGACATACAGTCGAGAAGTGACGTTGTCGAACGAGTTGTGTGATAAGGTTAAGTTGATTGTCGGCCTCCGAGCTTTAGTAGTAAGATAACGCAAGAGAGCTTATTCCGTTGTGCGCAGAAGACAGAATGGTTGTAACTGGTATGAATTATACTTTGTGCGTTTGAGTTTATTAATCGGAATTTCATTGTGGATTGATTACGAGAAGATGTCGTCGTAACTCGTGTCCTTTGATAGTTCAAGTGCCATTCGGAACATCACCACTAGTCATTGTTTTACGCTGTGGTGTGATTTCAAACCAGGTTCTAATCTTATCGCAAACCTCTGTAGACAGCCGTATTATAATTCTAGCACGGTCAGTACATGGTGACCTTAAATGACGTGACACTCATTCAAACAGGAAGTGGTAATGAAGGATCTCGCATGTTTTGATTATTATGGTTATTACAACAGTCCCAACACGATTTTCAGTGCGACGAAACAATTGTTTAAGTAAAGGCCTTGACCATTATTTATTTTTAAAGTTGTCACGTGCTCTGTGTTCACGAATCTATTCGTTCTATGCAAAACGTTATTTTGCTCCCCCTATCTAAAAAAATTGGGCACACCCCTACAAAAGTTCGTGCGGAAGCCCATGGTCGCACTAGTACGGTCCATACACAGGGACCTTAAATGACGTGTAACCAGTTCAAACCCCGTAGGCTGTAACTCTGTTAAACGGAGACTTGCTCTCAATTCAGCATCTTCTGGAAAGTACGTTGTTCCTGATACACATCTTGTCTTTGGCCGACGCTCATTCACAGTTGCTTTTACCTCCAGTTGGAAGAATCCACCTCCTCAGTTTTGCAACTTTCCTATGCATAATGCAGACTATCTGTCACTCTGAACGAACATCTTATTATTCCAGTCTGTTAATGATTCTTAAAAAATTCCGTTGACCCGGCATCAACACGACCGTCTGACCTTTGTAAAGGGGTATAGTCAAATTAAGTTGCATTTTATTGTGTAAAACAACGGCAGTCTGTTCTAGTACTCCACTAAAGAGGTCCAGAGTTGAGGGAGGTTATGGTGGGCTGTCGTGGGTACCCGGTAAATTTCCCACATGTGCTGCTTTGAGCTAAAGGAACTGGAGTCTTCGTAAATCGGGTACTATACTTCGAATATATGTCACAGTTGCAATTCAATTGACTACCAATGAACTTATAATCTTTCGAACAGTTTACCATCACAAAGCGAGCGTCAGAAGTGCTCATAGCAGCTGTGAGTAATTGAAGGGTCTTTGCTTGATCCACCTACAGGGACTCTTTCCAACAAACATCTTTTTTGTGAGAGCATCTGTCTCGCATCAATAAAATTCTACTTGCTTATTTACGTATATGAAGATGCTTAGTAGAGCACCTTTTGAATACCTTGTTATTATTAGTAGTAGTAATAGTAGTAGTTGTAGCAGTAGTAGTAGTAATATCATTATTGTTGTTATGATTATTGCTACTACGACTACTACAACTACTACGGTTGTTATTACTATTATTAGTTCTGGTCATTATCGCATAGGATTGATGTTGATCGTGGAATCTTTTTTCTCACAGCATAGATTACATATTGTGTGATGGTAAGAATGGCTCACGTACAGCACAGCTGGATGTGCCCTGCAAGGAGGCATAATATTTGTCAACGAACGCATTGCTTCGTCATACATACACTTATGGTATTATCTTTGCGAGTGCAAATAGACACAGGTATAATGGGTAAACAGTTAGGTTGACCTGTTAGGCTCTCCCTTTTAGTGGGGGTTTATGTAAATCAAAGGATTTGCGGGCATCACACCCATTCTATAAATAGTAACATACACTTTACAATATATGCAAATATTCTCTGTACTTAAGACATATATTATTGTGTACACTTGTATGCATGTATGTATATATGTATATCTGTATCATACTCGTACATATATGTACATGTATATATATGTATATATATTTATGCATATATGTATATATGTTTATGTATGTATATACACATATGCCTACCTGTATCGTTGTGTACATTACAAGCGACCATATAATGGTCTATTTCATTTCTTGTCATAACTGTAAGAAATGTTCATTATTTTTTTGTGTGGGAGCAATAAATTGAATTGGTTACACAATATGAGTTTTAAATTATACTGATACTGATGCTTTTATTAATCCACAAAGAAACATATGACAGTATAATTAAATAGCCACTATAGTGTGAAAGGTTTGAGGTAATAAGGTGTAGATGGAGACGATAAGGCTATACCAAACAGAAGGTGGGTCAATAGGAGGCCCTAAAAGGACCAGGGTCCCGCTAGGAAAGGCCCCCTATACCAAGTAGATGATGTGATGGCCATACTAAATTACTGGCTTATTTGTAAGAGGGCACTGATGTGGTACTGATGATGATAATAATACTACTTGTCTTTCTCAAGGACAAATATGCTATCCAAACATGCTTTAGTCGATGACGTTCTGTATTTGTCCTATCACCTATGAAGACCACCATCTGGTGACGGGTTTATAAGGTCGCCGAAACTGATGTGATCGATCGGAGTGTCACAGTCTCTTGAGCTGTTTGTTGACATCGTCCACAGTTCTTCCAGAAGCATTCAACGGACTGAATTGAACAGGATCTACAGACTTGATGTTACGATCATAGAGCCTCACAGATACAGAAGTCCAGTAGCTTTGCCTTTGTTGGGCCCACCAGCTGGAATTGCCTTTCTTGAGAGCTGTGGCTCGAGCACCTCAGTTTGTCCCTTCTACAGTTTCGCAAGCATCTGAAGTCTGTATTATTTGACAGCAATTTCATTTGGTTCAAGTCACTAGCGCCACTGCTGAGTTTTTTGTGTGAAGTGGCGCTTTATAAATGTCAGATTACAATTACAATTACAGGTTGGCAACGGCAGCAGGCCAGTACTTTGCACAGATGAGATTGATGCCATCATGAAATTGGAGCCATCATGAAATTGGAGCCATCATTGAGATTGGAGCCATCATGAAATTGGAGCCATCATGAAGTTGGAGCCATCATGAGATTGGAGCCATCATGAGATTGGAGCCATCATTGAGATTGGAGCCATCATGAAATTGGAGCCATCATGAAGTTGGAGCCATCATGAAATTGGAGCCATCATTAAGGTTGGAGCCATCATGAAATTGGAGCCATAATGAAGTTGGAGCCATCATGAAATTGGAGCCATCATGAAGTCGGAGCCATCATGAGATTGGAGCCATCATGAAATTTGAGCCATCATGAGATTCGAGCTTGTGATCTGATAGGAAACCAGCATAGCTCATCTGGATATCATAGACATTGTTTCGATTGGTAGGACATTAAGGATGTTCCCTTGAGTCAGTGCATATGCAGAGGATATCAGTCTGCGACCGTACGTACAGAACGTACGTCATTTCTTTCTATAACTTACGTTGGTACGCGTATGTTGTTATTCGTTGTGCTCGTAAAGTAAAAACAACTAAGATGACGATGACGGAAGTGAGTATGGAACACCGATTCTTCCATAAATGTATTTTGTAGTTCATTCTGCAACTGCAATTACTCTTAACGTACGCGTACAGTAGACGTCCGTTATTCTTTTCCTTAACGTACGTGCGGTATGCGTACATTATTCTGATAAGTAATGTACTTTCACACTGTGGAGGATATGCAGAGTGTATCTGCCTGAGGATGGACATTGATGTGGGGCCACCACCAGCTATGGAACAGTGATATTTTCGTTAACGAAAACTAAAATTAGAAGTAAAAATAATTGATTTCGTTAACGAAAACTAGAAGTAAAAGTAGGAATTATTTCAGCAGAAAGAACGAAATTAAGAATTGAATTAGGAATTATTTGCCGAACTAAAATTAAGAACGAAATTAGGAATTATTTTCAGAAGTAAAATCATTTTACTTCTTGTGGCGCTTAAGTTGAGACTAAGGCGAGTACCGGTAAAATTGCACGCGCTCCAAACAAAATCCATTGGAAAACTTGAGATGAAGACGCTGCGCATACCATTTCTATTATCTTTGGTCTTCGATCGTTGTCTAATAATTGTCCCCACTTAATTGCGTACCAACGACCTCAGTTTCATACGCCATTTTATTTCGGGTTTGATCGTTAAATTGTAAACTTACGAGTTATCGAGAATGTTGACCGGAAGGAAGCGAGATAGATTGGGTTTATCATTTCGACGAAACTACATGTGCAGGCAGATCTACATGCCAAGTACTAAACGAGGAAAATGATGGGATTTGTGGAACAGCACTAGCTGGAAAAATACAAGCAATATAAGTCTTGGAAGGGGGATAGATGAATGGTAACACGCTGGCATAGCCTAAGAGCATTAGATCTTGACGACTGACTCGAATGAATTCCATCAGCGACTGTAGGCCCTACAGCGTTTTGGATATGGTTGTCCACACAGTAGGGCCTACCCGGTTTCGCTGATACTAGATAATTCTTCGTTTGGTATTAATGATCACCACACGACTCAAAATTCAAATTACTAGCATTGTTAGACTAAAGCTTCACCCCTAGTTTTACTTCAAACAGTTTTTTCTTTCTCGGGACAGGTTTGGTGTGCTTCTCTTTGAAAGCGTTGCATATGTACTTTTACAGCACGGAAATTAATAATTATTTGGAAAACTAAAATAAGAAGTAAAATTATTTGAGAACTAAAATAGGAATTAGAAGTAAAATTATTTGTGAAGTAAAATTAGAATTAGAAGTAAAATTCAAGAGCTCAGAACTGAATTAGAACTGAATTAGGAATTATTTTCAGAAGTAAAATATCACTGCTATGGAACAACCTGAGGTTCCGTGGCTGTGAGTGTGAGGAACAGAGAAACTTTCTGGAGCAATGTCTCAGTTGATGCGGTAATAAGCGTGTCATCACAGATCCATATCTCAGACAGCGTTAGGATATCCAGCTGTTCATCTTTGATCAGGTCGTGAACAACGGCAGATCGAGGGACAGCTGATCGGATATAGAAACTGCTGAATTTAGTGGATGCTGATGTTGATGTTGGCTGTAATCTCGTGATGGCTGCATACTCATGATGGCTCCAACTTCATGATGGCGCCAATCTCATGATGGCTTAAATCTCATGATGGCTTCAATCTCATGATGGCTGCAATCTCGTGATGGCTCCATTCACATGCATTCCTACATTAAACAGAATGAGGTTCACTCTGAAACGTGTTCTGCTAACAGATACTGTATGCCTCTGCAGCTTATAATATATGTTTATCGGCCACAGTTACTTTGTCTTACAACCAGAAACTGTTGTCTTCTTTACATGATGTTGATGTTGTTCTTTCCCTTATAGGTATTCAAAGAAACTTTCAAAGTCGAATCTGTCTTCGTTACGCGAGTCACGATATGAACAGGATGCAGCAGTGTGCAATGGTTCAGACACTGGTGTCATGCCAAATGGTGGTTTCGATCTATCTGGTGACTATGACTCTGCAATGAAGAAATCGGTCAGCTTTAGAAGGAAGTGCCTACCAACCTCTTTAACAACAAATGGCTTCGGCCATGGTTCACAGTCTGCACCCCCAAACAAGGGTTCACACAACCCGGAACAGACCAGCAAAGGCCAGAACAACATTTCCACGGTTTCTTCCCAAAGCGTCACGTCGCGAGAAGCAAGCTCCTCACAGGATCGCCCGGTCGACTTACGGATAAGGCTTGACGAAGATTATCTGATGCAAGCACGTGATCGTGGACTAGGTACACGTGATCATAGACTCAGGATGCATGATCATGGACTCGAAGCGAACGATCTTGGACTCACGGATGATTTATCTGAAGGAGTTTTGATGCGTGCTATGCCGAGCAATAGCATCGCAATCATGTCGCCGACGAGCGACAACTCGCAGGTTACCTCAGCGTCGGCCCTGTCGACGTCACTAGAGGGCAGTGCAAGGATAAATTCCCCGGCATCGTCTTTACTGCTGAGTCCAGATGAGGCGATTCTTGCCGAACAGTATTTCCCGGTAACGTTTGGTGCTATGGCGTTCAGTTCATATCGTTCGATGGGAGTGCCGCCCACCCCCGGAGCGTGGCTCGTCGGTAACGCCGCTTCCAAGAAGTCTTCGCGATCCGGAAGTCACCGGCATGGGAACCGGAGACCAGGAAGTGGACAATCGTCATCCAGTTCTAACTCCAAGAGTTCCTCCATCGACAGAATATACCTCATGGCCACAGATTCACCTGGAAATGGTAAGGCATGATGCAGTACATTTAAATGGAGAATGGCAAATTTATTTAAATTCATTTATTTAAAGCATTTTATCTGGCGCATCTGAGTGATATGTACTCTGAGGCAGTCTCAACAGAAGGGAAATGTTTTATAAGTAAAGTCAGAGGTTGAGTAGTGTTTATATGCTAGAGGCCAAAGGTCAATCATGTACACCACATTCACTACATTGCATTACAGAAGAAGAAGAGAAGAGCAGCCCCTTAAGCTAGCCCTGAGGCAGCCATGGGTATGAAGTGTTTGCGACTTCATTTTCTTAATCTTGGCATATGAGGGTGGGTGGCCAGTCCTCTCCCTCGCCGTCTCATCTTCTCACCAACAGTGTACAGTCAGTGTACTCATTATAGCTGACTTGGCTAGGGTGTGCAGGTGGAACAGAAACCTTGAACCAAATTTCTGCTGTGGCAGTGATTTTAAACCCCATCCTCTCAACTGACAATACAGAAGTGACCCAGAAATAACAATTACAGTTCAGTGTCCACGAACATGTTAACCAGTTGGTTAGTGCACTTGCCTTGAACAGCAGAGAGTAGAGCCTCCGCTGAGGCGGGTACTTTGTAAGAGAACTTGAGCAGGGCCTTCACTCACAACTGCTCAGTGCCATTGATTGATTAGATAGCACATCACTGGTAAAATTTGTATTCAATGCAGAACCAAATCATTGGGTTCAGCAGAACTATAAATGCAATACAATTATATAATATTCTAGAATAGATGCTATAACCCTGCACCACTGGCGTAAACTTGTCCAAAATATTGGGGGGCATGGGGTCTGGACCAGACGTGCAAAAAATTTTTTCCAGATGAAAAGTTGTTTTTTGTTGTTTTTTGTTTTTTTATGGTTTTTGTTGTTTTGGTTGTTTTTAAGATTTTCGGATTACAGATCATGACAATCATGAGAATTGGCATGAAAAAGAGTTCCAACTCAGTTTAATTCAGTTGCGATTTCCGAAAATTAAAAATCATTAAATCAACGCTATTAAAACAACTTCTACAAAAATAAATTTATTTAAAAAACAAAAACCAAAAAAAACAAATTTTGTGGTTTTCTTTTTTGGTTGTTGTTTAAAACCAAGATCCGAAAAAACTTTTTTCACCTCTGGTCTGGACAGTCAGCAGAGGCTTCCGGTGTTACGTTAATGCGTATGAAATGGGGCGTTTTGTTTGATGTAAATTTGTTTCATTTTGAAAATATTGAAGATAAAAATAAATCTTTGTTTTCATTATGAATTTCTGACAGTATTTCAGTTCTGTGTCTTTGTTTTTCTGTTTCTGAAGAAATATTTTTATATTGAAACATAAAATTTTAATATTTCAGGAAATTTTCCTCTCGATTTTTGAGGGGCATTGCCCCGGCTCCTCAATTATTGGGGGGTGGGCACGTGCCCCGGCTGCCCCCCAGAGTCTACGCCTATGCCCTGCACTGTTTACTCATGGCTATAAATTATCTTCAGCCTATATAAATTTTGTATTCTGTATAGCTCTGAAGAGGTTCTTAGAAGGTGTTACAGACAGGCGTAGATACATGAATGCACATTAAGTGGACACAACACCTTCCTAAAACTGTTGAACTCACCTCTTTCAATTGCTTATCCACCATATAGGCTGCCTGTCTGTCTTATGTAGGCCTGTACGGACTGATCTTCTGGATATTGACCTGATTACGGCTTTGTTTTGGTGTGCCATCGGTTGATGCCTTGTGCATTAGACACCGGCGTAATAGAAATTACAAATTACAATTACTGTTGAACTTCTGACTTTTGTTCTTGACCCTGACAGCATGGACAATGGACGTGTGAATGGAAACCATTAATTAACGTTAATTAAACCATTGATTAAACATGGTGCAGTGACGGACAGAGAGAGGATGTTGATGGCAGTGACCCTGTGGACTGAAGGAAGGAACGAAGGAATGGAGGAGGAAGAAAAGAAGGAAGGAGGATGGAAATAAATATACGGGTTGGGATTATGTGGAGAGGTTGGTTTTTGCAGTTACCGGTTAATGCTGAGAAACATTGATACAACTTGCGTGGGTTTGACGTTCGGACGACATTTAAGTAAGTTAGTAAGTAAATAAGTAAGTAAGTAAGTAAGTAACCTTTATTTGCATCTTACAAGCACACATGCATGTATATCATCTGTGTCAGAACCAGTGCAAATATTGAGAATTTCTTAACAGCCAATCCTTTCTGGCTTCTTTGTAAAAGGTAGGATGATGTCCTTTCATAAAGAAGCTGCTAGGAAGGATTGGCTATGGAGCCTACTGGGTAATTTGCACTGTGACACCAATTCTGATAAAACATTTATTTATTATTCAATTAAAGTGCTTCGGGATCGTTCATTGAAGACGTTTCAAATAATGACTTCCTTTGGACCCCTCCCATATGGGCCATATCTTGGTCTGTCCGTGTTTGGCATTACTCTCCATATCCCCCTTTGCGGATGTGTCTGCAATCCACGAGAGTGCTAAGGTCTAGATTAGACTAGCCAGGCAGGGCTAACTGTGCTATTTGTAGGGTCCTATAGGCTGGGATACTTTGATACAGGGGCTGGGATACTTTGATACTGGGGCTGGGGTACTTTAATACTGGGCCTGGGGTACTTTGATACTGGGCTGGGTACGTTGATACTGCTACTTCCAGCAAAGGGATTCTGATTAGATCCAATGCAGTACACTGAGTACAGAATGTTTACTCTCTAACTGGAGTTAGTGACAAAACTAAAAGCACATGCTGTACTGAAATAGCTATCATATTTTGATTTGGACAGCCGCATTGGACATGATCCCCTCTTCCCTTGTCCGCAGATGGGTGACTCTCTTTGAAGACGTCCTTAATTTTTGACCCATGCAAAGTTAGTCAATCTTATGCTGCAGTACAGGCAGGGTCAATGTTTGCTAGAGGCCCAGAAGTAGTCCTGGTGAGGAACATAAGTGTAACCTATAGTTAATAGTTATAGTGAGGTATCTGCTGTCGCTGGTAGAGGTGGTGTTACAGGGAGGCTCTAGTGTACTTGGAGTGAGTTCTAATGAATAAAAGAACTTTGGTTTTGAGTCAGAAGAGAGTTCCTTCTTGGCAGGATTTGCAGAGAGGATTTGTAAATGCTTACAGATGAAGTGGCCACTGCTGAAAAGAGACTGGTTTATGAAAACGATAAACAGCTCTTGTTGAACGTACTAAGTGCCAGGCTCCTTTTCGTAAGTGCCACGATTGCTCGGTTAAGTGCTAGAAATGATTTATCAAGAGCGAGGAATTCGTGTCAAGTGCCAGGAATGAAGCTGTCTGATAGGAATGCTGTTGTTTACATTCATACTTCTGGTAGACTTCTGTGCACAGTTAAGATTTACAATTTCGCAATGACACAGCAAATTCAAAGTGCCTTTGCCTTTGAAATTGGTTTCTGTAATGATCTTTATTCAGTGAGGTATGTATGTGTTCTGCTGGAGCTGAGGTCTTTGTCATGTCTTAAACATAATCTTGTACCCTTTGGTATTTCTGTGATTTGAAGTTGTGTGCTTTCTTGAGATGCTGTTTTACTGAAGTGAATAAGTATTATAAGTGTCATATGCATTTCATGATTACCATGTGTGTATGCATGCATGTGTGTGTATGTATGTTTATACGCGTGTTTTTCGTTCATTGGACTTTCTTTCTGGAATAGTCTTCCAAGGTTGGAAATCCGATGTGTTCCAGCCGATGCACAAGGGCAGTTTACAGTTAAACTTCGGACACTGTTTCGGAAAGTTCTGTTAGTTAGCAGTGTTCCAGCAATTTAAGAGTGTTTTGGAAAGGTTTTATATAATGCACGTATTCTGATATATTGTGTATATATATTTATATCACACCTTTAAGATTCACTCCAAAGTCTAACTGATCAGTGTCGGCTGGAGTGGGTTTCTACTGGCAGCCATCCAGACATTCATTCATTCATTCTGGACATTTATATAGCGCCTCTTCAAGAGACCTACTCAGAGGCGCTCAACATATAGAATGAATTCCTGAGCACCAGTGAAGATCTGGTTTGATAGACTGCTATGATCGATCTCTCTCTCATGCTAGATCTGTCATCTGAAAAGTGAGGGGTGCATATTAAATCATTACTACCTCTCATCGTGTAACAGACCATGCAAGAGAGTGTTGGGCTTGTGCTCTCAATGCTACCAGGATGTTACATTTATACCTTTGTTTCTCAGGAAACTTAACTCATAGATGGCAGTAGTGGTTTGGTAGTTATAGACATATACAGAGTATCAGTGCATCTATGGTTGCATAGGATCCTTATGTAATTTCAGCTTATGATGTATATATGTATACATGTATATATTGTATGTGTAAATTGTGTATGTATGTTGTATGCTTGTATGTGGGTATCTATGTATACGTATGTATGTATGTGTATTTATGTTGTATGTGTGTATGTGTCTATATGTATGTATAAAATAAACTATAAATTGTATATGTATGTATGTGTACGTATGCATGTGTATGTATGTATGCTTGTATGTGGGTATGTATGTATGTGTATGTTGTATGTGGGTATCTGTTTATGTATGTGGGTATCTGTTTATGTATGTATGCATGAATGTTTGTACCTTGACATTTGTATAGTGCCTGTTAATCTGTCTAAGTCGCTGAAATATGGTCGTCTGGTGTGACTTACATTGAATGAGTTTGCTGATGTTTCAACAATGCTTCAGGTTTCTCCACACTCTTAGCATCAACACCATATCAGGAGCAGCTTGCACGACTCCAGATGGAACAGCTGCGGATGGAGGAAAGGAGGCTGCAGCATCTGAGAATCCAGGAGAAGGACGAGAGGCGGAGAGGTCCAGTGGATAGATGGTAAGTACCAAGTGCTCCAGTTGTTCTCAGACCGACTTGTTCTTGTTAATGATCCTGACCTCACACTTAGACTAGCATTCGATAATAATTACTTACATGGAAGAACGGAATAATTCAGTGGCATACATACATACATACATACCAGGACATACCAGTGCTGGTATATTCATACATACATACTCGACACATATGTACGTACATATCTGCATAAACAGCTGTTTGGTTAGGGCGCTCAGCCTGTAATACGGTGAGTACGGGGTTCGAACATCCTTCCCTGAGACGGTTACTGTGTAGGGACCTTGAGCAGTACTTCAATTGCATTATTGCTCATCGCTATCGATTGATGCGTGTTTATTAAATGGTGGGCCTTAATAAATGCATATTAATAATAAAACATGCCTACTGTTGCATAGGCCTACATACAGATTTTTTATAGTAGTTGTTATCTAAGAGGCCGTACATATATATATATATATTAGGGACCTGCGAATCGCAAATTTCCGTCGAATCGAATCTCGAATCGAATCGGGGGTTAAGATTCGAATTCGAATCGAATCTCGAATCGAATCAGCGGGTACCAAAACCATGTTTTGAAATTCAAATAGTGTGTAGCCTATGTGATAGCACAGGCGTACCACCGTATCAATAGGCCTATCTCAATAACATTTCTGCAATTTAAAATCAATTAAACTAAACATTCTGCTAATTAACAGAATAACTCACAAATAATTTATGCGTTAAGTAAATAAGTATTTTCTTTATTGTACCAACTGCATAACCACACTTTGGTGTACATTCATCTAAGCCAGACATGGGCAACTTCTTTTAGGCCTAATAGAGGGCCGCCCTAAAATTTTAAGGGCAGCTCTGGGCCGTATGCCAATCGCAGGCTAATTTTTGCAGATTAATCTGCCCCAGAAAATGAGAAAATATTAATTTCGGTTAAACTTCAAGTTTAAAATAAATGAAATTAATTTTTATGATGAAAACATAATTATCCTAATGCCTACAGTTCTACACTACAATAAAAAAAAATATGTTTCAAGTTTCTTCAGTTTTAAAAATACATAAAACTGTTAGTCTGTACAATTCATCCATTTGCTAGATGTGCAATATTTAATATAGGCCCTATAATAATGATTAAGGTGAGATCTGACACTGCACCGGATTCAACAATTAGTTTACAACAAAGGGCTAATCATTTTTGTGAAAAAGATTCGAAATTTTTCGAATCGTGACATCATTTTCGAATCGAATCGAATACCGCCGCCCGATTCGTTTTCGAATCGAATATCGAAGCTTCACAGGTCCCTAATATATATATATATATATACACATGTATGTCATGTATATACAATACAATACAGTCCACTTTGATACCTGTACATACATACATACATGCTTACATACATTTGTTTACATACTTTCATGTACTGTGTACTTACTTACATTTATGTACTAGGTACTTACATTTATGTACTAGGTACTTACATACATTTATGTACTAGGTACTAAGATACATTTATGTACTAGGTATAAATAAATATATATATATATATATTCGTTTAATATCAATTCGAACTGACAAACCGCAGAGGATTAAATGCAAAGAACGTCAACAGTGACTTATACACGTGGGGTTGCCTGTCAAGCGCCCGTCCCATGTCTCTATGGGACATAAGATACATACATAAATATATGTACTAGGTACTTGCCGGCTGCCATACAGTTAAACTCGACTTCTGTTAAACTTGTTATCGTCTGTTACTACTATATCATGTTATCTTACTTGTACTGTCAGTTTGAATTTAATAAACGAATATTTATTTATTTATTTTATTTATTTATTCCGGATATTTCTATAGCGCCTCTCGAAGTCTACTACTACTCAGAGGCGCTCCCGACTACAGCATTTGATACTGTGCCGGAATTTTCACGCCGAAGCGCCACGAGCAATTGCGAGTGAAGGACTTGTCCAAGGTCCGTACGCAGCGGCTAGAGTGGGATTCGAACCTGCAACCCTCCGGTCACAAGGCGCCGAACTTACCACTGAGCCACCACGCCCCACACGAATAACTCACAAAGATTTTAATATTATTACTATTTATGTAAGCGTACCTATTACAAACATATCTACCAGCATACCATCTATGCTTCTTTGAAGTTTTTTTCAGATTAGATCTAAGTTTAACTCAAGTATTATGTTAACTCAAACTTAGTGAGCTTGTCGAATTGGTCTTGTAGATAGCAGGGCCTTTTTAGACGAGAGACCTTGTCAAATCTTGCACTGTTGATTGCTTAGTCCTCATCAATGGCATTGGTCCATCTTATCGTGCTATGGTAAAAGCAACATGGTGCATTGCATGACTTTTCCATCGGAAAAACACCTGTTTTGGAAATTGATTTTTAACTCTGGCAATCTGCAGACTGACACGAAGGAATGAGGGAGGGAGGGACGGAATGAGGGAGGGAGGGAGGGAGGGAGGGAGGGAGGGAGGGAATGAGGGAGGGAGGGAGGGAATGAGGGAGGGAGGGAACTGTGTCTTCCAACTGAATTCCTATGCAAACTACAGTTTGGAGTTTTTACATCGAACTTGTTTTATCAATCAGTTTTCAAGCGGGTTTGTGGACAGAAACGTAATGAGTTCCAGAAATAACGTAATTGGTCGCTACACGTAACTACACAGCTATATCTGGCAATTAACTCTACTTGCTGAGGACCGTGAAATTAAATCTAAGCCAGGCGAAGAACTTGTTTGCCCTCGGCGAAATGCACCGGGCGGGAGTCACCGCCGCTGCTTTTATTCGGACCATGGGAGAATAGCTGACTGGGTCTGTCGGGTCTCTCCTGTGTTGTCAATAGGTGACGGTCAAACGAGACAATCCCTTTGTGCACCGATTTTATTAGTCGATCAGGCTGTGACACGCGGGTTCTTTGGTGTTGGTTGGTTGACCGCTGATCTGCGTATGCACTCAGATTGGCTGCGCTTGTTTACTTAAATTATATTGAAAGAGCCATCTTACTACTTGCCGGTACCACTATACTACATTGAAAAGCCATCTTACTGGTACCACTACTACATTGAAAGAGCAGCTTACTACTTACTGGTAACGCTACTACATTGAAAAGCCATCTTACTGGTACCACTACTACATTGAAAGAGCCAGCTTACTACTTACTGGTAATGCTACTACATTGAGAAGCCATCTTACTACTTATTGGTACCACTACTACATTGAAAAGCCATCTTACTACTTACGGGTAACGCTACTACATTGAGAAGCCATCTTACTACTTACTGGTACCACTACTACATTGAAAAGCCATTTTTCTACTTACTGGTACCACCACTACATTGAGAAGCCATCTTTCTACTTACTGGTACCACTACTACGTTTAAAAGCCATTTTACTACTTACTGGTACCACTACTACATTGAAAAGCCATCTTACTACTTACTGGTACCACCACTACATTGAGAAGCCATCTTACTACTTACTGGTACCACTACATTGAAAAGCCATCTTACTACTTACTGGTACCACTACTACATTGAAAACCATCTTACTACTTACTGGTACCACCACTACATTGAAAAGCCATCTTACTACTTACTGGTACCACTACATTGAGAAGCCATCTTACTACTTACTACTACAAATACTACATTGAAAGAACCATCTTACCACTTACTACTACTTCAAATACTACATTGAAAGAACCATCTTACTACTTACTACTACTACAAATACTACATTGAAAGAACCATCTTACTGGTTACTACTACAAATACTACATTGAAAGAACCATCTTACTGCTTACTACTACAAATGCTATGTTGAAAGAGCCATCTTGGGAAGTGGTAGAGATGAACAGTAACACTCTTTCTCGAAGAACATAAGATCTTAAAAGATGTGGTTCGATACCTGTAAGCTCCCTATAGGTCGACTCAGCCTTCCACTCTCTAGGGTGCAGCTGTAAAATGAGTGGACGACTAACAGGCTGCCAAGACGTGTGTTCTATATTCTATAAGATCTTGATTATTGTACTGTCACATATTTCAATGTTACTTGCTGCAGTCTGTCAGTGAGCTTGTCAATAAACACGATTATTATTACCGTACTATTATCTTGCTACCTTCTGCTACTACAAATACTGCATTGAAGGAACCATCTTATTTAGTACTTACTACTACCAATACTGTGTTTTCCTTTTACTTACTGGTAATACTACTACATGTGCTCGTTACTACTTTTACTACTGCTACATTTTGCAGTTAGTTAGGTCTTATTGTACCTACTATGCATACAATTACTACCAATGCTTCTTATATTTTCTAGTTACTATTTATTCTGTGTACTACATATACCTATAACTACTAATACTTCTTACTGTATTTACCAATTACTACTTATACTACATGTACCTATTGCTACTATGGTAATAGACCCTACTATTAGCTACCTGTTACTACTGTATGTATACTATATGTATGTATATTTTATGTATGTATGTATGTATATAGACTTTTAGTATAGTACCTTTTAAGTATATCTAAGAAACTTGGAAATGGTAATAATTGTGATGGAAATTGTAAAATTTTCAGGCACACAAAATCTGCATCAGGTATTGCATTGTATATAACTAATCTTACTTACTACAAGTGCCTAGTACTACTAATGCTAATGCTTCCTGTCACTAATACCACAGCTACTAACACTGTTCTCTTCACTACTGCCTTTTCAATTTTACACATGTGTACAAGTGTTTCTGTGTGGGTGTGTGAAAGCTGGGTGTGGACACTTTGAACATGCTTTGAGATAAACTGTTTTACAGATTTTTGAATTCGCAATGAAAGGTGACTTTATTTGACATTGATAATTGCAAGTGGTTTTCCATTTTTCTGCGTAATTTTGAAAATATGGAGTAGAATATTTAAACAGCTGTAATTTTTGAAGTAATGAAAATTTTTCAGTGAAATTGTCAGAGGCGCGTTTACACGTAGGCGCACTAGGTGCGCGCCTATGGCCCCAAATCTCGGAGGGCCCCCAAACAGATGAAAATATTTTTTCAGTTATAAAATATAACATTTTGAATTATTTTAAATATAACCTATTTTCAATTTTTTTACAGTTTGGCATTCACATAAAAGTATATTATTACAATTTATAATTGTTTTGTTCATTTGGGCTAATAATTCAGTTTTGTGCAATTGTGCAAAATAGCACCAAGTTCAGAAGAGCCTCCAAAAAGTTTTCGCCTTGGGCCCCGTTTTCTGTAAACGTGCCTCTGGAAATTTTCAGGGATTGTTTAAAAACCTTTATGGTACCTGTAAATCGTGAAATTTTTGTTAAAACATCTCTATTGGTTGTCAAGAAATTGCATTTTCTCCGGTGCGACATTTTTTATTGAGCCACCCTGTATATGTATGTTTACTTGTGTGCGTAGGCTTGAACGTGTAGGTGGGTGGGTGTAAGCGTGGTAGTATTTGTTCTATGTATGAATGAACTTCTGGTTTATTTAATCTGTATATATGTAAACTACGTGTTTAAATTGGGTCTGTGAGAATGGTTCTGCATAGAACAGAGAGAGAGAGAGAGAGAGAGAGAGAGAGAGAGAGAGAGAGAGAGAGAGAGAGAGAGAGAGAGAGAGAGAGAGAGAGAGAGAGAGAGAGAGAGAGAGAGAGAGACACACACACACACACACACACACACACACACGCAGAGGAACAGACACATACAGAGATGTGATTTAAATAGATCGGTGTGATAAGTCGTTGAGGACGTGTGCTATTGTTATTGTCATCGAAGAGTCAATACCTGTATCTCCCACTACAGACATCTGACGTTAGCGAAACGCGGTTCAATCGGTCCAACACAATGGACGAATAATCACAGGTCGTTCTTCAGTTTCCCATGCCTGCTTTCGTTCTCAGGATCCTATCCTGTGGTAAGGTGAGGTAGAGTGGAGCAGGCTAAAGTATAGCATGGTTATAAGGCAAGCTGATGTGGGTTAATTGTAATCAGTAACTTCTATTGCGCCAGTGTCTAATGCACGAGGCATCCACCGATGGCGCACCAAAACCAAGCTGTAATCAGGACAGTATCCAGAAGATCATGCAGTTCGTAAGATAGATAGGCAGCCTATATGGTGGATAAGCAATTTGGAAAAGGTAAGTCTCGAAAGGGTAAGGCAGAGTTTTGTAAGGGGAGCGGTGGCAGCGACTGCCATGAGACGAAACAGGACGGCCTAAAAGAGATGCCATGGGGGAAAGGGAGCCAGCGCAGGACCTCCCGCATGTAGTGTACAAATAGGCCCTGGATTTTTTCCTAGATTATATGACCACAAATCTGGACCGTGTTTCAAAAGGTTCCATCTCTATATCCATTGCCCTTCTCTTTGTGTCCATCTTGCAAGAATGGAAATTCATTTTTCAACCGGGCAGCTAAGAGGAAAGTTTGTCCTGTGTATTCGTAACTGTTTTATTGTAAACGTTTAGTGATGCTTTAGTGGTTAGTGAGCCGAGCGGTTACCACGGGCTTCGGGATTCAAATCCTTGCCCAGGTGGAAGGAGGTTTCTCGATTTATATTCGACATGAAATCAAAGCTCTTGAAATCTAATGTTTTTTTTAATCTATAAATTCTACAAAACATCAAATAAAATGACATTTTATTATATCTGTTTTATTGTATTAAAATTGCAATTGCGGACATTTCAGGCACTTCCTGCTAACACTGTGCTGGACTGAAAACGGTTTTAATGCACTGATGGAGTGCTATAAAAATTCCTTCATTCATTAGAGAATTTCATTCATTCGAGAATTTCAGTCATTTAAGAATTTATGTATAGTGTCACTTGAAGGAATTACTCAGAGGCGCTCCCGACAACAGCGCATTCAAAAGCAACAGTCCTAAGGGGCCATCCATATATTACGTACGCAAAATCCGGAAAAATTGGACCCCTCCCTGTACGCACGCGTACTTTTTTCCAACCCCCACCTGCGTACGTACGGTTGACGCACCCCCCCCCAAGACCAGCTGCAGAATGTGTCAGTACCACAGGTCCAGGCAGCAACTGTCTGCACTTTAGGCCAGATTGAAGGATGAGTTATCCATGGACTCACTGCTGAGTTGTGTGATAGTTTAATAATAGCGTTCAGAGGTAAGGTGGCATACAAGTGACACCTCTCCCACAGTCCTACTTCCTCTAGTAGTACCGGATAGCTAGTTCACGTGAAGGCCAATCAATTTGAAGGCCCTATTTCCTATGCGTACGTACATTACCCCCCCCCCCCATTCGCAAGTATACGCAAGCACATGCATTTCGGTTACCCCTCCCCTCCATGCGTACGTAATATATAGATGGCCCCTAAGGTTAAAAAGAAACATGCCAGGGGCCCCCAGACTGCAGACGGAGCTCTAGCGGAAGCCTATTCCAAACCACCAGGTCCACAACATACTATGAATGCCTGAATGAATGAGTCGCTGGTCGATTCAAGACGATGCCTGTAAGCGCAGAAATTAATTGCCAAAGGTGCTTTTAATCTAGACAACGTTTGCGGTGACATGTGCTGCCTCAAGTGGTTAATTTAGCCGAACGTGCCCGAGTCTGTTAGCAGAGAATGTGTCTGTGGTAATCTATTAGTTGTCCTGGCTTACAGGTACGACGAGGAGGAGGAGGAGTAGGAGGAGGAGGAGGAGGAGAAATGGGACGTGGAAGAAAAGAAGGAGGATGGGAGGAGAGGAGAAGGAAGAAGAGGAGGTGAAAAAGAGGTGGAGGAGAAGAGAGGATTAGGAGGAGAAGGTGCAGAAAAAGAGAGGAGGAGGAGGTGGAAGAGGAGGAAATCGAAGAGGAGGAAGTGGAAGAGAGGAGTAGGTGGAAGAAGAAGGAGAGGTGGGATAAGAGGAGGTGAACAGAAGTGGAGGAGAAGAGAGGATTAATAGGAGAAGGTGCATGAAAAGATAGAGGAGGAGGAAGCAGAAGAGGAGGAAATGGAAGAGGAGGAAGTGGAAGAGGAGGTGGGAAGAGAGGTAAGAAAGAGGACTGGAAAGAGGAGACAGAGAAAGAGGGAAGCAAAGGAAGAGGACGAGAAGAAGGAGCAGGAGGAAAAGGAGAAGGAAGAGGAGGAGGAGAAACAAGAGGAGGACAGAGGAGATAGAGGAATATCCAATTTAATAACTTCTATAACGCCGCCTCGATCTCTAAATCACACTTGCACAACAGAGGGTGTGCAATGAAGACTTTACTGTGGGGTCCTAAGAAAGACTGGGGGTTGAACCCCAAACCACCGACAATTCCCACCCTGGAACTGAGTAAAGAATTCCAAAGCCTTCGACTGACAACCGAGAAAGTTCGGGAGCCCAATACAGTTCCCAGTGTGGGGCCACAGAGAAAAAGTGTCCATTGTTCAATGTCAATTTGTATGAGGGGTGAGCATGGAACGTACTAGGTAGGTCGGCTGGTTAAATTGTAGTACTTAGGCCCATCTTAGAGAACAAGAAGGCACATTCCTTAATCTCTCTTTTTATGTATTCGTTTATTAATAGAACACGCTGGTTGACGCACCGCAACCAGGTAAAATGAAAAGGTATGCCGTTAACAGATAGTCTTGTGTCCTACCAAATATATAATAGGCTACAATACAACTGTATGTGATATTATGTATGTATGTATAACATTGTATATTCGTTTAATTCTTGACATCAAGCTTTGCTGACAATAACGCAGCAAATTACAGAATAATGATAGGGATCGGGAAGATGCTAAGTGTCTTGGATGGGCATATATACGGCAGCTCCTAAGTGTCTTCAAGTGTCTACTAGAGTTTAAATTGAGGTTAGTAAATGTCTTTGTATAGCATTCTTGGAATAAAGTTTGGCTTGTCCTTGACTGGGAGAGCAAAGGGGTGTGGCCGGTTGCGGAGGTTATATCCGGTATTTGGTCGCTCAGAGCACATCAATCGCAGCGCGTGTTCTTGGTTTCCAAGTATGGCGTGAAATAGCCTTTCGTCTGCCTTCCTAACCGTGTTCAGTGGTAAGACACGACACTGTGACTGAATATCGATGGCGCTGAACGATTGTGAGTGAAGGACTTGCTCAAGGTTCTTGCACACAATGATCACCTGAATGGAGGCTCGGACCTCACTCTCCGCGTAACAGACCGCGCTCTCTCTGTCTCCATTCCACTGCTGTGCCCGACATGTGTGGAATAGAAGAATAATGAGAGATGGAGGAATAGTACAATAGTAAGGAGGAAACGATGTGGAAGGAAAAAGAGGAGGCGGTGGAGGAAGAGAAGGACACGCACGAGAGCAGGAGGAAGAGGAGGAGGCAGAGGAAGACGAGAATTACGACAATGCGAAAATGTGGAGGAAGAGGGAATAGGAGCAAGGGTAGTAGAAGAGGAGGAGGAGGACATGGAAATACGGGCAAAGGAAGAGGAGAAGGAGAAGGAGAGTACGAAAGTGAGGAGGAATAGGAGAAGGAGAAAGAGTAGTATGGAGGACGAGGAGGAGGAGGCAGAGGCTGGAAATAGCAATTGTTAGCTGGTGTAAACACGCTTTTTATTCGGGAGATTTAGTGTCGGCCGTTGATTTTCCCTCCTGGCTGCACAGGTCGTTCATTCACGTTTCAACGATCGCCTTCTTGTATGGCCTGGAAGTGGGTTGGTCGGTGAGTGGATGGATGGGTTGGCTGTTTCTAGGCTTGGCCCTGGCACCGTGTTCCCTATTGATCTCTGCCTTGGACGCTGGCCGTTAACTCAGTTCTTGGTCGGATCTGTCGATTCTGTTTTCATATTTTTATATCCGGTATTTGGTCGCTCAGAGCTCTGGCTTCCTAATTCTTACCCTAATCCATCGAATCCTTCGCCTTCCAAGCGCCCCTCATTGTCTATGCAACACATGCACCCTCTTAGTCCTCGGAGTCAGTCGAATTACCGACTGATTTGATGAGTTAGCGACTTAGTCGACTGGCCGAAGACGTTGACCTGACATCGACTGATTGTTAGTCTGTTGCATGTTGACTCGTACCTTATAAGCAAGTGTTGCTCCTGTCCTGTGCTGACGTCTTCGTCAAAAATCGAAACTTGGAGACCAAGATTAAAACAATAAGCAAAATATTAACGAGAACGAAGTCGCTAGCAGTCAATAGCTTAGCGACTGGTTTCGACTAGAGGGCTTGGCGGCGATCCGGGACTACTGGGAGCCCAATGTAGTTCTGCTGAGAGGCACTGGAAAGGTCAAAGTGTGGATGGGTCGAGTGCAATATTTGCTCGTATAAGAAGCGAGCAAGGAGCAGAGATAGGTCGGTGAATTAAATGTAATGCCAGTCAGACAGATTTTAAACTGTGTTAAGATTCAGTGGTTTTGTTTTGGCTCTAGTCAGAGAATTTTGAACCATTTGGTGTGTGGATTACTCCTAATGATGCTGATGAGAAGTGAGTTACAATAATCCAGCCGGATGGATTATTGTGACAGTGAAACCATGCTGTAATGGTCTGTTTGGTCTGTTCCAGTGCTGCTGTGAGCGTACTTGGAGTATGCTCAAAGGGTACTCCGATTTGATATGGAGCATGAGCAATGAGCAAGCAGAGTAAGCTGACTATGCAGAGTGAAGTTATGGATTGCACAGGGTTTGTTTACATAGTAAAAAAATGGCGGACAGAAGCAGTTCATTTTAATGGGCGCTATTAATTTATGTGGTTCAACTTTGACCATGAGGCCGCTGTAGAAGAAGATGGAGAGTATGAAGAGTATGTTTGCCAATAAAAAAACAATTTTCAGGTCAGTAATAAATTGAACTTTATGAAGTGAAGGTCGATGAGGAAATCAGAGTAAACAGCAAGCATGAAATTTCTTGCTCTGCTGTCTTGTGTTCCAAATCTGAATGGAGCACGCTGCGAGTAAACTCTGTGCTCAGAGCAGTGGTGGAACATGCCCTAAATTACCTTCTTGTTTCTGTTTGTTCGGCAAATTCTGGGTTCTGTGCTGTCATGTACGTTAGAGCTTAAATCTTTTTCAGATTGCTTATATGGTGTGTGATGGTATAGTGGTTAGCATGCTGGACTGTCAATTGAGAGGTTGGGTTTCAAATCCAGACCAGGGCAGAATTTTATTGCAAAATTTCAGCTCTATTTGTGCTGCCATCTCAACTATAATGAGTGCACCGACCACACACTGCCAGTGGGAAGATCAGCAGCAAGTGAGAGAACTGGCTAAGAAAGTGTTCAAAGTAATTAGTAAGTAATTGGTAATTAGTAACTTCTATTGCGCCGGCGTCTAATGTACTAGGCATCAACCGAGGACAAACCAAAACCAAGCCGTAATTAGGTCAATATCCCAGAAGGCCAGCACTGTGAAAAATATCTACTGCGTTCTGTGGGAAAAAACCTTCTAAATATTTCCATCAATCTTAACATGTGCAGTCAATTTAATTAGCTTGTTTACAGCATTTCACCTCCGTTTAATTAATTTGTTGACATTTGTTGCTTGGTGGGCGTTCTTTGATGTTGTCCGACCAGTTCAACCTTGATGACGGAGGCTATGAGATAAGAATCAATGCGTATTATATTCTGCCGGAAGTGTCAAGTGGCATGCCTCGAAATTTAGGACATTTTGGGTTAAAGAGCATCGATTTTTAAGCTGGAGTTTCCGTCCAGGGTGGAGTTTAATCGCTGGAGAGCATTGTCAATCCAGGACAAGGAACGGAGTTGATTGGTTTCCCTCTGTCCGTTTGCTGTGTCACTGTCTGTCTGTCTGTCTGTCTGTCTGTCTGTCTGTCTGTCTGTCTGTCTGTCTGTCTGTCTGTCTGTCTGTCTGTCTGTCTGTCTGTCTGTCTGTCTGTCTGTCTGTCTGTCATTGTGTTTGTCAGTTTCTTTCTCTCTTTTCTTTCTGTGGTTTTTCTTTGGCCGTATTTCTGTCTTATCAATCAATACAGCTGTTTTTCTGAGGTTTTCACACGTCATTTCCGTTCTTGCTGTTGCTATCTCTGTGAATTTTTTCTTTCAATGCGTTATCGTTTTTTCTGTTATAGTATGTCAGGAATGTTATGCTCGTCTCTTTTACTTTCTCACTTTTGCCATTTCTGACTTTCTATCTGTCTGTCTGTTTCTGTATTTAGTTAGACCCAGGTTAAACAGGGCAAGGTACCTAGCGTCCAGATACATACATACATGCATACCTATATACATACATTCATACATATTTAAGTCATGCATACATACAGACAGACAGACATACATGCATACATTCATACATATGTACTTACATACATACATTCATACATATTTAAATCATACATGCATACAGACAGATGTGTACATACATGTGATACATGCATACATACGTACATACTTACATACATACATACATACATACATACATGCATACATACATACATACATACATACATACATACATATATGTTGATCAGCCATTGCTGTATGTCAGCCTAGTGAATGATTCCAAACAGGCAATCAATTTGCTTGAGAAATACGTCGGAAGCAGCTTGTACGATCCTTCCACAATGATTCTGCCTAACAACGACCCTCCATTGATGCCTTGAACATGATTACTGTTATGCTTATTATTATTATTCTGATTATTACCTATAGTACTGCTTAGTGGATTAATTACTGTAATGTAATTTACCTGGACATTTATATAGCACCACCTAAGTACCTCTCACAGATGCTGCCTGCATTCAAATGCAGGCTAATAAGCGTAATCATAATTTCCAAACTTCTAAAGCGCCACTCGAAAGCCAAGCTTATTCACGAGCGCTGATCAGAGTTACTGGAATGGTTCTGGTTGACTGATTTCAGTAATTGAATTGTTCTTACAGGTACGAAATGAAGACGCCTCAGTTCCACTACGAAGCACGCAAGTATAACGAATGCCTGAAATGTACGGACGTGAATCCTAAATCCCCCAGACTCTGACTAGCTGCTCTCTTGCGGTTTTTCGTCTTCGATTTGCAAGTCATTTCCTCGGCTGTACGTCTGGACTGCCTCACGAGGTCTTGATGCAGTGGGAAATTTACATCGTCCACGATGTTCAGGTGGATATACAGCAGATGCTGATGCGTGGACTTCTGAGAGAACTGTGTGAAGAAAGATATTCTCTGCCGATGATGATCGAGCCTCTTGGCTTTGGACTGGTCTTCCCAGACACAACAACGAGATTATTATTTTACCACTGTAACGTTTTTAGCTTGTTTTCTTCCTGTGATCATTATCACTGATTCTAGCAGTAATTGTTAAACTCTGATGACTAGTGCAAGCTGTCTGCAAGTTCTGTCCTCTGAAAGGGCTTCAGTTATGTGGGTGTTGATTTTTCCACTGTTTGGACGCCTGTGAATAAGCTGGTTCCCATGAATTTGCTTTTTTGGGCTCTGTAAAAATCTTGAGATTATGATTACAATTTTTATTGGCATTGTAAATTAAATGCTGTTCATTTAACGATATGATACAGATTGCTTCCTCATAGCAACTTGTAAACCTTTTAATAGAGCAACTTGTTTCTTAAATACTTTATTCTGTTTATGGTTATGGCAACACTTTGAATTGCTTGGGGTTTAACAATGCCTTGAACTGTTTCTCAGCTTAATAACACTTTGAACTGTTTCCAGTTTTAGCAACCCTTTGATCTGTTTCTCATTTATAGCACATTGTACCTAGTTATGCCGGCTCATTAACTTACAAAATCAAAACAGTCTGAAACTGGATATTTCTTGCAACCAGTCATGACCCCAAAACAGTGGCACAAACCAGGGACATAACTATTAACATGAACAAAGAGTGGAAAAGGTTTAAGTTGGTCTAAAAAGTTCTAGGTAACTAGTATCAAATGACACATTGTGTTTACCAGTTTAAATGGCAGTTTCTTTTGTACAGTAATGTGGATGTAACATAAGCCAGTATATAGTTCTTGGAGAGGTAAATACCATTAGACGTACGACTTGCATGTTGTACTAAAAACAGCATTTTCTGATTATATACATATATAATGATGCATATATAGTATGTTATGTTTATACCATATTATGTTACATGGCATACTATATAAATGTGCTTTACCAATTTCACGTTCGATATATATGTGTGTCGAATGTGAAATGGGTTGGCACCATACAGATCAGCAAAAAATGTGTCACTAACATGCAAGCATTACTGCAACATATGAATACCTCATGTTTGACCGTGTACTCCTTGAAAGTGCAACTTTGGTTTCGCTTTCAAAGTGTGTTATAATTATGTTATTTTATATAGTGTTATTTAGTTAGGAATAACAATGACTGGCTGTAAATGATATCGAATTGTTAATCATTGCTTTCGATTTATTGAAGCTGGACGGAACGGATTTGTGTGTATTATAGCAATCTTTTCTAGCAGCCAACTCTACGTCTTTCAGCATCTGTCGTAAACTTTTGATTGTATCTGTACTAGTTTTTCTCGGTGTTTATTTAATTCCTGTTTGAGTCTCTCACAAGTGAGCAAAGGTCAGCTTAATATCGCCAGGGTTTTTGTTGGCTGGTCTGTTTATTTTGATTTGTTGTTGAGGTATGCAACCTTTCTGTTGTACAATCTTGTGCAACAGGAGATGAGTTACAACTCGTGAATAAGCTGGTGGTCTGCGCTTAGCTTTAGAGTATCACTTTAGAAATTTGGAGTTTACGATTACAGTGTCAGTAACGTAACACGGCTATCTGCAAGGTAGGACGTGGGAGTGGCATTCATTACCTGTAGTTCAATCCTTGAACTTGTATTGTATGAAAGCCGAGGTCCTGGGCAAGTACGTTGCAGGACCATGTAACTTTTAACCAACGATATCAAAATTACAAAAAATAAATGCGTAAAAATCACGGATTGTTTATGAAATTAAACCGTGATCGGAGTTGATAGCAGAAAACGTGTTGCATTTCACAGAATTTTTTAAACCGACTCAAATTTAAAATTCTATGTTTAAAGTAACACAGAATTTTTGGTTCTATGACTTGCATGTTGTAATAAGTGTAAGAAGCCCTTTAATGTAGTGTAATCACGGATTACTTTACTTTGGTCCCTGTTTGCGGTCTTTTATCTTCAGATTACTTTAAAGTTGAGTTTGCTTGACGTCTGGCTATGCTGTTGACATCCGCAGTTAAAGTGTCCTGTGTTTGTTTGGAACTGAACAGTCTGGGCCTTGTGATAAGGCTTCAAGTGTAGCAGGCCTGAATAGGAGTTCGTGTTGAGGCCTGCTGACATAAGGAATGATTAACACTTTAACGATGAGCTGCATTGGTTTCCCAGCCACTTTTAGTACACTCTCGTCGTTAAAGTGTTAAAGATGGTTGTGCTTCAAAGGTTTGACCATAAACCCAGATAAGTCTGAAGAAATCATGTTTGGCTCATGCCAGTGATTCCACTCTTTCCCTTCTCTTTCCAGCATTGACCTTGCTGGCATTCTGCCATCAAAAACTTGGGGTCACTTTGGACAGTTATGTCACATTCCAATCCCACATAACAAAGTTAAACAAACCTTTGCAAACCTTGTTTCTATCACATCAGGGCAATATGTCACATATAAAGGTCTGCTCTTACCAAAGACATGTCACAGACCATAGCCTGCTCTTTTGTCTGCTCTTGCCTTGATTATGCCAACTCTGTGTTTGCAGACATATCAGATCTTCAAGTCAACACGTTTTCCAGCAGTTGGAATTATGCCAAGAGGCATACAAGAGTTACAAAAGACACTATTTATTCAATCAATCAATCAATCAATTATTAATTAATAATGCAGTGGGAGGATAGCAGTTTTTTATTTTTCTGGAACAAATTGGTTGATTCTTTGTAACTGTCGGTACTGAACAGTCTTCTATTCGCGAAAAGGCTTCAAGTGTAGCAGGCCTGAATAGGACTTTGTGTTGAGGTCTGCTGGCTTGGTTCTTGATTGTGGCTGTCGGTATTGTCAACCTTGGAGCTTGAAATGAAATGCTACTCAAAAACTATTTATGATCTGTTGTCTGGTACTGAAATGGCCACAAAAGAAACATTTAGCTGTAATTAAAGCAGTGAAGAATCACAGCCAGAAAATATGTTTTTAAGAATTTCTAGCAAACTAGCTTTAATTGCCAATTCTTGTTGCACTGTTTGAAGAGAAACTGCTCAGAGGCATAAGAAACCTAGCAACACAAACGGAATGCTTATGAAAAGCAATGGAAAGAGGCAGAGATGGACCAAGAGGAGAGAAGTGATGTCTCGATAATGTAACAGATGTCTCAGAAATGCAGGAAACGCAGTTTGAACTGATGACTGAAGAATAGATGAAATTTCCAGAGAAATATCAACTCCACTTTGATTTACTTATGTTGTATTTGATGTATATGAGCAACTACCAACGTTTATTCATTGCTCGACCTCTTCTTCTTTGAAGAAACGCCTCAAAACTCACTACTTCTCGCTGACTTTCAAACACCTAGATATCTAATTGCTCTTCATCTGGCAACTGACTAACCGCGCCTCAGATTCGCAATTCTGTGTGACTTTGCGTGTGTTGAAATGTTCGTAATAATAATAATCGTTAAAACTGCTACCTAGATTCTCATGTTACACTCCGCCTTTGACTACTTAAGATTTAACTGTATCCACTCTGTCTGGCTACCGAGTACAAAGCAATTTGCTGATGGGTGTGAAGTGATTTGCTTGAGGTGTCCTCTTCACCTATTTTTATGATGAATTATTTTATGAGTTGACTTGAGTTGTTTTCTCAGTTTCTAAGAGGTTTAGTTCAAGTACTAGATATTTAAGACCTTGTTCACTGAGATGTAGACTCTAGTTTCTCATCATTTAGTTGTGTTTACCAAGACATTCTTGTTTTTGCCTTAGACTTATTCAGTGCCGGATTTAGATTTGGTGAAGCCCTAAGCTATATAAAGCTTGGAGGCCCTTGTTTAAAAATTAATTATGCCAGAAGATCTTACACAGTGCTTTTTTCAGCCAGAACGCGCCGGAACAGCGTTCCGGCATCTTTTTTCAGCTAATAAAAAATAATTTTTTATTTTAATAAAAAAATAATAATTTAGTTATTTTAATTTAATTTCAGTGTTGTGAACTGTTTTCAGTATTTATTCAGTATTTATTGAGACATCTCCCAACCCCCAACCCCTTTTTCTCGGAATTTTAGCCCTTCCATAATTGTTCAGTTCCGGAACCTATTGTTCGGTTTCGGAACCTTTTTTCTAGAAAAAAGCACTGGTCTTACAAAACTTAAAAACAAAAGTCTTTTAATTATTTAATAGCAAGGCATTTAAAGTGAAAAGTTCAAATTATTTTCACATGAATGCATTTACTCAGGCAGGATGGAGTTTGCTATACAAGCCATTTAAAAAGGTTCTACATAATTTTAAAGGTCAGAATTTTTGACTTTTTAGGCCCTTGCGGATTGTGAGGCCCTAAGCTGATGCATTTTTAGTTTATGCCTAAATTCGGCACTGGACTTAAAATTCAGGTTTCAGTAAATTTATTGCTCATATTTGTTTGAAAGTATCTAAGTATTTAACAACAAAACCAGACCAGCAAGACCAGTAGTGGTTTTGAAGAATGGGAATTCAAAGTCTATGACAGGAATGTATTTGTGTCTGAATCCATTGTTTATAGAATAGAATAGAATAGAATATTCTTTATTGGAGCTAATTATTGCAAACCGCATTTTGGTGTACAGCAACGTAAAAATGTTTATTCAGATAATATACTAATAATATGTTAATATTAGCTACTAATATTTGTCTCAATTGTCCCCAATTTATATTGTTTTTTACCCACAGCATAAACTAAGCAGCTTCATAATTGTAATCGAGGATTTATATAGCGCCACTCGTAATTAGAGGCGCTCCCGACCCGGGTCAGTGTCTTCACTGACAAAGAGAAATGTTTTCAGGCGCTTGCGAAACTGGGCAGGAGAGAGAGAGCATCCTGATGATAAACGTTATGTGGCACTTAAATGGCCTTTGGAGTTATTAGGTGATGGGATCAACTCTCTTCAGATACAGTTGCACTGAGCTGAATTTAGAATTACAATGTACTTACTAATTGAGCAGTTTGTTATTTTCTGTTGCCATAAACATCTGAAGATAAACCTTGGTTAACACTTTAAGGACGAGGGTGTACTAAAAGCGACTGGGAAATATATGCAGCTCGTCATTCAAGTGTTAAGTCATGCAGTCATAATTTACTGAGACGCTCTTATTTTGTATTCAATTAACTGATTAAGTACTTGTTGAGATTCAGTTTAACTGTGCTGTGGAATTTGTCAGTACTTCCTTCTGCCAAATATTATTTAGTTACATTTTAATACATCAGTGAAGGCACTGAATTTCTCAGCATTTTGTTGTCAGTTATAAAAAATTCAATTCAGAATGAAACCTTAGCGGCACTGAATTGTTAGCTTCAGTTCTGATCAAGATCCACAATTCTGTAAATATACACATGTATATACAGTATAAGTAATTTTCAGTAATTTTAAATAATGTAATATTATTGTAATATGTCATCACAACTCTGTTTCATTTCATTACCCTAATTACCTGCTATATTGCAATTAACTTTTACAAAGTGAAGCTGAATATTTTCCCAATATATTTTTCTATATTTTAGCTTTTAATAAATCTGCCTAGGATACTAGATCACTGGCTAATAATGTGAACTATTGCAAATATAAAGTTCATACGACTTCATGGGTCTAAATTTTCAACCCAACTGTGTTACAATGCTGTACTTGATATGGCTTTTGTTATAAAGTGGTTCCAGTATTTTTGAAACTCGGTGATTTCAGTGGTGTTGTTAAATATGCCGTGTTTTGGTGATTTTGGAGGATTATTGGCTTTGCATTTGCTGATTTGTTTGTATGGTTCAGTGGGGGAACTCGGAGCAACATGCACGTTGAATATCTGATCTTCAACGGAAGAGGTCTGAACCACTGGAAAGGGAAGTTACTCTTCCTACATCAGTTCCTGACGCCTGCCATTTTGTGGGGTGATGGGTGCCAATAAATGATCACCATTTTCCTCGGTCATTTCTCAAGACCAGTGCTCCTCGTAATAATGCTATGCCAAGGCTCGTTATGTCCTCATATAAATTGTCTGTCCAATGCAGTCTTGGTCTTCCTTAGTTTCTCTTTCCTTTGAATCTTGTATGTGTTGCATTGTGTGGGATTTTTTATTTGGTCAACTGGCATTCTCTCTGGCCAAACCATCGAAGTCCTCACTGAACCGATTGCACAGTGGCATTAACTTGTCTTATTACAGTGCACCTTCTGTTCCAGAAGGCTATCAGATATCAGTTGACTTTTTAAAAATAACAGTATGTGGAGTAATACAGCATAACATAGTGGTATCTTCATGCATATGTAGTTTTAATTCCATTCAAGGCTAAAACATTTCCTTTGTCATTCTCTGAGGCAGATTATTTAGGCATGCTGTTTGATTGAGCACGGGCATTGTGATGCATTTGAGTGATTGATTGAAGTTTTTATTGAACATCAACTAGCAATAAATATTACCTTTCATCTGTAGACTGATTAAACAGGTTGTGTTTGGAATGATCGATGGTGCAGAGGTTAGAGGTAGACCAAACAGAGAATGGCTTGATGATGTCAGAGATAGGTGCAGACTGGATGTGCAATGGCTGAATTTTGTGGCACAGGATTGAAACGAGTAGAGCAAGACAATGAGCATGGGCAGCGATTCCGGGGGTTGAGGGGGACAAGACCCCCACCTTAAACAGTGGGGGACACACCATACATTCCTCCCAAAACATTTTGAAGAAACACCAAAATATGTACAAAAATGTTATCGCAAAAAATTGTTTACCTCTTTTTTGACCAGATCAGTTCAAAACTCTTTTTTGACCAGATCATTTCAAAAGTGTCCCCCCACCTTTCAAACAAGATCGCCACCACTGACAATGAGACATGTGATCGACACCAACGGGTAATGAGCCCATGGATAGAAAGAAGATTACAATTCACTGAATAAAACTATTATTACACATCCAAAGGGGATTAAATCGTGTTTACAGGATGACCTAATTTCTCATAACAGATTTCAAGAAGGCATTACCAACGTTACAGGTTTCATCAGCTGTCATTAGCTGTGCAAGGCCAGTGTTACGCGAAGTATTTGTTCCCAAATGAATGTGGCCAATAAATAACATGTGGGCATTCCTTAGAAGGTCGATTGATGTTTATTATTGGATGCTGGCGGCACATCAATTATTTGCTTATTGCATCCAGCAGTCAATAGATGTCATCAAAATTGAAATAAGGGAATGTGGAGACAACTGTTATTTAAACACAATGACTATTATATGTTTGCATAATATATTATACACAAGTATAATATGTCTAATAGTCATTGTGTCTGAGTAAACAATGTCATTGTTGGACTGGCCATTGTGGAGTCTTTGTTTCTAGGCTTTGTTGCCTCTGTCGGCATTGTTGCATTTTTTCCTCATGTCATTAATGTATTGTTCATTGACATATCTGCTTGTTCAGTTTCCTGTTTTTGATTGCAGCAGCTGTTACCTATGCACAATTGATGGAGTTTCTACTAAGTTAGGAGATTCTGTAAAATCGTAACAACTGCCTCAAGAGAGGAAGTTGTTTACAAAATTATGCTCTTGGAAAAGTGCAACGAAGTTAAGCAACATCGAGCGGGATTAGTAATCAGTTGGGTGACTATGGACACCATGCTCACTTGTGGCTACTCAGCCTTCCATCCTTTTGAGTTCAGTAGACACATATCAATGCAAATTTGGAGGTTAAAAGTTATATCATGTCAGGATTTGGCATTTTTGGTTCTGCTGTATAATCCTTGGCCCCAGAGCGAAAGAGGAGCTCTATAAAATTTACCTCTTTAGGACTTTACCTCTTTCAATGGCTACATAGCAGTTGTGCCAAATGTTACAGTGACACAGCTGGTAAATGTTTACGGAGTCTTTTTTGTGGGGTGCTCAATATTGTAGTAGTTAGCATGCTGGACTGTCAGATGGGAGGTTGGGGGTTCAAATCCCTGCCAAGGCAGAAAATTGGTTCAAGATTTCTGCCCCGCTTGTGCCCCCTAGCCAACTCAGCTATAATGAGTACACTGACCATACACTGTCAGTGGGAATATGAGACGGCGAGGGAGAGGACTGGCCATCCACCCTCATATGCAGAGGCTAACAAAAAGGAAGATCCTACCACTTCATACCCATGGCTGCCTCAGGGCTAGCTTAAGGGACTGCTTTTCTTCTTCTTTGTGTGTAAAGCAGATGGCTTATCGATAACCGCACATAGCTAAATACGCAAAAAATAGTTTTGTGGCAAACTGACTATGTAATGGTTAACTCTTGTAAAACATTACACCATATATTTGCATGATTTCTTGTTTTCGTGTTTTGCATGATGTTACTGCATGACCATTTATCAGCATCTGTAGCATTTGTACTGAATATCCTCTTACAGCATATGTTGCTTTTATAATCAACAGTCTTTTGATTTCTACACAAAATGTAGAAACTGCAGAAACTTGATATTTTACCGTGTAACTGCTGTGTACAGAATTTGTAAACTGCAGAAGTTCTACTAATAGATAAGGGGATTTACTTCAAATTTAGGAAAAAAGTTAATATGTAAATTTAGTTCTTTTTAATTATTGAGACAATACATTAAGCACTTACCAAAGTAATGTTTAAATAGCATGTGACTGGTTATAAATTCAGCTGTTCGTGAGATTTTCTATTCTAGTATTTAATTGAATATATTTCTGTTGATAATGTCTAAACTGCAGCAGATATTACTGTACAGAAATACTGAAACACTATTGTTGCTGTGTGGCCAGTAGCATTGTTTGTGCCTTAAGTAACATTTTGTAGTATCGATTATGTAGATATTGGATGTGCACGTGTAGAGTGTACTCCGTTTGTTGAACTGTTTTCTATTCTTTGAACTGAACCCTGTAATGTTTTTCTTCTGAATAACAGAGATTAGTATTTTGTTTGGTTTTGTCATGTTTTTTTAACAGCGGCAGCATATTCTGCGACTTTTTGGAAGTGTAGCCTACTCTCTGGAGAAATGTATCATTTGAAAAGTTGTGATTTTATTCTTAGGAATAATTGACTGATGAAAAGTTATCATTGCTAATATGCATTTATTCAGTGCCAGTGCCAGGGGCGTAACTTTGGTCTAAAAAGTGGGGGTACGAATTTATTACATACACGAAGTAAGGCGGAGACTGCGATCTCTGGGAAGGCACAATAATAAAATATTGATTGGCATCGTTCAAAAAGGGGGGCACGATACCCCCAGTTCAAAAAGTGGGGGTGCGGGTACCCCTCGTACCCCCCACATATTACGCCTATGAGTGCCACTGTCTTTATCTGATGCCCAAGCATCAATCGATGGTGCTGAGCAATTGTGAATGAAGGACCTGCTCAAGGTCCCTATGGAGTAACCATCCTAGATGAAGGTTTGAGCCAGTAATCTCTGCAAATCTCTCAATGGATGTGATCCATTCTCCTCTGCCTTAACCTTTCCAAAATCGACTTCATCATCCTAGGCCTTTCTGACCAAATCAAGAAAATCCTTGATCCTTCCATACACCTATCGACTAACTCACCGTCTCTTACCAGTCCAAAAAGTGGGGGGTACGGTACCCCAGTCCAAAAAGTGTGTGTGTGGGGGAGGGGATACGGGTACCCCTCGTACCCCACACAAATTACGCCTATGCCGGTCGCGATCGAAACACTGGGTCTCATAAACTGAGCGGGACGCGAATTTCTGACGGAGGACGCCGCGGGACTGCCATTTCTGGCGACCCTAGGGAAACAGCATACCGGCCTTTTCCAACGGATATCAATCTGCACTCAACGCTTTAACGCCGTAGCTATCAGAGGCACATTTACACCACACACCGGGGATGAGGACCATACACTACAAGCTTAACTAATCTATCAGTAGGCAGTATCTTAGTTTAGCCAGAAGGATCTTAAATACCTCGGGCGAGAAAAATAATAATAAAATTGGTGTCACATGCGCTGCCTCATACTTACATCTGACATCAACAACGCCCTATTCCCTGCCTTTCCCTTTCCCTTCTCCTTCCCGAAACCCTTCCCACCCCTCCCAGCCTCTTCCCTTTAAGCGGATGGTACAGAGGTAGTTTTGATATTGTAGATGCTGTAGGTGAGTTCTAGAGCATTTAAAAGTCAATAAAAACAGCATTTTGTACTGCCTAAATATGTTGTGGAATATTCTGTAAAACCCTGTCTGCAACTACGATCATGCCTGAAGACGTTGCAAATTTTGGAAGCAAACATTACATTTTTCAGGAATTTTGCAGGACTCTAATAGACAACAGTACTGTTCAACCACTATTCAACCAACTTGTTCTAACTTCTAAGATGTGTTAACACATTTAAGTTTACTCAATCAATCAATCAATATTCGTTTAGGCCTATACATAACAAACACTATACCAGTTGTGTTACACAAGAAGATGTAATGTAATACAATTAAAAAGTTGGTTCTTAATATTCGACAACAAAATACAGAAACGTAGTCGCATACTTTATTTCGCTCAAAGTAGAAACACGAAGATTTGGAAAACGCAAAACGCCACTATAGGCCAACATTGTTTGATTGTAACATGTAGGGCCTTGTAGGCCCCTTATACGAAGTAGGCCTAATAGGCTGTAATATCTTTCTTGTACAGTGCTGTTCGTTTGCTAGCGCTTCTTAATAAAGAATATCATTACTTACTTGCTTACTTACTATACAGGCGTCTTTGCACGCATAGATAATTAAAATAAACTAATTATATCTGTGTTTGCACGTACCATAGATATTATATCTATGGCACGTACAGTTAATTTTGTCCGCAGCCTAATTATGACAAAGGCCAAAATGACGTAATCATTGCGTCATCGTATTGTCCACATCTCCGATTCCGAGCTCAGACCTTGAAGGAGACAGCCGTATTCGAACATTTTGCGACATTTTCCAGAATCTTCCGTTCTTAATCGAAGTTCTTCCGATTTCTGCGCCGCCAACTCTTCTTTCGATCGAAAGGTATATCAGGTCAACCCAGATAATTACAAAACATCGAATTTTTATCGAAATTTGCAACTTACGCGTCGAGTTTGCGATCTGTAAGCTACAAAATAATCTCATAGGCCCTAGTGATTTGCAATTTTTGATGAGACTCAGTGGAATGATTCTCTCCTGTCGCTATGTGAGTCAAGGTTCTGGCAGCCATGACATCATAAGCTGTCGTTAAACACCAAACCTAGGCCTACAAATTTCATAACATATCATATGAATGTAGGCCAAAACGTTACTTAGTTGCATGAAATACATTCAGATACATTCAACTAGTATATAAATGTGTCTGAACAATTGTATAGCGCCTTTTGGGTACCTCAAAAGCGCTGATTGGTGTTGTTGAAGTCCCAGTTTAGTTTATTCTAATAACTTCTATAGCGCAGACATAAAGATGCATCAATCGATTAAATAATAATTCAGATTAAATAAGGCATAAATTGTAATCTGTTGAACACACGGTGTTCACTTAATAACAGACACGAACTAAATGCTTCCCAGTCTAGTCAGACTTGGTGACTTTTAGAGAACTAAAGTAAACCTGTATCATGTATGTTGTTTTTCGTTGTCGGTAAATGATTGCGGCTACGTGTCCCTTAACTGTCGTCATCGAGAGCCGCAAGGAACCGCCAGGGAAATCGACAGATGGCGGTTCTCGTGGCGGGAACAACGAACGACACCTGGCGATAGCTGTACATCTGAAACAAAGCGTGAGAGTATCTAGAGTTCTAGACAGTTGCTGTGGAAATTTGCGCAGCGCCTTACTAAACGGAGTCCCCTTTTCCGTTCCTGTAGAGCAAGAGGACGAGTTGGCTTGAAGATAGGGTAGTATGATCTCCGCTCGACATTTCACCATTCCCTTTCCAAGACGAATAGGAAGGGTGAAGTGTTGAGACGAGATGCTGAAATTAGTAGGGTTAGAACGATGTCGGCTTAAGGTGTATGATGTAATCTGTTAACTTCTATTGCGCAGTTATAACCATGCACAGACCTACTAAGGCCTCTGCGCATGTCAAAGGCAGAATCGTTAGATAAGAAGCAGTCGGGGCGATGATGCTCTAGAGACCGGAAAACAGGAGAGGAAGGATAAACAGTCCGAGATAATTATGCCTCTGCGCATGTCAAAGGCAGAATCGTTAGATAAGAAGCAGTCGGGGCGATGATGCTCTAGAGACCGGAAAACAGGAGAGGAAGGATAAACAGTCCGAGAAAACTAAGACTTTATCACAGACCTCAAAGTCTTTAGAAAACTTAAAGAGTGGACAATGAAGACAGCGAATTCCAGAGCCTCGGACCAACAATGGTAGACAAATAGAATGCACGAAGTTAAGTTTACTGAAAAGATCGTGGAGAATAAAGGAATAGTTGACGAGGGATACCTTAGAGGAAAAAGATTGAACCTATCTGGGTGAAGCAGCGAGCTAACGTCAATACGACAAAGCGACCATGCATGAGGTGAACGGGGAAAGAGTTTAAATATAGGGAAAGGTGAACTTAAGTTGTACGGAGAGAGACCCTAATTACTTTAACTATAGGAAGTGGTGACCTAAACTTGTACGGAGAGAGACCCCAAAGAGTTGAAATATAGAAAAAGGTGACCATAAGTTGTACGGCTAGAGACACCAGGAGTTTAAAAGAGGAAAGGTTGACCTTCAATTATACGGAGAGAGAACCAAAGGAGCTGAAATACAGGAAAGGGTGACCTTAAGTTGTACAGAGAGCACAGACCTCAAGGAGTTGATATATAGGAAAGGGTGACCTTAGGTTGCAGGGAGAGACATCACAAAAATATGAAATATGGGAAAAGGGTGACGTTACGTTGATCGTAGAGACAACCAGAGGAATTAAAATATAGGAAAGGGTGACCTTATTTGCACGGAGAGAGAACCCAAGGAGTTTAAATATAGGAAAGGGTGACCTCATGTTGTACAGGAAGAGACCCCAAGAAGTTGAAACATAGAGTAGGGTGACCTTAAGTTGTACGGAGAGACCAAAGGAGTTGAAATACAAGAAAGGGTTACCTTAAATTGTACGGAGAGACACTCCAAGCAGTCGAAATGTAGGTAAGAGAGTAGTATATATAAACAGAGGTTTTAACGCAGTCAAAATCAATCCACCAGTCAATCGACATTTATATTACACCCCTTCAAGATTATCTACTCAGAAGCACTCTGATGCTCTATATATTTCGTCTTGTACTAAGTCGAGTTTTGGGAACAGTCAATCACAATGTTGGGAAAGCGCATTTTTTCGTTAGAGCTACCCGATTTTCGGCTATCCTACTGGCCACTCGAAAGAAGAAACATCTATGCAATCCAGAAGACTATAGACAGCAATCGAAGAGACAGCAATCAAGAAGACTATAGAAAGCAATCGAGTAGAAAATGCAACATCTTGCCAGGACCTTCCGCAGAGACGCAACACTTTCCAACATCACCACTAGCACTAGGCAGACCAATGACAGACCTACAAGCGTTCGAGAAGGCCGTATGAAACTTGCAACTAGTCGAGAAGGACAGACACAACTCGCGAGTAGTCGAAAGACCAACTAGCAGGATACCGAAAGGCCAGCCACAACCAGCGAGCACTCGACAGACCAACCACAAGTCGCGAGCGGTAGAAAACCCAACCAGCAAGATACCGAAAGACCAACCACAAGTCGCGAGCGGTAGAAATCCCAACAAGACCAAAAGACCAACCACAACCAGCGAGTACTCCAAAGACCAACCAATTCGCCAGCGGTAGAAAAACCGACTAGCAAGATGTCGAAAGACCAACCACAAGTCGCGAGTAGTCGAAAGACCAGCAAGATACCGAAAGACCAGTGACAACCAGCGAAAACTCGACGGACCAACCACAAGACGCGGATAGTCGAAACCTGCCAGTAATCGAAACTACGAATTAAACAAGTGGTATTCGAGAGGAAATTATAGATACTTCCGTATGCCATGGCAGTCCAAGTAACATTTGCGAGTATGGGGATTCGGACCAAGAAGTCTATCGCCCATCATCTACTAGATGAAAACGCCTTCGAAAACAACCTCCTGTCCGACATTTCCCGCGTCGACTATCTGGCGGACCACAAGGGTCGTACATATCTTCGTTCATTGGACGGTCTGCCGACCAGTGTGGACGACGTCTACCTCTACGGCTATCTTCTTCGAGAGGATTTCTTGGAAACCAAAGGCCAGATTCTATGTACCACTTGGGACCTCGGCTCCGCAAAACATCTTGTGCGTATTGTACTCGCGGCTCGTACGGCGATGGGCAAAAAGTTCGACGAGGGCGACGATTCTTCCGTCCACAGCCGTCGTACCCATACCAATATTCTACACGCCATCCTTCTCCACAAGAACGGAGTAGCTGGTAGCATTATACGCGTCACAATTGCGAGGATCGAACGAAACACGAGGAATGCGGCCAAGACCAGCTGGGAACACCAATACGACAACAAAGAACCAACCGGTCTATTCGTTGCAAAGGTAGACGTTTCCGAAATTCGCATGGATGAATTGCAAGTGCCGATATTCGAGAGTCATCTCATGTCCCAAGGCTATGGAATATATTCTATCGACTACACACAAGATTTCTCCGGAGTCCTAGATCGCGAGGCTCTCGTAGACAACTTGCGACAGAAGAAAAACTTCGTAGAACAGGGTGGCCTATTCTACGCGATGTGCTGCGAAGAAAAGTCTACGATTCTAGCCAATACAGACTGCGTCGGAAACCACGTTTGCACTTGGGTACAAATCAACCAATGTGGTGGAACCTCTCGGGCCAAGATATACAACAAGTTAGTCTCGAATTTCGAGGACGGCGAGGCACAAGCAACGATGGGCAGCCATCAGCCGAACACGTAGACTGTCCGAACGAGCATCTTCGCAAAACGTTCCAACATCCGATGTACAAGAGTGCGGCTGTTCTCGTATAGAAGTATGGCTGTACGGTCGTTTCGGCGACCAGCTTTCCACCGCAACCGCCAAGAGTGTAGTAGGCGAAGTATTGACTTGGTGTCTCCCAACGACATCGCAGGACTCTTCGTTATTTAACCCCCAGAGCAACAGTGGAAGAACCTCGCTACATGTCTCGACAGATGCCTTGTATTGGCCAATCGACCAGAAGGCGAAATCTTTGTAGCTTAGTACGCCTACACTAAGACTGGTAAAGTAGCGGGTGAACGCGTTGATCCAACACCGAATGTCGTAGAAAACGACGAAAAGTAGGAGTGCGCCGTTTGCTGGGCAGCAAGAGATTTCGGATTTCAATCCTGCTCCATCTTCCGCATCGATACATTCTCCGACGACAAAGACAACATCGAGATAGCGCCCTTCAGATGCTGCATAAAGGTACCCGGATGCCCACACAATTCTATCCGCCAGCAAGAGACTAACGCAACTACATAACAATGCCCCAGATTCAGCGATACTTTTGCTAGCTATTCCGTATGTGTCGTGGATATGGCAAGGGAAACAGAGCCACTCCATCAGAGTAGAACAATCCAATTTCGAGCTACAATAAGTATTCTCGGACAGAAAATATCGGATCTTTCGAAGGACAATCGAGAGGCGCGAATGCGAGACATAGAAGACGCCTTGCTAGCGCACGAGTGGCGGCAACGAACGTTGGAACTGCGAGAGTCGCAAATATACCGCGAAGAAGAGCAACGCCGAAAGAGAAAGGCTGAGTTGGAGCATTTGCACAAGTTCGTCGAGGCCCAATGAAGACACAAAGCGCTATCTACCAAAAGACACAAGGAAACACTATCCGCACTACGAGGACAAACCGAGAATGTCTCGAACCTAGCAAAGTTTGGGACGCAGAGATATCGGGTTCATGGATACAGACTACCCCACATCGACGATCGAACACAAAACGACAGTCGACCAACTATCGGCGTTCGAGTCGTTCTTGGCCATTGCGCCAACGATAGTACCACAACTGTGTCGGCCACAAAAGGTCTTTCGGAACTTCTCGAAGGTTGCGTCGACGAGTTCCAAATGGAGACGGACAAGAAAATCGCGTCATGTATTGGTTGCCAGCATACGAAGAGAACGGTCTCTGTATCGATATTCTGCCCGCTATGATATTTCTGGCTTCCACACAAGGGAATGGAGAAGCGCAAACATATTTTGGAACCCAATCGAAATAGTTGCAACGCCGACGCCGGGGAAAAAGGCCTTGCTGCAAAAACTAGTCCACGAAGCCCACGAATACCACGAGAAAATAGAAGTGTTGGAGCTGGAAGAGGCTTTACTCGCATATTTGCCACCCCAGAATTACCAGGGCGATCGATATGCAGGAAGGGGAGTACGGTATATCGATCACTCTTGTAATTCGTTGGCGGTTGGGTTCCTACAAAAGTTGGTAACTTTTAGTTAAACTTAATATTTGTTTAGTGTAGGATGAAGTTTAACTAGGAAAAGTAGTTTAGTTAACACCATAGTTTTACTAATATTTTTAGTTGCTGACTAAAATGTTTAACTAACAAAATCAGCAACTACGCAAATATTTTCGCAATAAACACTGTCAACAGCTCAACGCGACGTTTACTTGCTTATCAACACTGGTGTTGCTGCTGCATACGATACAGTATGTAGTAAGACTCAGTGTAAATAACGACATTGGTCTTTATTATTCTTATTATGAGTTGTACGAACTTTTATTCCAGCAACCTTAACGGCCTTTGTGCCATAAGGGTCTGGCACTCACATTCATGCGACATGTTAATTTGATTTGTCGGGACTGTTATTATCAACTTCGTCAGTTAAGGGTAGCCTCCCACACTCTGTCGCAGTCGGCTGCTTCCACCCTTGTCCATGCGTTTGTGGTTACCCGTCTCGACTATTGTAGCGCCCTATACGCTGGCCTCCCAGCTGCCCGCCTTGGGTGCTTGGACCGGGTTTTGCGTGCAGCCTTAACGGCCTTTGTGCCATAAGGGTCTGGCACTTGAATTCCTCTGGGTTTCCTTTGCCTCTTCAGTACGGGATCTTGGTGTAATTCTGGATCAAGAGCTCACATTCATGCGACATATTAATTTGATTTGTCGGGACTGTTATTATCAACTTCGTCGGCGTTGCAACTATTTCGATTGGGTTCCAAAGTATGTTTGCACTTGGTCCATTCCCTTGTGTGGAAGCCAGAAATATCACAGCGGGTAGAATATCGATACAGAGACCGTTCTCTTCGTATGCTGGCAACCAATACATGACGCAATTGTTCTTGCCCGTCTCCATTTGGAACTCATCGACGCATCCTTTGAGAGGTTGCGAAAGACCTGTGTAGCCCATACAGTTGTGGTACTATCGTTGGCGCAATGGCCAAGAACGACTCGAACTCCGATAGTTGGTCGACTGTTGTTTTGTGTTCGGTCGTCAATGTGGGGAAATCTATATCCAAGAACCCGAAATCTCTGCGTCCCTAATTTTCCTAGGTTCGAGACTTTCTCGGTTTGTCCTCGTAGTGCGGATAGTGTTTCCTCGTGTCTTTTGGTAGATAGCGCTTTGTGTCTTCACTGGGCCTCGACGAACTTGTGCAAATACTCCAACTCAGCCTTTCTTTTTCGGCGTTGTTCTTCTTCGCGGTATATTTGCGTCTCTCACAGTTCCATCGTTCGTTGCCGCCACTCGTGCGCTAACAAGGCGTCTTCTATGTCTCGCATTCGCGCCTCTCGATGGGCCTTCGAAAGAGCCAAAACTTTCTGTCCGAGAATACTTGTTGTATCTCGAAATTGGATTGTTCTACTATGATGGAGTGGTTGTTTTTTTCCCGCCAAATCCACGACACACACGGAATAGCTGGCAAAAGAATCGCGGATCCTGGGCCATTAATATGTAGTTGCGTTAGTCTCTAACTGGCGGATAGAGTTGTGTGGGAATCCGGATACCTTTGTGTAGCATCGGAAGGGCGCTATCTCGATGTTGTCTTTGTCGTCGGAGAATGTATCGATGCGGAAGATGGAGCAGGATTGAAATCCGAAATCTCTTGCTGCCCAGCAAACGGCGCACTCCTACTTTTCGTCGTTTTCTACGACATGCGGTGTTGGATCAACGCGTTCACCCGCTACTCTACAAGTCTTCGTGTAGGCGTACTAAGCTACAAAGATTTCGCCTTCTGGTCGATTGGCCATACAAGGCATCTGTCGACACATGCAGCGAGGTTCTTCCACTGTTGGTCTGAGGGTTGGACAACGAAGAGTCCTGCGATGTCGTTGGGAGACACCAAGTCAATACTTCGCCTACTACATTCTTGGCGGTTGCGGTGGAAAGCTGGTCGCCGAAACAACCATACAGCGATACTTCTATGCGAGAACATCGGCACTCATGTACATCGGGATGTTGGAACGTTTTGCAAAGATGCTCGTTTGGACAGTCTACGTATTCGGTTAGATGGCTGCCCATCGTTGTTTGTACCTCGCCAGCCTCGAAATTCGAGACTACCTTGTTGTTGATCTTGGCCCGAGAGGTCCCACCACATTGATTGCTTTGTACCCAAGTGCAAACATAATTTCCGACGCATTCTGTTTGACTAGAATCGTAGACTTTTCTTCGCACCACATCGCGTAGAATAGGCCACCCTGTTCGAGGAAGTTCTTCTTCTCTCGTATGTTGTCTACGAGAGCCTCCCGATCTAGGACTCCGAGGAAATCTTGCGTGTTGTCGATAGAATATATTCCATAGCCTTGGGATAAGAGATGCCTCTCCAATATCGGCACTTGCAATTCATCCATGCGAATTTCGGAAACGTCTACCTTTGCAACGAATAGACCGGTTGGTTCTTTGTTGTCGTATAGGTGTTCCCAGCTGGTCTTGGCCGCATTCCTCGTGTTTCGTTCGATCCTCGCAATTGTGACGCGTATAATGCTACCAGCTACTCCGTTCTTGTGGAGAAGGATGGCGTGTAGAATATTGGTATGGGTACGACGGCTGTGGACGGAAGAATCGTCGCCCTCGTCGAACTTTTTGCCCATCGCCGTACGAGCCGCGAGTACGATTCGCGACAAGATGTTTTTGCGGAGCCGTTGTCCCCAGTAGTACATAGAATCTGGCCTTTGGTTTCCACGAAATCCTATGGGAGAAGATAGCCGTAGACGTAGACGTCGTCCACAAAGGTTGGTAGACCGTCCAATTGGCGAAGATGTGTACGACCCTTGTGGTCCGCCAGATAGTCGACGTGGGAAATGTCGGACAGGAGGTTGTTTTCGAAGGCGTTTTCGTCTAGTAGATGATGGGCGATAGACTTTTTGGTCCGAATCCCTATACATGCAAATGTTGCTTGGACTGCCATGGCATACGGAAGTATCTATAATTTTCTCTGCGCTACCATTTGTTTAATTCGTTGTTTTCAATTCCTGGCAGGTTTCGACTACCCGCGTCTTGTGGTTGGCCCGTCGAGTGCTCGCTGGTTGTTTCTGGTCTTTCGGTATCTTGCTGGCCTTTCGACTACTCGCGACTTGTGGTTGGTCTTTCGACATCTTGCTAGTCGGTTTTTCTTCCGCTGGCGAATTTTGGTTGGTCTTTGGAGTACTCGCTGTTGTGGTTGGTCTTTTGGTCTTGTTTAGGGTTTCTACCGCTCGCGACTTGTGGTTGGTCTTTCGGTATCTTCCTGGTTGGGTTTTCTACCGCTCGCGACTTGTGGTTGGTCCGTCGAGTGCTCGCTGGTTGTGGCTGGTCTTTCGGTATCCTGCTAGTTGGTCTTTCGACTACTCGCGAGTTGTGTCTGTCCTTCTCGACTAGTTGCAAGTTGCGTGCGGCCTTCTCAAACGCTTGTAGGTCTGTCACTGGTCTTCCTAATGCTAGTGGGGGCTGTTGGAAAGTGTGCGTCTCTGCGGAAGGTCCTGGCAAGATGTTGCATTTTCTACTCGATTGCTGTCTATAGTCTTCTTGATTGCTGTCTTTTCGATTGCTGTCTATAGTCTTCTCGATTGCATGGATGTTTTTTCTTTCGACTGGCCAGTAGGGTAGCCGAAAATCGAGTAGCTCTAACAAGAAATGCGCTTTCCCAACATTTTAATCGACTTTTCCCAAAACCCGACTTAGTACAATACGAAATATATAGAGCATCAGAGCAGTTCTGAGTAGATAATCTTGAAGGGGTGTTATATAAATGTCGATTGACTGGTGGATTGATTTTTTACTGACTGCGTTAAAACGTCTATTAATATATACTACTAAGAGTGACTCCAAGGAGATGAGATATTGGGTGGGTTGACCTTATGTTGTACGAAGAGAGACCCCAAAGAGTTGACATATATAAAAAGTGACCTTAAGTTGTAGAGGCCGAGACCCCAAGGAGATGAAATATAGGAAAAGGTAACCTTAAATTGCATGGATGGAGACCCAACGGAATTGAAATATAAGAAAGGGTGACTTTAAGTTGTACGGAGAGGGACTCCAAGAAGTTGAGAGACCCGAAGTATTTAAAAAATAGGAAAGAGAAATAGAGCTTAAGTTGCACGGAGAAAGACCCGAAAAAGTTGAAATATCAGGGAACCTGCCTGTTTCCACCTTAACCTACGTGTACCTCCTGTGTCTTAAGATAAGTCTGCCGATTTCTCTCTTTTTCTTTGTCTCTGTTTTCAGTCTGCCTAATTGTTTCTATCATTGTCTTTGTCTGACAATAGGTCTGTCTAATAGGTCTGTTTCTCTCACTGTCTCTGTCACTATACTTTATTCTTATCCTTGAATTAAGAACTGAATGTCAGCGAGGTGATAACTGTGGCTCCCTGATGTATTGTGTGAGAAATGTGATGGGCCAAATGCATCACATTTTCTCTGTAATACGTTAGTATTAGTATGTTAGTTAGTACATTTTTCGCTGATGTTTTGTGTGAGAAATGTGATGGGCCAAATGCATCACATTTTCTCTGTAGTGCGTTAGTATTCGTATTTTAGTTATAGCACATTTGGGTAGTCCTGTCATTGAAAGCGTCTCAGGCAGTTTTACTTTCCATTTTTGTCTGAGTATTCTTTAAGCTGGCCTAGTCGTGTTTGCTTGCGTTATTACGCGAATAAGAATATAAATCTCTGCATGACAGAGTATGCTATGCATGACGGATTAGTGGAGGTGTGAATTTATACTGTTGCATTGCTGCACCGATGTAAATATAAATCAGTTTGTCTGTTGTCATCTGTTATTATGTGTCTGTTGCCTACCACTGTGTTCCATAGACTAGTCCCCGGCGCCGCCGCCATCCGACGCTGCCGCCGCTGAGCCCTCAAGTCGAAACCATGGTCGCGAAGCTATCGACTGATAGCGACTTCTTTCACGTTAATATTTTGCTTATTGTTTTAATCGTGGTCTTCAAGTTTCGAGTTTTGACGAAGACATCAGCAGCGGGACAGGAGCAACACTCGCTCGTATACAAGGTACGAGTCACAGTGCTACAGACTATACAGGTCTAACAGTCAGTCGATGTCAGGTAGGTCACCAGTTGATCTTCATTTACTACCTGCCCGAGTGGTGTCTGTAACTTTGCATAATGTCACGCAAATTGTTTTAGTCTAAAATGGCGTCTGTTCCTAAGGCAAACGTAGCGTTAAAAATGCGTTGGCTTCAACGTCTACGGTCAGTCGACTAAGACGCTAAGTTAGTCGCTAACTCATCAAGTCAGTCGTTAATTCCTTAGCCACTGGCTCCGGGGACTAATCCAGACAAGCCAATCTTAAGATTAAGAAGTATCATTATCACCATCGACACTGATGATCATCGTTCATGATCATCAGCATCCTCATTATCATCATCAACAACAACAAATTCATTAAAATCAGATATAGTAGCAATAAATAACAATAGTAATGATCGATAATGACGAAAGTGATGATGTTGATGATGATGAATGACAACGACACTATTATTATAATGAATGACTACAACGATTTTCGACTATGATAAAATGATTATGACGATGACGACGACGATCAGGGACGTATCTAGCGTTGGGCTTGGGGGGCTTAAGCCCCCCCCCCAAACGACGTTGAAGCCCCCCCCCCCAAACAAGTCGAGCAGTTGTATGCTTACGGCTAAAATTCGTATGAACACTGTATAAATGTTGCCATGCTCAAGGCTTAAGCCCCCAAACGAAAAATCCTAGTTACGTTGCTGACGACGATGACGCCAATGAATAACATCGTTCGATTATGATGATGACGATGTTTAATGACAATGGTGATGACAATGATTATGACGATGGCCATGGTGACGAGATGGCTATAGATATATAACTTTGTATCTGGAAGGGTGGTCTTTTAAGTTCTTTGCTGCTTTTTGCAGAAATGTGAATCTCTGGCTAACAGGGTTTACACCTAATGGCGTGTATTCAAACGGGCTACGGTGTTGAATGAATATTATGAATTCATTGAAAAATGAACAGTGTCGTGGCCGTATATACCGTATAATATACGGGCGCTAAAGAAAAACGTTTACATTTGCAATTGCATTTATGTAGCGGGCGTATCTTCGTTTTCGTCCGTGCATTTGTAAACTGCATCTGGATGAATCTGTCTTCGAGTCCGGAAGGACAGTCTCGGCGGTAGACTGTCAACATCAATTCCACAGATGTCGATAGCGTTCGTGCTGATGTTTTCACAGTAGCAGGTACAGTTACTGCTGTTAGCTGCGGTGCAGGGTAAGTATTCGAGGCAGGCCGACCGGTACTTGCCTATTTGGAACCAGAAAACGAAGGGGTTGATAGCGCAGTTAGCACAGCCCAGGCACAGCGTCACCAGGGCAACCATCGCTGCTCCTTGCAGTTCGCTCGACTGCTTCAGCGCCACAGTTACGTCACTGTTGTCCCTCTTCGTCATCGTAGTTTCGTCTGTGACGTTGCAGTTGTACTCCGTCACTTCTTCATCTTCTATGACGTGAAAGTTGCTTTTTTCCGTCATCATCAACACTCCAGTTACATAAAAGTTGCTGTTTTGAGACGGCATCGCCTGCTCATTGACGTCATGGTTATTTTGCTTCATTGTTTTATCCACCATGACGTCATAGTTATTCTGCTTCATTGTTGTATCTTCTATAGCGTAATATTTGTGTTCCGTCATAGTTGTATCTGCTATAATATTGCCCATTTTTGGTATTATAGTCGTTATCGCCATAACGTTGCAGTTTTGCTGCGTCATCGTTGTACTGGCCATGACGTAACAGTCGCGTTGCGTCATTGTCGAAGCCCGGATGTTGGCGACGAGAATAGCGACGGAGAAGGGAAGCCAGCAGACGACAAATACGACGAACAGGATGAAGATCGTTCGGAATGAGCGCGTCTTGAAGTTGATGTCGATGTAGTTGATCCTCTGCGAGGCTCGACAGCGATGCGTAGGCCTAGATGCTGGATGAAGGCGATGGATACGAGATGCAGCGAAGGAGACTGCTACGGAGGCTGATGTTGATGGAGAAAGCGTGATGACGGCGATGTGTCCCGGGCTACTGCCGCAGGCGCCTCTCGTGAACACGGGTGATGCAAGAGTGTTTGGAGGATGAGCTTCTCGTAGGTTGAAGACCTAACAATAACAATTAATTTATTGTTCTTTAAAAATCTGACGTCAGTTAGGTCAGTGTGAAGCACTTTAGCAAGACCCCGGTGAATGACTCCATCCATAACAGGAATTAAGAGTGACATAATTGTTAGGTTTCCTCCCGAGTGATCCCATACTTAACAGGAATTAAGAGCGACATGTTATTAGGTTTCCTTACCCGAAACGGGCTCGGGCGAAGGTTGCACAATGCACATGTATACGGGAATGTAGGTAATTAGAAATACTGAAAAAGATAGGCCTAATAACAAAGATATGTGAAATTAATAAAATTTAAAGAATGTGTAGAAATGTATTGAAAATAGGCAAATAAAGAGAGAGTAAAACACTTACGAAAAGTAGCCTATATTTTCCGGTGCCTTAACGACATCTCACTCGGGCTTCCAGGGATGCTGAAGTCCACCTTCTATTATTTTTATGCCTTTCATTTCTATTTGGTCATGAACAGGCGAGAGAAAATTGTACTGCACCATAGATAGAATTGTGTAGAACTAAATTAACTGATTACTTAAACCGTGCTCAGTTGTTTGGAATCTTGTCAACGGTCTTGGTTTTGATTCTCAAAAGACCACGATGACTATAAAGAGGTAATAAAAATGTAAAAATTTTGCACATCGCCATGGCAACTTACTCCCCAAGTTTATGTTAGTAATCAAGTTGCTGTACTCATGGGTGTAATCCTGATAACCCTGCATGGTTGCCCTGGTGACCTTGATAACCATGTCAAACAGAGGTAACCCTGAAACCAATCGAAGCATACCCCTCGACCTACCTGTGACAGATTGTGACGTACGGACTGGATTATGCAGACGTAGGCATACATCATAGCGATCATCGGAAGGAAAAACATGACCAGGTCAAGCACGATGACGTAACTGAGGTCAGCCTGCTGAGTGGTGCACTGGGACCCCCACATACTGTAGGGGTAATACAGTCCCCCTCCGACTGCGGGCGGCATCGCTACGACCAGTGCGAGACCCCACATGGCTACAATCAACCCTTTGGCCCGCTCAGGGGTCAGTCTGTCTCTCCTGCGTACGATGATCAAGTATCGGTCAAGGCTGATCGCCAGTAGGGCGTTGACCGATGCGGCCACGAAGAGGGCATTTAAGGAGGCGACCAGGCGACTGACCGTGTACCCGAAGATCCACTCCTCGAGCGCGACTGTAGTGACGAGGAGTGGCAGACAGGTGGTGGACAGCAGAAGGTTGCTGACAGAGACGCTCGTCAGAAGTAGGTTGATGGCCGATCGCATGGCCGCCTTACGATTGACGAGTAGACACATGACACCGTTGCCAAGGACACCGATGACGACACAGCCAATGAGAGCGCCGCACGCAAGGACCTTAGCAACAACGGGAGCTACGTCATCACCCGTCGCCATTATTTGCGTCACCTGTCGCCACACTGACGTTGTATGCAATTTTGTCAAAGACAATAATTGTGAGAGACTGGTCACTCGTTCGCAAAGCAGGACACGGGCTTATCCCAAATATGCCTGGTAACCGTGGCAACACATTTTTATGCTTAAAGCCAGCCAATCAAAGAATGCTACCACTGTAAGCCAACCAATCGCGATCAGCAGTCTACACGATCCTCTCCTGCCCTCTCTTTCTCTCTGTCTGTCTGTCTGTCTGTCTGTCTGTCTCTGTCCCTCCCTCTCTCGTCCCCTCCTTCTCTCTCTCTCTCAAACACATACATGCATACACACATACATACATACGCGCACACACATACACACATAGGCCTACATACATACATAATCTGAATTGATTTCGACACTGCTGGCGAAAGTGACGCTGTTCTATTTATGGCTCCTGGAATAGCAACAGGCGTAAGCCATCATGCTGCTTATACATATATCCCAACGCTTATCAGTGCTCTTATATAGCTTCTCTATATATATTATGGCTGCGCCGATCGAGTACTCGAGTTACTCGACTCCAAGTTGAAGTCGAGTAATAAATGTTAAATGCAAACAATTATGATTAATCAAATCAACCAATCAATATTCGTTTAATTCAACAAATCTAGTTGACCGTAACGCAACGGATTGCAGGAGCACGATATTAATAGAATGGCCTTAAGAGGAGAGAATAGAGGGATGACTGTGTTAATTAATACGCATCTTTGAACAAAACACGAAGAATAAAATTACATTTATCTTTAGCTGGAAGGGTAAAATTGCGAGTTCTTGTCCGTAAGTCGTATTTATTTTGTCGTGGGGGAGGAAAAATACCATGATGGACATGGTATGGCTGGCAGCAGATTTTTTAAATAAACCAGCATCTGCAACATCAATCATGTTATCCAAACTTGGGATGGAGGGCAGATCGAAGCCTCTGCGCATGGTTCGATGTAACATGCGTTCTAACCTATCCCTATTATATTTGCTGGTATTACAGTGGTATAATCCCACCAGGCTGGAGAGGCGTACATAAGGTGAGAAATAGTGGCAGCCCTTGCTACATCATGCAAAGCCTGAGGGGACAGACCATCCATGGTCTCTCAAAACCCTGAGCGCGTACGGGGGGTGGAACTTGATGTCAGGACTTTGTCAATATGTTTAGACATGCTGAGGTTGGAGCTAAGGGTTATCCCCAGAACTTTAAGAGTATCGACTCTTTCTGCTCCCTAAATGATGGGAGGTATGTTTGAGCCTTTCTGACCCCTTTTCGAGAAGATTATTTCTCTGGTTTTTGTGTAGGTATTGTGAGTCTGTGCATGGCCTGTTTTTGAAGTTGAGTCAGTCGATCCTCTCTTTCTTTCATTGCATTTTAACTAATCTAATACTAATAGACTCTATCGCTGATGTATGTGCGTTTGCAGCGCTTCTTAATAAAGGATATACTTACTTACTATTAGTAGAGATCACTGCGAATGTATTATCTATGCCTAGCGAAAAAAGCAAGCAGACTGCTCTCTGGATTGTCATAAATGACGTCAATGAAGACAGTTACGACGAAATTATGTAATGTAATGTAATGTAATGTAAATCTCCGAAATTTCTCAGCGCCACACAAAAGCCACGTCAGGGAGACCAGCTTATTCACCGGCGCTATATCAAATCAAGTCCGCAATAGCCGTGTCCGCCTTGTCCGTTCCGGTGCCAGGTCAGAGTCCAGGGGGAGGTCAAGCCGAGGAGACAGCAGGGTGCTACGGTGGTAATCGGTGATGATGGCGGTTGTGTGGTGGCGTAGGAATGGAATTAGGATAGGATAGGTAGGCCCTGTTTAAACATATTGTATACCGGTACATTCGTTTAATGAGACAATCTAGCAGACAAAACGCTGCTTGTTACAAGAGTAGGCCTAATTGGAAGCGTAGGTTTTACAGGTAATCAATAATTTAGGGTCTCAGTGCTTAGTAGATGTTTTTATATACACTGTAAAAAAATTCCCGTAAAAAAACGGGTCAAATGCCCGTCAACCGCGTTGCCAGATCTTTTCCCGTTAAATGACGGGCCTCCCGTTTTTTGAATCACGGGCCACCCTCTATTTTACGGATAATTCCCCGTTTTATTTTACGGCGATTTTCCCTTTTTTTACGGCGAATCATCGTGTATTAACGGAGATTTCCCGTTAATTATACGGCAATTCAACGTATTTTAACGAGAAAATGCCTTCAATTTACGAGCATTTAACGTGAAATCCCCGTTTATTTAACGGAGAATTCTCCTATTTTTACGGCGAATCATCGTGTATTTACGGAGATTTTCCGTTAATTATACGGCAATTCGACGTATTTTAACGAGAAAATGCCTTCAATTTACGAGCATTTAACGTGAAATCCCCGTTTATTTAACGGAGAATTCTCCTATTTTTACGGCGATTATTCGTATTCTTTACGTGTATATATCCCGTTTTTATGCGGGAATTAGGCGTAATTTTACGATTAATGTCAGTTTTTTTAGCGGGGCTTTTCTTAAATTTTAGGGCGTTTTGCCGTTATTTTACGGCAAATGTCCTTTTATTAACGGGTTAATTGTCCTATATTTACGGTGAATTGACTTGAATTTACGTTTTATTTATCTTCTTCTAACGGAGGGTGGCCGTTTATTAATGGCTCATTTTTGCCTTCTCATTGTTTATTAATTGCTTTTTATTAGAATTTTATTTTCTCATTTTTACAATGAAATGCTTCTTGGATATTTTCCTTATTTTTACTGTTGCAGACCTTTCAATAATAGCTATTTATCTGAATAACAAAAGACTTGGAGTCAATGGCTCATCACCATAAGTTTTAAATACATTATACGAAACAAATGTTTAGATTTACACCATACCATCACTGTATGACGATGTAGTTCAGTTTGAAATATCAAACATATGCCTGTGAACGCTGATTAATGGTAGCTTGTATATTTAGATGAATTTGGGGTTCATTAAATGCGGATCACAGTGGACATGCGAAGGGGTTATGCTCAGTGCATACCACCTACTTCATTACAGGAGTAATATTTTTCGTTACGATCTGTTTGTACACAACAAGAATATAGGCTATAGGAGCTAAAAATTAAATTTTAATTTGCCATGCATATATGATAAAGCACAAGTGCTGACATGAACAGAGGTTGAAGCATATAATTTATTTAAACATCATAACAGACAATACTAAAACTCGCACTACTGACTATAAAGCCGGTATTACTATGAAGAAAAGTAAAGAAGAAATATACGTAAATAGAAAAATTTCGGATAATATTGCACTATCTAATTTATGACTTCTACAGGGCCATTATCACAATGCTGCAGGTATAATTCAAGTCAGCATCGCTATACAATAGAAATCAAGTCAAATGCTGATGTCAGAGAAACCACAGTTCAAGCTACAGGATTTTCAGTAATTGTCAGCAGTTCTGTTAAAAGACGCAGGACTGCAGGTGGAACAGCACTCTTCTTCGGTTTGCAACTTTTCGTTCCTCGTGCTGGATTTATATCCGCAAGTGCACTGGAAAAGAAAAAAACATTATCACAATTAACCACAGAGCATCATGGCTACGGCTCCTTTCAAACATTGGTACTTTGAATGCGGTATAATAACTGTAGGCACGTTGGTGTAGCCACATGCAAGTGCCTCTGTAAGTACATTCAACCTTTACCATGGAGAAGATTTTGGAGGCTCTCCATAGTGCGCTACATTTGTTCAGTGAACTATACACATACATACATTTTCCTACATGGACCGAATGTAGGACAATGTGAAAAGAAGATGAGATAAGAATTCGTACAGCAGAAATGAGCTGGCTGCGGATCGCAGGGATTTCAAGACTGCAGAAAATAAGAAATTAAGCCAATCAGTAGGTATTCAAACAACTCTGTCAGACAAATTCGTTCAACGAAAACTCCGATGGTTTGGACATGTAGAGAGAATGCCAGTTGACCGAATCTCACAAGTGAACTACATGCAAGATTCGAAGGAAGAAGGAACAAAGGCAGACTACGCTGGATAGATGATATAAATGAAGGCACAACATCACTTCGGATGATGATGATGATGATGATGATGATGATGATGATGATGATGATGATGATGATGATGATGATGATGATGATGATGACGATGATGATGATGTTGAAGACATGCATATTATACATATTGTATCGTGACACCATACGAAAAAAAAAAGAAATATGATACTGAGTAAATTTTGGATGTGCATACTCTGCAGTTATCCTTACCCATGACATGTTCTGGGGCCTTTAAAAAGTATGCCATTGTGTGGCATTCTTGCTGTATAATTGCAATCTTCCATAACCTAATTGCGTTTTATTGAAACATGAAAATATTTCCTCTAGAAAACCTGGACGGTGTACAATAAGAAATAATGCATTGCTATTTCAATAAATATAATGTTGCTGGATAAAACCAGAGCATACAGATACATTAATGTTTTTAAATCGTAAGTAAAAGTTGGTACAGCAATACATTGGCAATTGTACCTACCGCTGAACAAATTCCATTGTCTTCACGCTGGTTTCAGGATAGGACACGTTGAAGACATAGTAAGAGGCAAACAATACAGCAACTGCAGTCCCAAAATCACAGGACTGGAGAGCATGCTTGTCGATTACGACGAAGCAACAGTCTCCGTTGAACACGTCATCTCCTGAAAATACATTGTCACTGACAGTACATTTCAAAGCTGTCGCGGTCGCCCCCGCCTCCACCCATGTCGCCACCATCGTTTCGTCGACCTGGGGTTCACATGTGACTGCAGCGCTATCGGGTAGAAGCAGTGATGGGCACTAAACAATTTTTTAAAGTTAAACTAAAACTATTTCCAACTAAACAAAATAGTTTAACTAAAGTTGGCAACTGATTTTGGAAATTAGTTAACAAATTTAAAAAAGTAGTTAAACTTTTCCAACCTTTTACGACAAATATTTTCACAATAAAAGACGTTAAGTGAACTGTAATAATGCAAAGCGTCAATGACAATTTCACCTTCAAACTATGCAATGTGTACTGTTCTGGCATACAGTTACATGTGTACTGTAAGTAGTGTATGAATTTGAAAACATGCTAAAACCATGCAGTGTTAAAATGTATTTTTGCTGACAGTGTTCAATGTTCACTGTGGAAAAATAGTTGCATATTGCTGATTTTTTAGTTAAACTTTTTAGTTAGCAACTAACATTTTTTAGTTAAACTATGGTTTTAACTAAACTCTTTCTTTAGTTAAACTTCTTTTTAACTAAAAAAATTAGTTAAACTAAAAGTTAGCAACTTTTTAGTTAACTATTGCCCATCACTGGGTAGAAGGAGGTGCAACGTGCAGCTGTAAGATAAGATCAGGGTTCAATTCCCTAGCAGGTGATTCTGTCCAACGGAAACTGGAGTTTAGCACACGATAACATTTCCAGGCGGTCTAACCTTGACCTTACCTCTTTTAGGCTTTGATCTGAAGTTTGGAGCTGTATTACTGTTTACGTTCGTTCTGCTTTTCTCTCTTACACCACGTCAGTCTCGATTCACGACATCCCGTTCTGTTGGCTTGTCCAGTTAACTTACTGACTTATTGGGTACTGAACAGACTGCGGATTTCTTTGGTGGTTTCTGCATTAGACGCTGGTGCTAGAGAAGTTGCTAATTATAATTTTCGTACATGAAAATCTGCAAGCCACGAAAATTGAATGTAACAGCAAATTCTCATATGCATAAGTCTACTAACAGAGTAGAACATACCAGCACACGCTATATGAGGGTGAATATGCCCCTTCTCCTCCATCTCGCGTCGATCCACAACATCCTATAAACAAATTCAAATAATTTTAGGATGTGCCAAAAAAACTAAAAATATGTACACAGACCAAACGAGATCCAGGTACATTTGGTGAGTATACCATAGCATAACCTTAATAGCAACATCATATGCAGGACGTAGCACATATAACACCCATGTGACAAATTCCCGTATAAAGTCAAGGTCCCACATGGTAGGACATATGGGAGCCCATTTTGTAATATTGTCGTGTGGGCGTCATGTGTCCGTCATACGACGTTGTGTCCTACATACGATGGTGATGTTCCTCAAAGTGGATTATGTCCCATAATCAATCAATCAATCAATCAATCAATCAATCAATCAATCAATCAATAGATCTTTATTGTTATTCACGACATTATTACAAACAGTTACTAGTATCCGCTAGATGTAAAGTGCCTGGTATAGCAGTACAGTAGTATGAGACAAATAACAGAATAAGCACTTGGCAACATTTTAGAGAATATAAACAATTAAAACTGCACATATTGCCATATAAGTTTAGTATTCAGTTTAGATAATCTTTTGTAGTCGCAAATAGCAAAGGGAAACCCTAAAGGGATGGAAGTCCCGCTATCCAGGGAAGCCCTGCTATTTCTATTAGATACTTTAAATGATGGCAACTGAATAGATCCCACATCTAATACACGATTTAGTAAGCATGAGTTTAGGTGGAATACGTACTTAGGTCTTAACTAATTATAAATAATAACGCTAGAAGTATAAGGAAAATAAAAAATAACCCAAAAGGAAGCCCAACAAAATTGGCTTCAGCGAGTCCTAACTGGGACTCGACATGCTCAGTTGTTGGTAAGGGGCCGTCCATAAATGACGTCACGCACCTAGGGGAGGGAGGGGGGTCAGAAATTTGTGACGATGTGTGACAAGAGGGGGAGGGGGGTTTAAGAAATGTGACGTCACATCAGGTCTTCATAATTTAATTTTAACAATAACAACACTAATTTTGAGTAATTTTCATTATTAATTTTATTTAAATAAATAATATGCGGTCACTATCATTATTAATTTTCTGATTATTTAAATATTTATAAATATGGTCACTCTAAGATTTTATTCAATATTAAATAAATAAACTTATGTTTAATCACAATAAATGTCAATAGCCTAGTAGCCTACTGATAAGTGATATCATAATCTATTATATAGTTATGGCTTGATATTATATGTTCACTTTTCATAATATACTTCCTCAGAAAGAGGGGTAGTTCTAGAAATAAATGTTTGAAAGAGTAGTTATAAAAACGGTTGATAGTTTTGAATTAAGAATTATAAATGTAAGTAGGCCTACTATTGATCTGAATGGAATATCCATTCCACAGTTAGACGTTGAATATTTTGAAGTTAATTTTTATGCTATATTTCAGCTTTCCAACACATTGTTTTTAATAGGCTACATGGCTTTCACCTTGCAACATCAGAGTTCAGCACCCATTAAATACTTTCATTATTAGAATGACAATAAATGTGATTTCAACATGTTTTATTATCGAATGGAAATTTGGTTTTTAGGGGTCAGAGCTTTGTGACGTCATTTTTGAGGGGGTGTGTTGCTTTTTGTGACGACGTGTGACGAGGGGGAGAGGGGGGGGTAAAAAATCGGCCAAAATAGCGTGACGTCATTTATGGACGGCCCCTAACAGCAGTTTAAAGGAGTAAAAAATGTAAGGACACAAGCTCCTACATTTGACTCCGTGATTAAATTGCCTACAAACAGGAGTAGTCGCAAGGATACAGAAACCGCAGGATAATTATTCGTTAATTAAGAATATTCTTAGGCTCTTTTTGAAGGTAAACTTGTTTTTCGCATTTCTGATTTCCACCGGGATAGAGTTCCAAATTCGCGGACCGGCTGACTTGATAATAAATTTTCTCAGATTCGTTCGAGCTTTGGTAGGTCGATAGAGTGCAGCACCTCTAGTACAGTGGTTCCCAATGTATGGTCCGCGGACCGGTGCCGGTCCGCGAGCCCTCAGTTGCCGGTCCGCGAAGTGAGTCAGGAAAAACTACGTTTTCTCGATTGGGTGTCGCTTCGAACTATCTTCAAAAACACGATTGCCTCATAAATTAAGATTTGTTCTGGAAGTGAATGTATTTAAGCTATTGTAAACTAAAATTGCCGAATAAATAGTTTCTCGACGAATTGCTGACAGGTCAAATAGCCTAGATGTTGTTCAGTAGAAATTTTTATCGCAACATTTGGGTTTTTGACCGGCAATTAGATACCGGATGTGACGTATCTCTTTCGTCTTTAATAATTTGGTCACTGCTTTCGTCATTAGACGCGTCTACTTTTAGGTTTGATATTGTAAGTAAAATATATTATAAATTTGAAAATTACAAGAATAAAATATAATAAATAGGCCTATGTTAATGAAAAGCATTAGCATGAATTATTTATATTTTTTAAACGAAATGCAAAGTTTTGATTGATATTGGACCAGTGAATGTGATATTATTTCGTATCACATTAACTTGCTTACAACTTATTTAATAATTAGAACTGTGGTTAAATTTGTGACATTTTCCCAACAATATCCGCTCCTTTCAATGTAACTTTATAATTTGTACCAAATTCTAAGATTTGTTTTAGCCTAATTCTCGTTTTTTAAATCTTTTAATTAATACATCTTTAGTGATTCAGAAAGAAATAAAGCTAATAAATTGGGTATCGGTCCTGCTGCAATGGGAAAATTCCTGCCGGTCCGTCGCATTGAATGTGAATTCCTGCCGGTCCGTCACACTGAGGAGTTTGGGAACCGCTGCTCTAGTATAGTGTTCATGTATGTTTGAATTTAAGGTGAAATATCCTTCAAAGGAGGCTGGTAGCAAGTTATGACTGTATGAATATAGCAGTTGAGCAATTTGTAAGGTCTTAATTTGTTTGAGGTTTAGGAGGTTTAGGTCTCTGAATATTGGTTTAGTATGATCAGTTCTGCCCGCCCCCACTATCATTCGAACTGCTCTTTTCTGTAATATTACCAGTCGTAGTAGAGGTGAATCGTTATTTGAGGCCCATATTAAGTTTGAGTAGGAGAGGTAAGGAAGAATTAGGGAGTTGTATAAGCTCAGTCTGATATTTTTAGGAAGCATTTTTGCAACTCTAGAAATTATTCCTATGTTTTTTGCAATTTTTATGGATACATGGTTAATATGATCCTTCCAGCTTAGATGACGATCAATAAATACACCCAGGAATTTTATAGAGTCCACTTTGGTAATAGGTTCATTATTAATGGATGGTTCGCCAATTGTGGGCTTAATTTTCCTGTAGGATTTAAAAACTACGTAATTTGTTTTTTTAATGTTAAGTGTTAATTTATTTGCGATAAACCAACTATTAACTTTGCTAAGCTCAGCATTAACTGATTCCATAAGGGTAGCCCAAGAGGTACCAGATTTAAAAATACTGGTATCATCTGCAAAGAGAACAAAATAGAGGGAAGTAGAAATCTGGGCGAGGTCATTTATATTAGCAAGAATAATAATGGTCCCAGATTGGATCCCTGAGGTACCCCCGAGGAAATGATTCCCGGTTGAGAGCAAGTGCCATTGCAACTTACTATTTGAGTGCGTGATTCTAAGTAACTTTTGAACCACTTAATCGAGTTCCCCCTGATTCCGAAGTTATTCATTTTTTAATTAGAATTTCATGATCTACAGAATCAAATGCCTTGGCTACATCGATAAATATCCCTACTGCATATTCGTTGTTATCAAGCGCTTTAGAAATTTTGTCCTCCATGTCAATAAGCGCCATGAAGGTGGAGTGGCCAGACCGGAACCCATGCTGAGAGGGATGGAGAGCTTTAGTTTTATTAATGAATGAGCTAAGCCTATCATGCATTACCTTCTCCAGAAACTTAGCAAAAAAAGGTAATATGGATATTGGTCGGTAGTTCTCACAATTTTGTTTATCGCCTTTTTTAAATACTGCTATAACCTTGGCCGCTTTTAACTGGTCTGGCACAATTCCATTTAATAATGAGGAGTTAATGAAGAGCATTAATGGATATGCAATTAAGTGCAAGTTAGGTAATACTATATACGGGTCAATGTCATCCAGTCCCTCTGTGTGAATGTTTTTTTTATACTAAGTCCGATATTCAGTATCTCCTCTTGTGAGGTAGGGAGTAGTCCCATAGAGGATGGAGTAGATGACTGATCCAATCAACTGGTGTTGAACATGAACACTAATCAAAATCACAAGGCATGTACAATAGTAGGCCCCACTCGACGAGTGGGGCCTACTCGTGTAAGAGCTCAGAAGGAATGAAGCCTTAAGAAAGCATTTGAGCAGTAAGAGCTTGCTCAAAACCTAGGCCTATATGTGATAAACGCTCGAAGTCCAAGGATTAAATTCCATACAAATATTAGAGAGTTATTTTGGGTAGGCAAGGTGATGGTAAAGGACAGATAAGTTTCTAGACATAGGTTCATAGGGAGATAGAAATATGATGTTGTGATGACAATCAACATGAATAATATACTGCAGTTGGTCCGAGAAGTCCAATCCAATTTTAGCCAGGGTCGAGATTATAAGTTGTGTTAGACAGAACATGATTTCTAAGATAATAGATGAAAAACAGATGAACATTCCTAGAATCTTCTAGAAAAAGTGATCTATCAGCGTCATATTAGTTTTCTATTGGCCAAGAATAATTAGGCAGGTTTGACTAAGGCAACCTCTCAGTAGACTTGTAATGCCAAGCTAAGGTATCCGAGGAATAGGTCCCATACTTGGCATATTCCAATCACGATGTACCTTTACCTAATAGCCTCCAATAACTTAGGATATTAAGTCTGTAGAGAGGAGGTAGGGAAGCAGACAGTCGACTGCAGAGTAATCAGACGGTTAAGCAGTGAGAAGTGTATTAGTCTGACTTGTCTAGAGCTAAGCAGACATTAGTCGTTCTTCTTAAGAGATCGTAATAGAAGTTCTTGTAGTTGTCGAAGAATCGTAATCATCTCATCATCGTCAGTAAACCGAACAATTATCTTAAACTAAACTGTGTAATCATCAAGAGACATTCGCAGAGTATGACAGCAAAGTACTTCTACAGAGAAGAGACATTCATATTAAATGACAATAAAGAATTCCTACAGACTGAATCTTAAGTGTGATACAAATATAATTACCTCGTGAGTTATGACGAGGTCTTGATCCTCCTTCAGCAAATGGCATAGAATAAGGAAGCTGCCAAAAGTTAATGGGAGATTGTTTTTGTGGAACTTCGCCCGGGCCTCTAGAGTGGCAGCAATCGTCTTGGCCTTTGCATTTCCAGAGCGCTTGGCATATTCCACCACAAGTCTGCCTTTTGTGGCAAAGTGCTGCTGGAAGCGAGCAGACAGATCGAATCCCAGGAGGATCTTGAAATGACTGATGAGTCCAGCTGGAGAAACAAGGAATGGCCAATCGACGGAAATTTGCAAAACTGAAAATTTCTTCTCGTTAATCATAAATCTCTGGCTAGGGTAAGTTTCTACCATAGATTGAGTGATCTGTTGTCGATCACGTACCCTCTCCTCCTTTATAAATTCCTCAATTAGCCATTCCTTTTTCTTCAGCTGGGTCTCATCAGTCTCACCCCCTGGTAATTCTGGCTGCCATGCCACACATCCATATGCGTCCTTAGCAATTTTTGAAAAGGCCTTCCTCTTTCTACTTGTCCTCTCTGGGCATTCTGTGTCGCTAAGACCGTCACTTTCTGGCTGCATCAGAAGCTTTCTTCTCAGAGAATTCCCAGGGCATCTGTTCATGTTTTCGAATTGCCGCACCAAGCGATTGACGAGGGTTGTCGCTCCACCAGCCACTATTCCAAACCCTGGGACCCTGTCAGCCAGGGACTGGTCATATTTCCCCACCATTGCTTTTGCAATAGTGGTCAAATTAGCTTTCCCAGGGTGGTTGGAGATTTTCTTTATTTCTGCTGCAGTTAATCGCACGGCAGCCAACACAAGCGGCTTTGCAGGCCTGTTGCCTTCTTCGCAGGCAGCAAGAAACTCGGCTGGCATTATTGACCACGGCACTTCAAATCTTTCTGCCCACCCATGGACTGGAGTCAGCAGTCTGTCAACGGTGCGAGCAGAGCCTGGTGTGGTTACGGCTTGATGTGAAGGTCCTGGTAATGGTGCAGGGGATGCTGTATTACTGGATGACGACAGGTTAGAAGGATTCCCTAAATAAAACAAATATACTATAGGTATAGTTTTAGTGGTAGAACACAAGCAGTTGTCAAGCACCAAGTAAATGTAAACGTGTTTTATAGGGTTTGGTTCAGTTAAGGACGAAATGGGTTCGGTTCAAATTCAGATTCAAACCCAAATCTTGAAAGGATGCTTTGTCTAGTAGGCCTATAATATAGCATATTAAACATGGTTTTTCCAGATAGCGCCGTCTTGCCAGTACAGAATGACTCGGTAACGGTTACCGCGGTAATGGCGTAGAATGTAGAAACCGCGGTAAAGGCGCGATTATTTGGAATCTTTGTATGGTATTACCGTGGAGGTGGGTAAAAAATCGGCGGTAATACCGCAGTAATGGTAACAGAGTACATAAATATAATTTATTAATTTGATTTATTCTTATTCATAATTATCAGCATTCTGTTAAACCGGCTTACTTATTACACATAGCGACTTGAGACATGTTGCCTCCTTAATATATTATCTGTGATCCATCTCCATGGCGAAGTTCCGCATTGCTCTTAGTCAGACTACTAGACTTATGAAAATCTCCATCAAAAGCCTAGAAAAATTATGACAAGCGTATAACTTTCAGACTTTGTTCGTAAAGGTATTTTAGTTTGTAAGAAACCGAAGGATACACAGATTTCTGATCTTTTCTGCGTTTGTGGGCAATGTTATTGTTGATGTCATGCCCGGCCTGTTGTGCTGATCTAAACAGCGCCGATACCTTATTTACATGTATACGACACTCAGAATAAGGTTATTCGGTTAGCTTTTCGGGTAGCTTTACACATAGGCAATAAGCACCCTTAGCCCTAACTCAAATTTCCCCCCAAATCGTAACCATTATTTACTACTAACCTTAACCGCGAATAATATTTACAAAAATACATTGGCGGAGATTTTTTGGGTTTAGATTATTAAATAGCATGGATTGTACCTGTATTTATTTAATCTGTTTGTCAGGGAAGGCATTCTGGTGCAAAGTGTTTTAACAATGAAACACTAAATTTAGCATTTGATCAGCCACTGTTTGTAAAAAGCTGTCGAAAATACACCAGGGCGAGCCAGGGCAAATGCCCTGGTAAAAAAGCCTTTGCTCTGTCCACAACTTGTTGGGGGCATAAATCGCCCCCTGCCCTGGTTTCTTGTATGACTGCCCTGGTTATGCCCTGGTTAAAAAAAATGTCTGGCGCCGCCACCGGAAAACAGGTTTGGACCTTGTTGTGCGCTTGGGTGGATTTGACGCACTTATGAAGGCCTCCGGTTTAGAGGAAGTTTTAGGGGAAATTTTTGGCAAACACCATTGAACATGTACTCATCTGCAGTGTAAAGGCATGTGCCAAGTCCATATGAGGGCATATTTTTATCGATGCAAAGCCAACAGATTTGATATTACATTTAGTAATCAGATGAGTTTCTGGGATTTATTTATATTAGTTATTATTGTTTGCTATACTGAATTTAACAAGCATTTTGCAATTACATGAAGTGTTTGAAGTATTACAGGACCTGTTTGTTACTGTTGAACTCTTGAGAATTCTTATCACATGTGGCTGCCTTTAATCGGGACACGGTAGCCGATTGCTTAGAGCGCTTGACTTGTAACATGGAGAGTACGGGTCGAGTCTTCTCTGACACTGCTACTGTGTAGGGACCTTGAGAAAGTCCTTCACTCATAATTGCTCAGTGCCATCAATTTATGCTTGACCATTATACAGTGACGCTTAATAAATGGATAGTAATAATGACTAATAAAAATAATTGGAGACTTGTTCACAGCAAAAGTTGATAATAACAACACCCAGAAAGCAAGACCAGGAACCAGGTTTCTAGTGACATGAAGTAACAAATAAAAGCAAACTAATCAGGTCGTGATCCCCTGACCTGGTGTTTAAACCATTGGTACACTAAGTAAATTTATATTGACTGTTCCAGCAAATATCCTCGCAAATGTTACCACCTCTACATTCATCAGTGGCAACTCTCTACTTGGCAGTGACTTGAAACACCAAAATTGGGTTAAAAGAAGCTATTATGAAATTCACTTACCAGGTTTTTGTCGGAATGAAGCGAGGAAATGGGCGAACTTGCGGCTGTCAACTGGGAGGAGTATGCCATTGAGATCTTTCTCGATATCAACGAAATCGAGGTCAGCTACACACTTGACACCAATTTTGGTAGCCAGATGTTTAACAACAGCGTCCAACGTTTCACTTTCCAACAATGGCAGAGCAGACACAAAAAGTTCTTTCACAGCGTCCATTCTGAATAACAAGAAGCAGCTCAGTGAGAACTAAGAAAGCACATGGAGGTGTAAAGGATTGTGAAAATAACAGGTGAATTCTGATTGTGAAAATAACAGGTGAATTCCTGAACCAGCTTTAATACAGAACATGAAGAGAAAACAACTTAATACAGTCATGAAGAAACAAAAGAAATTGAGCGCTCATTGTTCTAGCTGGAGACTTCAACAGGCTTGATGAACGCTTGGTCCAAGAACGCACAGGACTAGAACTGATGATAAAAGAACCCACTTATGGAACTAATGCCCTAGATCATTTATTTGTGTCACGACCATGCTATGGTCAAATCAAACTACTCGATTCAATAATTAAATCTGACCACAAGGCTATCATTGCTTCAGCAGAACCAGTTACAAGCCGTAACAAAACACACCAATTACAAGCCGTAACAAAACACACCAATTACAAGCCGTAACAAAACATGCACATGGATAAATTTTCGAAGAAAAACTCCGACGCAGCACGCCAACCTATTAGGCCTACGGTCCATCATAACGGATTTAGATATTTATTTATTTATTTATTCCGGATATTTCTATAGCGCCCCTCGAAATCAACCACTACTCGGAGGCGCCCCCGATTACAGCATTTGATACTGTGCCGGAATTTTCACGCCGAAGCGCCACGAGCAATTGCGAGTGAAGGACTTGCCCAAGGTCCATACGCAGCGGCTAGAGTGGGATTCGAACCTGCAACCCTCCAGTCACAAGGCGTCGAACTTACCACTGAGCCACCACGCCCCACAACCAACCCGCATACTGCTTGGGATACCTTTTACCAGCTCGCCCATGGTCTGCTTGATAAGTTTTATCCAAAGTGCACGGTGACAATCACGTCAGCAGATCTGTCCTACTGTACACCAGGTCTTTTACCAGTATACACTTACAAACTGGATCACATTCAGCTTCGACTAACTGAAGCAATCCCACATCATGAGCAAACACTGTTTCCTTTATATGACAAACTGCATATACTGAACAGCTGTCATAAACCTTAAGTATTACAATTTCTCCACAGAAAAGTGTGTCTTTAATGTCACGATGCATAAAAACGAAACTGGATGGTTTAAATTGCAGTCCATCAACAAGCACTGTATCACACATATGGGTTTTTGCACTTTCTAGCAAATGTGGGCGGGATGCTATTGACAGCTGAATGTTTTTCCCATACAGAACAGAATGGTAACTACTGCCACTGTCATCAATCATTGACATGCGGAAGAGACTGCCCGTAGAATACATGGCTTGCATTAACTGGTGTTTGTGAGACATAGTGAATGTTACATTCTTAAAATTTTGTGCAGTATTGGGGTGCAGCTTACAATGCAAGACATACAGTGTTAGAATAATTGCTTTGTAAGCAGACGACTGACACTGTGTATGATAGGTAGACATTGCCATGGATGTGTAAGGACTAAGTTATCTCAAAGAGTTTTGGTTACAGTGGTGTTTGGTTACAGTGACACTAGGTTAAAAAGTATATAAATCGTATAATCAAGAGATTCTACAACACCCAGAAAGCAAGACCAGGAACCAGGTTTATAGTGACATGAAGTAAAAGATAAAAGCAAATCGACTCAAACACACTTCACTTGCATATGTCTCGAGTAATGGCAGACTGTATCTTTAAGTTCGTCAGATCTAAAAAACACAGAAATAAGTTATTTCGAAGTTATTGTTATTGTCATTAGTAAATTAAATTGCATGGTGTCTAATGCACTATAAGGCAGCAATCTATGGCACACCAAAACCAAGCTGTGATCAGGTCAATATCCATTGTGCAATCAGAAACTGATAATCGATGTGATGTATGTTTGTATGTATGTGTGTATGTATGTATGTGTGTATGAACCTATGTTTGTGCATACATATATACATCATATGTATATCAATGTATGTTGAAGGGGCGCTATAAAAAACTGCTTTAATAATAATAATAATGTGTTTGTGTATGTGCGCATATGCATGTTTATATGTATAGGTGTATGTGTGTGTATATGTGTGTTTGTATGTATGTATTTGTGTAGGTATGTATGTTTATACATGTGTTTGTGCGTGTGTGTTTGTATGTATGTGTATGTGTGTGTATGTATGTATGTATGTATGTATGTATGTATGTATGTATGTATGTATGTATGTATGTATAGGTGTATGTATGTATGTATGTATGTGTGTGTGTGTCTATACATGTATGTTACTTAGTAATATAAATTTCTAAGTTGTCGATTCTTAGTTAAGGTATAATTAGGTTTAGACTTAAGACTATTATGACTGTCTTATGGTGTTTAATGCTAGTTAAAATCAACTAACTTGAACTATTAGTTCCTTAAGAACATATTTTGTCATTATTATTGATTTAAGTGTGTTACAAAGTAGCCCTATTTAGTGGGTTTCTTGGCCTTTTGGGGCTTTCCATTTGTTACCAAATGATAATTACGATAATAACTATAAAATGCTGATTAAATTTGGGAACAATATAAAATTGAATTGATTGTTTGTATGTATACATATGTGTATCCACGTATATGTATGTTTGTTTATGTATGCATGTGTGTCTCTATGTAAACATGCATATGTATGCATGTATGTATTGTGCAGGTATGTACGTGTGTGTATGCATGTAGCTAGAGGTGTGATGACCTTCATGTAAGTAAGTAAGTAAGTACATTCTTTATTAGACCAGTTGCATAACCGCACTCTGGTGTATACATACATCATAAAACAAACAGAATGTAGAGCATGAAAACATGAAACATAAGATGAAATTTTAAAAAGTTAAGAATCAAAAAGTAAATGTGTTTCCCATCATATGCATAATTATCCCTCCTGCAGAATATGGAATTAGTCAGGTCTTATTTGTTTGAGATTTTGGCAATAAAAGCCAAATTGCAGAATAGTCATGTAAAATTTGCCTATAAGAGTCACCTGTTAAGAATTTGAAAGTAACTAATGCACACAGTTCAGATGATTTGACAACTGAGCACAGAACGAACCTTTACTATTTTCTAACGAAGGTCGAAAATTCGTTGACCGTCTCTGTTCGTGTCTAGAGCACAAAGGAAGATCTGAATTCAGCCCTCTGCAGGGAAAAGCCGCCCGAGGTGTACAGCCCTCAGCGTTTGGACATTGACCGCTTGAGCCAAGGAGCTTGGCCGACGAGGTCAAAAGGTTAATACAGTATATGCAGGGCTTGAGCTTGGAATGGAAGCATCTTTGTGAAGTTGTGTGTGTGTGTGTGTGTGTGTGTGTGTGTGTGTGTGTGTGTGTGTGTGTGTGTGTGTGTGTGTGTGTGTGTGTGTGTGTGTGTGTGTGTGTGTGTGTGTGTGTGTGTGTGTGTGTGTGTGTGTGTGTGTGTGTGTGTGTGTGTGTGTGTGTGTGTGTGTGTGTGTGTGTGTGTGTGTGTGTGTGTGTGTGTGTGTGTGTGTGTGTGTGTGTGTGTGTGTGTGTGTGTGTGTGTGTGTGTGTGTGTGTGTGTGTGTGTGTGTGTGTGTGTGTATGCATGCAAGTATTTATGTGTATGTGTATTAGGGTGATTCAAAAAAAATTTTTTTTGAAAGTTAATGTGCATAGTTGTTTATTTTGTTCCTTTTGGGTTCAGATTAAAGTCTGTATAAAAAAATTCTGTATCAAATACATTTTAGAGGTTGCTCAGTGAGCACAAAAGTTCCCATACAATCGTATTCTCAAGTTACACATTAAGATGATGGCTATGTCGCACACAGAATAAAGTTGAATAGCATGAATAGTAGATTCATTAATAACTCAAAGTATCCATTTAAAAAATAGAAATTCACAATATCTATTAACTAAAAAATCTAACAATCAACCAGGAAGTGTTTATTAGTCAATCGTAAATCAGTGTTCCAGCTGTTAGCGCGAACTGTGTCTTTCCAAGTAGATTTGCCAGAATCTGGCACACGGCGTCAGTGATCTTCAACCATCTGCATCAATTTTTGCATCTCATTTTAATTCTTGGTTACAGACTCATTGAAATGTGATATCACAGCAATGGAACACTCAGCAGCATCACTGATCACACACTAAGCATGGCAGATTCAATCTGTTGAAATATCACAGATGAGCTCCAAGTTTCTGGATTATTAGACATGATGAAGTCTGTATCAAAGCCAAGAGAACGCATGGTACAGACTGAAGATGTATTAACAAGCTCATTCAGCTCTTCGTTGCATAGATCCATACAAGGATCTATTTTAATGCCTCTGACTCTTCAGTCTTTGCCATGTTGACGCATGCCTGCAATAATGTTGCATTCAAGTCCAATGATGCTTTGTCAGAAAGAAACCAAAGGAACCAGTTCAGGTCCTAATTACCACAGATGATTGTATTTTTTGGGCATCCTCAGACACAACTTTGTTAATTGATGTATACTGCCTGATCTGCTTGTACAACTGGAAGTCATTAATTGGTGCATCAGATGCCACCGAACAAGCTATCCATGCTCTCACATATATATGACTTGCAAATAAAACAGAATTCAATGATATTTCTTTTCCAAGAGGCTGTCATTTGAAATTGATCTCTAAAAAGATAATTCTTGAAGCAATAACTATAACCTTAGCCATCCATCTGACCATATGATATGCATCTGGCTGTCTGGAACGATGCATCCCAAGATTTTACCCCAATTTAATTAGATCATTGCATTCGAGGGTGTCATCAATGGCAAATACATTGCTTTCTCCATGGGGACTATATCTCGAATATGAGGTCGTTGAGCAACCAGTAAACATTGATAGATTACAGTAAAAGTTTGCTGTATTGTTCAGAACAACCAAAGGAACAAAATAATCTACTATGTCAGCCAATCAGGAAAAAAAATTTTTTTCCCATGGCGGCGTGAATCACCCTAATGTGTATATATGTATGTGCGTGTATGCATACATGCATGTATGTGCATATGTATGTATATCAATGTATGATGATATGTTGTTTATTGCACAAAAACAGGTATCACACCTGTATGTATATGTATGAATGTATGTATGTCTGTACGTACGTATGTGTTTGGAAGTATGTGTGTATCAGTTTGTGTATGTATGTAAGTAAGTATATATGTATGTATTGCGATGTAAACCATTGACAAAGGCACATACTTATAACCACATCGTTTTTCCAAGGCGTATAGGCCTATCTGTGACTGTGATGAAAGACAACACAATGCTGTATTGTGTATACACAGCGCCATATAAATTATTATTTATTATTATTATTATTATTATTATTATTATTATTATTATTATTATTATTATTATTAAGCGAGGCGAATATATTGGAATGCACTGGAGAACTAATTATTTTAAGAAGCTAAAAACCGTAAGTAAGTAAGTAAGTAAGTAAGTAAGTAAACTGGTGGCAGTGCCAGCTTTACAATTTCAGCAGGTCGCCTCAGGGCCATAGGAGTTATTCAGCAGGTCGAAGAAATTAATGTTTGAGTTCATCAAGCAGCATAACCTCAACATAAGCAGCAGAACTTGGATTATAAATATATAATATGAAGAGAATTATTATTGAGCACTTATAGCCCAATTCTAGCATTCAAATTTGAAATAATTCAGCAATTAAAACGTTAAACTTTTGTTACTTTACTGATCTTCAAAGATGTGGAAGTACTGATTAGCTACTCAGAACATCATGATCGGTAGGTCAGAAGACAGGTCAAGAGTAAAATAGGCAACCCATGGAATAGGGAATAGCGCCGCCACTGACCGGTTGCATAACCCGAAAAGCTGGAGAAAGTGCAAAGAAGAGCTACAAAAATGATTTGGGGCTACAAGGATTTGAGTTATGAAGAAGGTTGAAAAGGTGTGGACTAACAACGCTGGAGAGAAGGAGGAGCAGAGAGGTCTAATCGAAGCTTATAAGATTATCACTGGAAAGGAAGCACTGCAGTGGGAGACGTTCTTTGAATTAGCACCAAACAAGGCAACTAGGGGGCACAGGTATAAATTATTTAAGAGGCCGAAAGGAACATTAGGGCAGAAATTCTTTAGTGCAAGAGTTGTAGACCTGTGGAATGGTTTGGATGATAGTACTGTCTCAGTGGACACTTTCACAGCTTTTAAGAAAAAGCTAGGGAAATTGGGCTATTAAGCGTTCGAGATTAATTTGCAGTGGTTCTAACACAGTCTTCTGAACGACTTAAAACCCTTGTTATGTTATGTTATGTTATGACTCTAGTGTTCATATTTATACCTCATAAATGGCCGAAAAGGTTACACAAAGTAGGCGCTATATAAATATGTCAGATGCAAATACAGGCTACTTACTTACATCCGCGGTCTGCCACGTGGCCTATCGTACGCGTGGCTAGAGCCAGAATCGCGATGAATATTCATTATGCCATTTGGTATTTTCATGCACTCGTGACCAAGCTGGTACTTAGCGCTTAACTTTAAAGTAGCGCTTTATAAACTTGGAGATTACGATTACGATTAATAATTGTATTGTGATTCTCTTGTAGCAATTTCCATGTGCATTTTCAGAATATGAGGCCCATCTGATGAAAAATTCTGGGGGTTGTATCTTTAGTAATCTTAGTCCCAGGTTGTATGCTAAGTCCTTTTTGCGGGCGGCAAGATCCATGGTGGCCAAGCGTTGCTTTGTCTGCAGTCACATGTCATAGTCCTAAAATGGAGGACAGGCACTGGAGAACCTTGTTAAAAAATCCGCCTACAAAGTAATAATGCATTTGATACTGTAAATAAGTTTTGCTGCAGTGCTTAATTAAATTTAACACCGTAGAAAAAATTAAAGCTCCCAGTCGGAGTTGAACCTCCAACGTTACCGACTACTACATCTCCTCTACCAGATGAGCTACAGAACAGCCACGTTGTATGGGTCTCTTATAAGCTATATTACAACACATATTATATTATCTGCCTAAATGTCCGACTTGAACTCTGATTGGATTCAGTTTATTTCTCTGTGTGACTGCATGTCAATTTATGAGATTGTATTTGTGGGGATTATTTCATAATGTTTGTTCGTAAACTGCGCCCATTTTCGAGGCCCATCTGAAGAATTATTCTTTGGTATTATTGGTCAATACTTTTTGCGGTCGGCAGGTGGCGTGTCCGATAACGTGAATGTTTTATCAGCTCTCGGTAGAGGGCCCATTCTCGTTAAGGCTCTTGCGTGTTCGATATATTAGACCGCATTGCTGTCGAAGTAACGCGGTTGTTAATAACGTTACGAACTTGTTGTTTTGTTTTTTCCACGCATATTTTCACTTATAAACAATACTAAATAAATGCAAATATGTTTAATTGCCTTTTATAAATATTTTTGCAACTTTAAAGTCGATGTTTATCAGTGTTGTGCGAGAACTACATTTTTGATACGCTAATACAATTGTATTCTGTGAGCAAAGGTCCCAAAAGCAGATGATTCTCGTTATCGAGGATCAGATAACGGGAATTCAATCCTTTTCATGTACACGGCCGAATGGCCGTAGTAATACGAGTAAAATGACCCCGATGATTACGGGATTCTGTTACAGTGTAGCATGCGGGGTATATATTGTTTCTTGGTCTTTATCTGGAAGGTTCTGCGTCCGGGGGCGTAAACTTTATGTATTAACTATGTGGCGATTACTTTCCCAATAGGGCGGCTTTAGAGCCTGGCTTTATGGATACATTTGTCGCTGCTCCTTCCAGGCATAATACACTTTCACAACGAATTCTATAATTATACCGAGTTTAGCCTGTAGGCGTATAGACGCGTATTCACTTCCATCGAAAATATATATAGACCCAGTTATTTTCAACCATGCTGTAGGCCTACGTAGTCTGTATCATGTTCCCATCTATATTATGTCGGAAGTGACTTGGTGACCTAAGAAACTGATGACGCGCTGAACAGACAGACGATGACGCAGTTGCGTCTGCGTATTTCAGTCGTTTCCATGACAACGATCGCGTTCAAGCAAGCTACACTGAGGGTTGCTACCATCGGTATGTAGGCCTATTATAAAGTAAGTAAGTAAGTATATTCTTTATTACACCATTAGCAAACGCACAATGGGACAGAAGCTAGAAGCATTGATTGTAAAACATTGAAGTAATAATAAATCGAAATAAAAATGATAAAATAAGTAATTAAAAAAGCAAGTGTTTTCTTATCATTTATGCAGTAATCTAGCAATGTAACCCTTCCCCGTCAAAGGATCACATCGTGGTATCTCGCGATTATGCCGGCGAGGTCGAAGATAATATCCGGTAGATCGTATCGGAGGGAGCAAATCATGGAGGACATGCCCTGGGTTCTGAAGGATTGCTGCAAAGAGAGCATCGTCCGCCTTAGAACACAACAGGTCAAATGTAGGAGTATCAGTTGGCAGATACCCTTGTCGCTTAAGCTTACGTATCAAGGCAGAGAGACGTTCTCTCTCAAGACCATTGGAAAATCCCCACCAGACTGGAGATGAGTACAACATTCGTGCCACTGTGGTGGAACGTACAACATCATGAAGGCGGCTTCCAGTTAATCCATGCGAAACCAGGACTCGCAGAGCAAAAAAGGATTGTTTAGCTTTACAACAGATGTTGTTAATGTGCGAGGAGAACCCAATTTTTTCAGAAAGAGTGACTCCCAAAATTCTTATTTCATTTACACGTACGATCCCAGCAATGGGCGGAGGAGTATCTAGAATTTTGGTTCGAGGACGCCTTATTATGATTTCACAAGACTTACTATGATTTAAGCGCAAGTTGCAATTTCTGGCCCATTCAGCTATGTGGGCAAGTTCAGAGTCAGTAGTCGTTATGTTATGTTATATAGATATCGAGGGTTGCTACCAGCGGCGGTAGGCATGCATGACCCGCTGATAACGATGCCCTTACGCGGCCTGTATACGTACGTATATAGGCCTATAGCTCTGCAATAATAGCAATTGGATATTAATACATTAATTGTAGAACTACATAATGCTAATTTAGCGTGCACGTAGGGCCTACGTTTCCAACGTATAGTCATTACCCTATATTATCTGTTGCTGAATGGTAAGGTTGTTCTTGCAACGTGGACGCGAGTTGGTGACCGTTAATTTCTTCATCGTGGCGGATCACAGGGGCGTCTACACCATAGAAACCTTGGAGCAAATGCTCCATCAAAGAAATAGGGGGGGGGAAAGATCTGTCAGTGTGTGTGCCACCATTTTAGGGGGGGAAGGAACGGGTAGGGGGGAAAAGAGGGCGAAAAGGGACGTTGCTCCAATGACTTAGGGGGGGGATAGACGCCCCTGGCGGATCATATAGTCTAAAACCTGGAACACCTTCCGCTTAACATTCGAAATACTGCAGCTAACCTTAAGCTTGTTACAGCTGGTTATTGCTCGTAAGGGAATGTCTTGTCACGCCATAGAGCTCAATGGAATGCCTTGTCGTTGAATATATGAGCCCTGATAGCATCCAATGCCTATAGAAACCTCTCGGAGTGCCCATGTAGCACCCAATTAAATGTCTTATCGCCTTTGACACCCAATGAAGTGCCCATAGCACCCAATGGAATGACTTAAAGTCTTAACGGCTCGGACAACTAACGGAGTGCCCATAGCACCCAGTGGAGTGACTTACTGCCTTTGATACCTAATGGAGTGCCTTTGCACGCAATAGAGCTGTAGCATCCCATGGAGTGACTTGTCGCCTTTGACACCCAATGGAGTGTCTTAGCTCACAGTGGAGATTTAGAACCCAATGGAGTGCCCAACAGTATAAAAGGCAAATGGAATGGGGATTATCAGTCCAGTTATGGTCAGTCCAGTTAGAGTTGAGTTCAGGTTTTCGACCAGCCTGATACTAGAAAAACACTGAACACTAGGCCTACTAATAAATTTGGTGGTGTCATCATTTTAAGGAGTTTAAGCTTTCTATTACATTTGCGAATTTTCTCAGTTTGCAAAATACGGATAAAATATTCAACTCCACAAGGATCAAATTCATCAAAGTCTGACTCCCCAGTCTTTTTTCTACAATTATCACACTGGCTGGGTAATACAAAAGCAAAACATGCGAGAAAAGAATTCTCACAGCAGAAATGAGTTGGCTACGGAAAATTGCAGGGATTTCAAGACTACAGAATGAGTGATTTAGAAATTACGACTTAAGAATGATTAGGTTCCAAACAACTCTGCTGGACAAAGTCGTTCTGCGAAGACTCCGATGTTTGGTCATTGTAAGTTGTAACCAGTTAAAAATGTTACAAAAAGTCACAGTCGTATCCAGACTTCTATTTCTTACTAAAAATTGTCCAGTCGGACTACTCGTCATTTTAATGAAAACATTAGTTTTTCTTTTATTCAAGCAAAACAACTCTAAATGGAGACTGCAGAGAATTCTGAATTCGTATTTACAAAAGTCCTTCATGCGAAATGTTATTCCAAATGCCTGTTGAATTTTATAAAAACCAATTTGCTCAGAATTTTCTGACCAAGACGTGACCTGTGGGCCTCATAAAAATTCTGCCATGTGAAAAAACAAGGTCTACAAGTGCTGAAATCCCTAGCACACAAAGCAGCTTTTCAAGAACCGGATGTAAATGTACAAATTAATCATGAGTCTGTTTTGAAATCATTCCATGGTAAATAACCGGAAGTCAAAATAATTGTCCAAAACAACAGTGAAGCCTCATTCACACCGTGTAAATAATAAAGCAATAACTGTATGAGTAATTATTGGATAAATTTTTTAAATTCTTGCCGTTTGTTAAAATTAATGACTGTTCATATTGACAAAAGTCTTGGTCTTGGTCTTGCAAAACCAAGACCAAGACTTTGAACCTCAAGACCAAGACCAAGACCAAGACCTTGAACCTCAAGACCAAGACCCAGACCAAAACCTTTGGTCTCAAGACCAAGACCTTTGGTCTCAAGACCAAGACCTTTGGTCTCAAGACCAAGACCAAGACCAAGACTTTTAAAAACGAACTCGAGTGCACTCGAGACCAAGACCTTGGTCTCGAGGACAACAAGACTGATTAATAACAGTGTCTTTTGAAGTAAGAATTTTAGATGTTTTAAGGGTTGCTTGGCACAGACTTACCAACCACAGAAATGCTGTAATGCATGGCAATCCGGTGCCTTCATTCGGTCCACGGCCGTTTTATCCACTAGGGAACTAGGCACAGTAGGCACTGTGTTTAGAGCCTACGAAACTTTCAGGGGCCTACGAAAGTCTGAAAATGATATAAGCTTTAATGCAGAGTTGGCAGTTCAGTTGGGGTCTACGAATGCAAGAGTGCTTATATATAAGGCCTACGACGACCTTAAAACGGCCCTGATTCGGTCGCCATTCCTTGCAATTTACTGCTTTACAACATTTATTCAGCTTCTCTCGATTTCGTCCAAGAGGAAACCGATAAAATTTGATTTTTTCAACGTTTGCATGTCCTTTCGTACAGTCTTTCACACAACAAGTATAGACGGCATTTTGATATTTGTTTTGACTTACGTAAAGAATGTCACGTGATCCATGTTTATGTTTCGGGAATGCTCCTAAATGCGTAAAAGCACAGAACGTACACTGCATTTTGGAAATGACCGCCCCAGAGAGACCGTCTAAGTACATGTATCGCAAGATATATATACGTTATCAGGCCTACATACACACATGATATATATTTGCTATGCAAGTAGGTAGACGTTTGTTTTACTCTCAGTTCACTAGCAATAGCCAACTCGATGGCAGTTGCCAGAGGTTTGCGGGTCAACTTTCCGCTTTCAGCACTTGGAGCGATGGGTTCAGACGAAATCGTCTCAGATATTAACTTGTGTTATTTGTGTTATTTGTGTATTGTAAAAAAAAGACATGATAGAGATATATTTGTAAGAGAATCCTGATATCGTGTACAGAATGCATGTCAAGTATTTCCCATGACGTTTAAATAGATAGCGCAAACCTCTTCGCCATTGCCATTGGTTGTAACAATCGAGTACCGTAAATTTTGTCTACTACCAGCAGACACTGCAGACAAGGCAACTACACTGGCCTAAACCTGTGGTATGCTTTGATAAATGCCTACCAGGTCTAAAAACATGATTGGGGAATTCTTGGTCTGCATGGGATATCAATGCTGATCCAGCTTTGCTAACTGATTGCTAAATGTTTGTTAACTTGCTAATTAACTGTCAAATAGCTGCTTAATGAGCGGTGCTGTAAACCAATGATAAAATAATGCATTTGCCATCAATATGTAGATGGAATGTGGGTTACCCTAATATAGCGGGGCTTACGCCCCTTTTGGGTCGCCCTTGTTCCCGGTCCAGTGCAAAATGTGCTAATTCAGTCATAGTGCTTAACATGCAGTATTAACTCACTATTTAGAAAGTATAACAGCGAAGGTTCTAATGTTATTCTCAAACGTTACATATCAAATGAATGAATGTATTAACATCATTGCTTTAATATTTCACATATTATGATGATACGTCGTGCACTGTTCAAGGAACAATAAAGACTGATTTGATTTGATTTGATTTGATGTTGCTCCACAAGCCACATTAGGCCAACTCGTGAACTTCTATATACATTAAGATATATACTAGCTGTAAACCCGTGAAAAATCACGGTATTTAAAAAAAATTATTAATAACGTCATCTTATAGGCCTATAGCCGTCGTCAAGACAACCGTCAAGACAACCGTCGCCAAGGCGGCAGTATAGTGACGTCACAAGTGTTTGTTTACGGGACAGACGTACAACGGTTATTATGTAAGTTGATTTGGATACATAATATATATATATATATATATATATATATATATTATGGAACAGTGACGTATTGACATTACTTTGACGTAATAATACAGAGAATACATATGACGTCATTTGGTTTCCATGGAGAAGAAGAACTAGCTTTCGGCTTCCCTAACATATACATTAATTAACACGCGTCTTGGCAGCCTGTAAGGCCCCCGCTCATTTTACTGCTGCCCCCTGTATGGAGTGGAAGGCTGAGTCGACTTAGAGGGACTTAAGGGTACCGGGTATCGAAATATATGTTTTATTTAGTTGACCAAAGGAACAAATCCCGTCTTGAACGGCTGATGAACAGACTTAAACGCTCCGGTTAAATTCACCATAATTCTCCCTCTACAGTAGCCTAATGCTTGCAAACGAGGCTGACACTTAAAGCTGTCTTGTATAATGAGAACCATTCACTTAGATGCCTCTTCCTTAACCAAAATCTCAGATCTCCCGGGTTGTGGGGAATTTGGAGGCCTGGATGTCCTCAAACCGTCTACGGTTAAACCCGGCAAAAACCCAATATATCTGGTTTGGTACGCGCCAACAGCTTGCAAAAATTAACCTCGAGGCTCTGTCACTTGAATTCCTCTGGGTCAGTGGCGGCGATCTTGTCTGAGAGGTTGGGGGGGGGGGGGGGATAAAGTCGGCCATTGTCTGGTCGATGACCTTTTTTCATGAATTTCTGTCACTAAAAAAATTTTTACAACTTTTTTCCGATCTCCCAACAATAATCTCATTACCCTTTTTTTAGCAATTCGTCTAAAAAATTGAGTTTTTACCTCATCTGGTCAAAAACGCAGCGAAAACCCTCACGCTCAATTACATTTCTCCGCCTTTTTTAGGTTTCTTCCAAATTTGGGGGGGGGGACAAATGTATGGCGTGTCCCCCACTGATCGCCACCCATGCCCTGGGTTTCCTTTGCCTCCTCAGTACGGGATCTTGGTGTAATTCTGGATCAAGAGCTCACATTCATGCGACATATTAATTTGCTTTACCGGGATTGTTATTATCAACTTCGTCAGTTAAGGGTAGTCTCCCGCACTCTGACGCAGGAGGCTGTTTCCACCCTTGTCCATGCGTTTGTGGCTTCCCGTCTGAACTGTTGTAGCGCCCTCTACGCTGGCCTCCCAGCTACCCGCCTTGGGTGCTTGGACCGGGTTTTACGTGCAGCCGCACGTCTTATTGGTCGCATCCCCAGATTTGGCCAGGTTTCTCTTTATATGCGGGATGTTCTGCACTGGCTCCGATTCTATAGCTGCGGATCGCCTACACTCTACAGGGTCTCTGCACTGGTTAGGCGTTGTCTGGAGGGACTTGCTCCCCCATACCTGCGGGAATTGTGTCGCCCTACCTCGGGGATCTTGCAGCGATCAACTTTTCGCTCGGCTGACCAGGCCGAGATCTTGGTCCCTCGCACGCAGACAGCCATTATGCAGCGCCGTTCTTTTTCGGTCGCTGGCCCTGCAACCTGGAATGCATGGCCTTCCCGTTGCACTTCGCCTGGTCCCTGTGACTCACTGTACCTTGTTTCTTACAAACTTGAAAACTACTCTCTTTAGCCGTGGTTGGACTAGGAACGCTCCTGAGTAGATCACCTTGAAGAGGCGCTATATAAAAGCTCCTTTATAATAATAATAATAATAATAATAATAATAATAATAATAATAATAATAATAATAATAATAATAATAATAATAATATGTTAAACTGTTGGATCCAATCCTAAATTATTCAATTAGCGAATAAGCGACAACGTTGATGACGTAGGCCTGTATTTAATAGAGATCTTATAATTGTTGTTCAGATGACGTCATCTCTGGACATTATTGTTTCTTGCGTTTGAAACGAGGAGAGGAAAATCGACTTAAAGCGATTAGACGAGACACTTCGAACAAAAATCCTCAAAATTTAATATCTTCGATGAAAAGAATTAGAAATTGGACGTTCTGCATAAGAACTGTTCGTTTTCAAGAGATAAATCGACCAGCAATCGACAAGAAATTGCCATTTCGAACAGGAATTCCTTTAAAATTTAAAGTAAGTTATTATTATTATTATTATTTTTATTACTACCGCTACTACTACTGCTGCTACTGCTACTATTACTACTACTACTACTACTACTATACTACTACTACTACTACTACTACTACTACTACTACTACTACTACTACTACTACTACTACTACTACTACTACTACTACTACTACTACTACTACTACTACTACTACTACTACTGCTACTACTACCACTACGACTACTACTACTACCACTTCTACTACTACTACTACTACTACTACTACTACTACTACTACTACTACTACTACTACTACTACTACTACTACTACTACTACTACTACTACTACTACTACTACGGCTGTTGTTCTTGTCGTCGTCGTCGTCGTTGTCGTCGTCGTCGTTGTTGTTCGATCATAAAAGATTGCTTCGGTTGGTTAATCCGGCCCTGCTTCTACTACTACTACTACTACTACTACTACTACTACTACTACTACTACTACTACTACTACTACTACTACTACTACTACTACTACGGCTGTTGTTCTTGTCGTCGTCGTCGTTGTCGTCGTCGTTGTTGTTCGATCATAAAAGATTGCTTCGGTTGGTTATTCCGGTCATGCCGTCTATAACCCCGCTTTCGAATCTTGCTGAGCAACTCTGGAGACCATCTGCTGTTGTCTTGGTCCTGGGAAGTCCAGCTGTCCAAACCCGCAACATTCTCTCGGACCTGTCCGTCCTTAACGCTCCAGGTCTCAGCGGCGATCCTGGTTTCAGTGTCACAACCACGAATGGTGATACGTCCATACGTCCAGCAGTCCAGGCATGATCCAACTTCTAAGATTCAAAGCACTGGAATGATGGGAATCATCATTATCATCATCATCATCATCATCATCATCATCATCATCATCATCATCATCATCATCATCATCATCATCATCATCATCATCATCATCATCATCATCATCATCATCATCATCATCATCATCATCGTTATTATCATAAACATCATCAGCGTTGCTAACTTACTATCATCATCATCATCATCATCATCATCATCATCATCATCATCATCATCATCATCATCATCATCATCATCATCATCATCATCATCATCATCATTATTCGCTAGTTTCCAGTTTAGCGAACATCATCATCATCATCATCATCATCATCATCATCATCATCATCATCATCATCATCATCATCATCACCACCACCACCACCACCATCATCATCGATCATCATCATCATCATAGTTACTATCGTCGTCGTCAAAGCTAACTATTGTTAAGATGTTTCTATGTTGACTAATGTTGGGATGTTAATTAGTATTATATAACTAATATTACATCATTCAACTAACATTACATTACTGCTTTAGCTATCCATATTATTATTTCGTTATGATTCCCGTATTAATGTTCCTGGATGCGGTGTGCCATCCAGTTCTTCAAAAAACGAATATATATATATATATATATATATATATATTTTCATCAGCATCGATCATCATCGTCGTCGTTATTATGCTCATCTTCATCATCGTTACTATCATCATCATACCCATGATCATGATCATCATAATCACCATCATCATCATCATCATCATCATAGTTACTATCATCATCCTCACTGTTGTCATCGGTACTATTATCGTCATCACCATACTCGTCATCATCATCAACGTTACTATCATCACCATCATCACCGCCATCATCATCGATCATCATCATCGTTACATTCATTATCGTCATTATCATCATCATCGCTACTATCATCATACTCTACATCATCGTCATCATCATGATCAACTTCGTTACTATTAGCATCATCATCATCATCGTTACTATCATCATCGCCATCATCATCATCGATCATCATCATTGTTACTATCATCACAATCATCATCATCGTCATCATAATTATCATCGTCATCGTTACTATCATCATCATCGTCATCATCATCACCGTCATCATCATCATCATCATCATCATCATCATCATCATCATCATCATCATCATCATCATCATCATCATCTTTGCTCTCATCTCCATCACCACCATCATCGCTACAATCATCACCATCACCTTCATGGTCATTATCAGCGTCGATACTATCATCAGCATCAGAATCATTACTGTCATCATCATTATCATCATCATCATCATGTCTTCTTCTTCTTCATCATCGTCATCATCATCGTCATCATCATCATCATCATCATCATCATCATCATCATCATCATCATCATCATCATCGTAATTATAATCATTTTCATCACCATCATCGCTATCATCATCGGTGCTCTTATCATCATCACCATCATCGTCATCATCATCATAATCGTTACTCTCATCACCATCACCACCATCATCGTTACTATCATCATCATTATTATCATCGTTACTATCAACTTTAGCATCAGCAGCATAATCATCGTCGTTACTATCACCATCATTATCCTTATCATCTTTGCTATCGTCAGCACCATCATGAATCATCATCATAATCGTTACTTTCATTATTATTTATATCATCATCACCGTTATCATCATCATCATCATCATCGTTACTATCATAGTCATCACCACCACCACAATCATCATCATCATCATCATCGTCAGCGTCATCATCGTTAGTAACCGTATCACTATCGTTGTCATCATCGCTACTACCATCATCATCATTATCATCATCGTTACTATCATCATCATTATCACCACCATCACCCTCATCATCTTTATTGTCATCATCACCACCGTTATCATTTCTATCATCACCATCATCATCGTTATTATCATTATCATCATCATCGCCTTCATCATCATCATCGTTACTATCATCGTCAACATAATCATCATCATCATCATCATCATCATCATCATCATCATCATCATCATCATCATCATCATCACAATCGCCATCATCGTCATTATCTTCATTGTTACTATCATAGTCATCACCACCACCATCATCCTCATCCTTATCATCACCATCCTCATCATCACCATCATCATCATGGGTCTCATCATCATCATCATCATCATCATCATCGTCATCATCATCATCATCATCAGTATCATGATGTTCGTTACTATCATCATCGCCGCTATAATCGTCAAACCAGTCTGTGGCAGTGACTGCTGCTCTATAGGTGTTTGCATGGTTACCTTTGCACCAATCCTGCAATCCTAATACTCGGAAATATACTATTTTAAGTGTCTCACTCCTCATAAGCCTAGGGCTCAAGCGGTAGTTAGCTCTCTAATTGATATTCATGTAATAGTTAGAGAATGTAAGTGGAACATTCAGAAGTTAAATTAATCCACAATGCAATCCACAACAACCATGGTTATGATGGCCTCAGCAGGAAAATCACAGTCTGAAGATTATTCCAGAAAGATGGTCCAATGCAAGAGAAGCCTTGTGTTAGCGTTCGTACATTCGGGATAGACATGCTCTTTTTCATTCATTCATTCATTCATTCATTCATTCATTCATTCATTCATTCATTCATTCATTCATTCATTCATTCATTCATTCATTGTTTCAGAGCATTTATATAGCGCCTCTCCAATATAACTACTCAGAGGTGCTCCTGGCCCAACCATGTCGGAAAAAAACATATTTCAAGCATTTGACAACGCAGAATATCTTTTGACATATTGTGCCTTCGGTAACTGTGAAACAGAAGTATTGTTTTCTTTCAGATGTTCCACAAGATGGCTGTTCTGTCACCAACATTAAATCTTGCACTCTTGAGTTAGAAATTGTCTTCAAAAAATATTCTGCAGCGGATCGACCAGACTTCAACAATATCATGCAGGTGCGTCTTTGTGCTATAGGGTAACAGTCTCGAGGTTAAGTTGCATCTTTTCTTGTGTGAACCTAGTTTTACAGAATCTGCTGACAATTTTGATGCTGTTGATCTTATTAGGTAAGATAAAGTAGTACAAGATAAGGCAATTTATCAATGAGTTATTATTATCATTTATTTATTTATTTTTTACCAACAGTACATATAATCTTTTAGATTTCATAAATTAGGGATAGCACTTTCTTCAGTTATATTTATATAATTGTATTATTGTTATTATTCATGCAGAAATGTTTGATACATAGGGCCTACAAGGTCACGCAGAAATGCGAATATTAAGTGTGATACGTCAGTCGCCAAGTCAACAGCAGTTCGATATCCAGATATTTGAAAGCCAGTGAGTTAGCGTGTTAAGGTAGGAGGAGATACAGCAAGTTAACAATGACTTAGGATTGGACAAGAAACAAGAAGATACAGAAAATTAAAAATTATTCAGGATTATGTGAGAGAAGATAAATTAAAAATTATACAAGATTGGAAAAGTTATGGGAGAGGATAAGATGATAAACAGTAGGCTACTGCGTGTGTACTTCACATGTTCTTTAGTTAAGATAGTTATTTACTTAAGATGTGTTCTTTTAGTTAAGATAGTTCTTTAGTTTAGATATGTTCTTTAGTTAAGATAGTTCTTTAGTTTAGATGTATTCTTTAGTTAAGATAGTCCTCAGTTGAGATTTGTTCTATAGTTAAGGTAGTCCTTTAGTTAAGATATTAAGGTAGTCCTTTAGTTACGATATTTCTTTATTTTAGATATGTTCTTTAGTTCAGATAGTTCTTTAGTTACGATATGTTATTTACTTAAGACAGTTCTTTCGTTTAGATGTGTTCTTTAGTTAATATAATTCTTTAGTTTAGATGTGTTCTTTAGTTAAGATAGTTATTTAGTTAAGATGTGTTCTGTTAAGATATGTTTCTAGTTAAGATGTGTTCTGTTGTTAAGATAGTCATTTAGTTAAGATATGTTCTTTAGTCAACTAAAGATGTTCTTTAGTGTAGATGTGTTCTTTAGTTAAAATATGTTCTTTGGTTAAGATAATTCTTTAGTTAAGATATCTTCCTTAGTTAAGATATGTTTTTAGTTAAGATGTGTTCTGTAGTTAAGATGCGTTCTGTAGTTAAGTAATTATTTAGTTAAGATGTGTTCTTTAGTTCAGATAGTTCAGTTAGTTAAGTTTTGTTTCTTAGTTGATATTTCTTTATTTTAGATATGTTCTCTAGTTAAGATGTGCTCTAATTTAGATGTGTTCTTTAGTTAGGATAGTCATTTAGTTAAGATGTGTTCTTTAGTTAACATATGTTCTTTAGTTAAGATGTGCGCTCTAGTTTAGACAGTTCTTTAGTTGAGATGTATTCTGTTGTTAAGATAGTCATTTAGTTAAGATGTATTCTTTAGTTGAGATGGTTCTTTAGTTAAGATATGTTCTTTAGTTAAGATATGTTCCTTAGCTAAGTTACTTTTTTTAAGTTACGTTGTGTTCTTTAGATAAAATAGTTCTTTTGTTTGGATGTGTTCCTTAGTTAAGATAGTTCTTTAATTTAGATGTGTTCTTTTGTTGATTCCTTAGTTAAGATGCGTTCTTTAGTTAAAAGATGTTCTTTAGCTAAAATTCGTTCCTTAGTTAAGATAGTTCTTTGGTTTGGAGGTGTTCTTTAGTTCAGGTTCTTTCTTAGTTTAGATGTGTTCTGTAGATAGGATGACAAAGTCCTTTAGTTAAGTTGTGTTCTTTAGTTAAGGTAGTTCTTTAGTTTTGATGAGTTCCTTAGTTAATATAGTTCTTTAGTTAAGATGTGTTCTTTAGTTAAGGTAGTCCTTTTAGTCAATATGTGTTCTTTAGTTAAGAGGTGTTCCTTACTTAAGATAGTTCTTTAGTTCAGATGTTTTCATTAGCTGAGAGAGTTCTTTAGTTAAGATTTTTTCTTTAGTTAAGATATGTTCTTTTGTTAAGATGTGTTCTTTGGTTAAAATAGCTCTTTAGTTAAGAGGCACATTTAGTTGAGATAGTTCTTTAGTTAGGTCTGTTCTTTAGTTAGCATAGGTACTTAGTTAAGATGGGTTCTTTAGTTAAGATTGGTCTTTACTTTACAAGTGTTCTTGGTTAAGATAGTTCTTTAGTTACTTAAGATAGTTCTTTAGTTAGATGCGTTCTTTCGTCAAAATAGTTCTTCAGTTAAGATGTGTTCTCTGGTTAAGATAGTTCTTTAGTTAAGATGTGTTCTTTAGCTAAGATGTGTTTTCTAGTCATGATTGTTCTTTAGCTAAGATGCATTCTTCAGTATTTATGTAAGTTCTTTTGTCAAGATGCATTCTTCAGTTAAGATGTGTTCTTTAGTTAAGATCTGTTTTTTTAGTTAAGTTGTGTTCTTTAGTTCAGATAGTTCTTTAGTTTAAATGTGTTCTTAAGCTAAGGTAGTTCCTTAGTTTAGATGTGTTCTTTAGCTCAGAAGTGTTCTTTCGTTTAGATGTGTTCTTTAGTTAAGATAGTTCTTTAGTTAAGGCTCATTCTTTAATACAGATATATGTCTTTATTTCAGATGTGTTCTTTGCTTAAGATAGTTCTTTAGTTTAGATGTGTTGTTTAGTTGAGATAGTTCTCTTGTTTAGATGTGTTCTTTAGGTAAGATATATTCTGTTGTTAAGATGTTATTTTGTTGATATTTCTTTAGTTAAGATATGTTCCTTAGTTAAGATATGTTTTTAGTTAAGATGTTTTCTGTAGTTAAGATAGTTATTTAGTAAAGATGTGTTCTTAAGTTAAGATAGTTCTTTAGTTAAGGTTTGTTCTATAGTTAAGATATTTCTTTATTTTAGATGCATTCTTTACCTAAGATAGTTTTTGAGTTAAGATGTGTTCTGTATTTCAGATGCGTTCTTTAGTTGTGTTCTTTAGTTAAGGAATGTTCTTTAGTTAGTGTGTATTCTTTAGTTCAGATAGTTCTTTAGTCTAGTTGTGTTCTTTAGTTAAGATAGTTCTTAAGTTTAGATGTGTTCTTTAGCTAAGAAGTGTTCTTTAGTTAGGATGTTTAATTAGTTAACATGTTTTCTAGTTACGATAGTTCTTTAATTAAGATGTGTTCTTTAATTAATATAGTTCTTTAGTTAAGGTGTGATCTTTAATTAAGATAGTTCTTGAGTTAAGATGTGTTGTTTAGTTAGGATAGTTCTTTAGTTAGGATGTGTTCATTAGTTAAGATGTGTTTTTAGTTAAGATAAATATCTAGTTTAGATGTGTTTCTTTAGTTAAGACAGTTCTCTAGTTTAGATGTGTGCTTTAGTTAAGATATGTTCTTGAGTTAAGATATGTTCTTTAGTTAAGATATGTTCTGTAGTTCAGATATATTAAACATATCCTGAAGTTCTTCATCTTGCATTTGTTCATCTTGCTTTGTAATCCGATAGGATTGCTAAATGAAGATGAATGCAAGAATGGACGAATATCTGGTTAAAATATGAGTTAGCCGTTGCTAAGGACTGCAGTGATAAATAAGGACTGCAGTGATGGAAGCGATTAAATCAACTGCCGTAAGAAAGTCTATTCCCTTCATTTCTGGCACTATAGTTTTTCTGTTTCCAAAAAGTTTTCGTCACTACAGACGTGCAATAGGCCTATTGTGCCCCCTTTTGGGGTATTGGTCTTTCTCGATGGCTGTTCCAACACTTTTCTCATTAACTGTCAAGTTCAGTTCATTCCTCTGTGTTTCTTTCTTTTAAAACTCTCTCAGCTCTTTCTTCCCATCCTCTTTGATTGGCTGATCGGCTTGATCTCCTTGTTCCCCGGGCTAGGACATGGCTCAACACCGTGTTTTGCCATCCTTGGTCCTTCCTTATGGAACGACCTACTCCTTCAATCCTTAGAAAGAGTTGGGGGGGGGGGGATTTTGCCCTCTTTTATCCGCTGCTTGAAGATTTTCCTATCACATCGGGCTGTCATGCTGAGAGCGCCTCTGAATATAGCCTATCATGTAGGCAGCGCTTTACAAGTTTCCAGATACGATATGATACGATTCAGGTCTAAACTTAAAATTCACGTCTTTCAGATTGCATACCCGCAATGATTATTTAGACTGTGGCAATGTACAGAAAAACTAAACCGGATCATACACCTGTCATGGCGTGATCTGAGCGAGGATGCATAGGGGCCTATTTTATAAATTATAATTATTCAATTATTTGTATAACAAATATGCTAAAAATTTATTGAAAGCAAAGTCTACGTATATACGACTCTAAGATCCCCTTTGGTGAAAGTGCTTTGCTTAACACTTCAACAACGAGCTGCATTGGTTTCCCAGTCACTTTTAGTAGGCTACACACTCGTCGTTAAAGTGTTGATCTTGCTTAGGGGCCATCCATATATTACGTACGCAAAAATCCGGGCAAATTGGACCCCCTCCCCCTGTTCGCAAGCGTACTTTCTTTAACACCCCCCGCGTACGTACACTTGACGCGCACCCCCCCCCCCCCCAAGACCAGCTGCAGAAAGTGTCTCGACAGTCTGCACTTTAGGCCAGATTGAAGGATGAGTGAGGGCCAATATAGACAAATTATAGGTGTCTCGTTCACAGCACAGAATAACTGCACATGGCTTTTATATAATGTAATAAAATGCCATCGGACGACTATAGGACAATACAGAGTTATAAATAGGCTAATGTGGACGTCATAACTAGAAATTTATTTTGCGTACGTACACTCCCCCCCCCCCCGTTCGCACCCGTACGCAAAATCGCCAAAATCCGACCCCGCTCTCCCCCCCTCAGTGCGTACGTAATATGTGGACGGCCCCTTAGTGCCCACAGTAAACTCTTTCTTCCTTGTAGATTGGATGCTGTGGGCCTTACTTGTAAGCGCTGTTCTAAGGCTCTGCTGTAAGCCTACTCTTGCAGTTCTGCCTCATGTAGGCCTAAAACCTCTAGTAACTTGACTTGCCGTGTTGGTTAGCCAACTTAGCCAGTGCTTAATCTAGTCCCCCTCTTCTGGGGGTGGGAAGAAACAAGGTTTGTGGGGGAATTCCTCCCACAAAACTTTGATGACCTTTAACTCGGAAATCAACTCTGAAAAATCTGACAACTTTTTTTAGGAATTCGTCTCCGAAAAATGTGATATAAGTTTGTGGGGCGTGGTGGCTCAGTGGTAAGTTCGGCGCCTTGTGACCGGAGGGTTGCAGGTTCCAATCCCACTCTAGCCGCTGCGTACGGACTTTGGGCAAGTCCTTCACTCGCAATTGCTCGTGGCGCTTCGGCATGAAAATTCCGGCACAGTATCAAATGCTGTAGTCAGGCCCGGCTCAAGACATTTGGCGGCCCTGGGCAAATCGGCGGCCCTACGCAAACCGGCGGCCCTAAGCACAAAAAAGTTTATGATCTTTTTTTTAGTCATTCACCTCTTTTTACGAATAATAATTAAATAATTTTTTAAAAATTGAAAATTGGCGGCCCCTAAAAATCGGCGGCCCTGGGCGGCTGCCCAGTTGCCCATATGGACGAACCGGGCCTGGCTGTAGTCGGGAGCGTCTCTGAGTAGTAGTAGACTTCGAGAGGCGCTATAGAAATATCCGGAATACAAAAATAATAAATCTTATTCTATTTTATTCTTATATTAGGGCCTACTCGCCTGGGGGAGGCATGTATCCTGGGGAGGGAGGAATTTCCCCCCCAAAGGTGTCTACATTGAAATATTGCTGGCCTCTGGGGAAACATAAATTCTGGGGAGGGGGAAATTTCCCCCACCCTCAAAAGGTGTCTAGATTAAACACTGTTGGTTAACGCGCCATACAACATGATACACGAACTGCAATGTAGTGCTAAACATAAAGTTTTTTTTAGCATTATACCTTTCAACGTAGAACTTTAACGTAGACCTAATATAGCCTATTCCAACCTCAAGCAAACTAAGCTTGGGCCTACCAGATAAATGCATACCCTGATACTTTTCCCTCACAAATCACAGATCATTAAACTTCACTAGGCCCTATGCATGAATGCAGACTAAAATTAATTAGTCTTCGAAATTAATCTGTGGCATACAAAAAATCCACGCAACGGTATAGGCTAAATGCCGGTGCCGTGTTAACAATCGAGTCGTTATTTGGTCGTTTTCGGTGCCACGTCAAAATCCGGCGAGTGGGGTTGAGGCAAAGTAGGTTCGAGGTCAAGGACCTTTTATACAAAAGACTTGCACAATGTCGTGCCTAGTTTTTGGGCGATAATGGGGGTCTGGGAAGTGTCGCATCTTTAACACAGAATCCTTGGTTCGAGGTTAACAACATCAAGTAGCCAAAGTCAGCGATGGAAGTGGAAAGAGCTGGGAATGATATGAAGAATGGAGTCACAGTATAAATAATTACACAGTACATCGACTCGTCGCCGCTGCTGCAGTCAGAATGTGTGACATTATAAATAACTAAGCCCCGCCCTCTGTAACGACATTATAAATACCTAAGCCCCGCCCACTGTCGTCCACCATCTTGAAAGAGACCATTTACCATGCCGATAAACCGGAAACAATCACATCAAATATTTTTTAAACGTTAAAAACAACATTGAGGACTACACGCCGATACACCGCAATCCATCAAATAAAATATTTTTTAAACGTTACAACAACATTTAGGACTTCATTAGAATTAGCAATATTATTTTTAACGTTAATTTCAGCTTAAATCTATAATTCAAAAGCTATTTTTCAAGGTGGCGTCGTAATCACGTGACCAGAAAAACTTGTCAACAGCCAGCAATGAGAGTCGACGTACTGTACGATTTATACTGTGATGGAGTGTCGTCTGCATAAAAATGGTGACATGACGCCTTTTCGGCTTGGTCATTCCCAGCACATTTCCACACGTAGCACAGTTAGGCTCATAAACTATAAATTATAATTTAATTTTTTTTTACATAAACGTCGTAATTTCACCATCAGTTTCATGTTCGGGTGCAAAAACTCGTGCAATCGACCATATCAGCTTGGACTAAAATCATCGGCTTAAAACCATAGATATATCTATGCTTAAAACTAGTCATGTGACCGGCCTCAGGAATACGTTCTAAATAGGTCAGGTAACAAGGCAGGGTTAATCGTCCGAGGTTCAGCGTGTTGTAGTCGACGAAGTCGTGACCTACGGTTGAGTTCGTCCAGAGTCTGGGAAATGGGTATCAATTTGGGCGACGAGTTGCCGAATTTCGAGGCAGATACGACGATCGGACGCATTAAGTTTCACGACTGGCTTGGCGGATCGTAAGTATCATGAATATTCTGTTGCAAAATTTCTAATGAATTTATTAACAGGCTAAAGGTAGGAAGTTCGCGGACTAGAAGTGCGGATGTGTAGTTTTCCAATTCGATGAAGTGGTGACCCACGGGAAACACGTGACGCCTAAAGTTGTATTTAAGCCCGAGTTTTGTGAAAACGTTGGCTTTTAATGTTTATTTGGTGGAGAAATGCAAATTAGTATGTGATGTGAGATAGCATCTATGCAAGATGGCCGACTAGCCACACAGAATTTGGGGAGTCTTGCTCATTCTTAAGAAACTTATTACTTTTGTGGAGAACTGTCGTAATTAATTCTCTTTTTTAGTTCTCGCGATTTTCTTTAGCCTTAAGCTAAATTACTGGAACTAAAATGGCGAAAAAAGCTGCGAAAATTGATGAATTCGTCGAACTGATACATGACGATCGCGTGGCGAGCGCTATTCGCACGTGCCTCTCAGTGGACATAAACATATCTATCGAAGCAATGTTTGCGAAGCTAACCGCAACCTTCATGGCCACCATTCGGGCCGACTTGGAGAAATTCGCCACTGGCTTGATCTCTGAAACTACCAAGTCGTTGACTTCAAAAATATCCACTCTTGAGGAGGAGAATCGAGACCTGTCCCAGCGGTTGGATACCTTGGAAACATCTGCCAGACTAAAAAACCTTATTATCCACGGAATTGCTGTTCCAACAATTCCAGCGTGGTCGGGAAAGAACGACTACTCAACATTGGTTATCGACCTCTGCCAGAACCACCTGGGGATTCAGGTTGCTCCGTCTGACATCAACGCTGCCTACCCTCTACCTGGCCCGGGGAACATTGACCAGCGTCCAGTCTTGGTTAACTTCCTCTCTCGCAAGCTACGTGATCAAGTATACCATGCTCGGAAAACCCTTCGATCACTCTCGGTGCCTACGAGCAAACAAAGAATATTTATCAACGAGCACCTCACCAAGCTCAATGCCCGCATCTTCGCTGGCACACGCAAACTGGTTCGCGAAAAAAAGCTTCACTCTACCTGGACCTCGGGCGGGTTCGTGTTTGTACGGTCAACCAACTCGCTGGATGAAAAGCCAGCTCAGTGGAGATCACTGAAGGAACTAGACAAGCTCACCTAACTCCGGTCTTCGCACATCCACTCATCCTTGGCTACCCAAATGGTATCAGTTTCAGCTAACTTACTACGTACAATGCCTTTGCTCTCCTATTATCCCCATGATTTAGTGATGTTCTCCTATTTTCATAGCAATTGTCTATTGTTTCATTATCTATACTGTTTTCTTAGCAGCATCCACTCATTTGTGAACTACCCTGATACTGCTTATTCTAACTAATGAATTACATGCTAAGCGCTTACTCAACTGCATGTCAACATTTAATAATGTTCACTTATTCCATTCCTGTACTGCTTCAGTCTACTCTTCCTTTGCTTGTCTGCTTTTCTTCTCGTACCAACACCTATTCATTCAGGAACTATTCAAATGGTAGTTATTTGAGTTGACGAACTCTCTGTCTCGGACATGTTTTTAGCTGACTGTACTTACCTACTAATGGTATGTCCAAAGCTAATGTCTAAAGTAATCTCAGCCCATGTTTAATGCACATTAGTGTGGACCTATGTTGATGCACCGAGCTGGATGTATATGATTACCAATGATATGTTAAAGCTAGTGCTTAAAGCCATCTTAGTCCATGTTTTATGTACACTCGAGTTGACCTTTGTTGACGCATTGAGCTGGATGGTCATTTACCAGCCAATGTTCCATGTTTAGTCTAGGTTAGAGCTGACCTCTGTTGACGCATCTAGCCGGATGAACCTGTCTACTAACTTTGTTCAAAGCTAGTTTCTAAAGCTATCTCAGCCCATGTTTAATGTTAACTAGAGTTGTTTTATGTTGACGCATTGAACTGGATGCACTTTACTACTAATGTTGTGTTTAAGGCTAGTGTCTAAAGCTATCTCAGCCCATGTCTAATGCTAGAGTTATTTTATGTTGACACATTGAGCTGATGCACTTGTCTATTAACGTTATGTTTAGAGCTAGATTAGGGCTGACCTCTGTTGATGCATCAAGCTGGATGAACTTGCCTACTAACAATGTGTTCAAAGCTAGTGTCTAAAGCCATCTCAGCCCATGTTTAATGTTAATTAGAGTTGTTTTATGTTGGCACATTGAGCTGGATGCACTTGACTACCAACGTTATGTTTAAAGTTGGTGTCTATTATAAGAGTTGTTTTTTGTTGACGCATTGAGCTAGATGCACCTTACTACTAACGTTGTGTTTAAAGCTAGTATCTAAAGCTATCTCAGCCCATGTCTAATCTTAGAGCTTTTGTATGTGACACATCGAATTGGATGCACTTGTCTACTAACGATGTGTTTAAAGCTAGTGTCTAAAGCTATTTCAGCCCATGTTTAATGTTACTTAGTGTTGTTTTATGTTGATGCATTGAGCTGGGTGCACTGACTACAAATGGTGTGTCTAAATTTAGTGTCCAAAGTCATCTCAGCCTATGGTTAAAATGAATTAGAGTTGTTTTATGTTGACGCATTGAACTGGATGCATTTGACTACTAACAGCGTGTTTAAAGCTAATGTTCAAACCTATCTCAGCCCATGTTTAATGCACATAATGCATCTATGTTGATGCATCGAGCATATACCTGACTACTAACAGTGCGTTTAAAGCTGGTGCTCAAAGCTATCAATAGGACTGTTTTGTGTGTTGCCGACAGCCATTTAACAGCTTACACGCATGTTCCATGCTTGGTGTAGTCTATGGATGACCTATGTTGAGGCATTGAGCTGCCCGAACTTGATTAATGACGGTGTATTTAAAACTAAATTTTAAAGCCACCTTTGCTTGGCAGATGCTGGCACTCCTTAAAAGAGCTAACAGTCTATCATGTCTTATATCAAATCGTTTAAAGATTTCTCCAACAAACTGACCTCTCTGTAACTATGGTCACTTGTTGTTAACATGAATGTAACTATGGGCCCATGCACTAATGTTGCCATGGTCCCATGTTGTCAATAGTGTGCTAACAGAAGTATTTGTTGTTGCATAATTTGGTCGAACTTCTTATTTCCTATGCTATCCATGGCTCTACTTTTCAAACTCACTTAGATTTGACCTGTGATTTACCAGTCAGGCGAGTGACTGCTTTTGTAAATTAACTGTGGGTTGTTTATGCCAATTTTGATTGCCATTACTCAGGTGTCAGGTTATTACTTCTCCACAAGAGCTTATTGTCGATAGCCTTACCTAATCGGCTCAACCAGTGTTATTCCCAGTTGTGAATTAACTCAAGATTGCTTGATTGTTTTCCTGTGCGAGTAGGGTGTGTTGACTTAGCAAACTGTTTTGTTAGCAAACTGATTTGCTTATGATTTAGTTGGACTGAGTCTGATAAATACCGTGTTACCTAGATTGTTTCTCTGTGTGAGTAGGGTGTGTTAACTCAGCAAATTGTCTTGATTATGATTTCGTTGGACTGTTCAGATGTTGTTTTCCTGGACTGTTTTCCCGTGTGAGTAGGGTGCGTTAGCTTAACGAACTGATTTGTCTATGATTTAGTTGGGCTGTGCCAGATGTTGTACTACCTGGATGCTTCTCAATGTTATAATTATGTTTGTGCTATGCTTACATTGTGTTTAATCTGCTTCGAACATCAACTTTATCTCATTCAGATGCACTTCCACTTGAATTTACACTGTTTTGCACTCCACTCTAACGAACCTTATTAGAGTACGGATTCCCTCTGTTACCACTAGCTTGGTCTGTTGCTTTGTGGGATTACCCCACCTTCCACCTGCGACTTGTATGTCTTTGTTAGTTAAGGATTTGTTAGTTAAGAATAATTTTGTTGGCAACATTGCTTGCTTATTATGTGGGTCGCAGCACTGTCACATAGACAACGAGATGGCACTTTCCTCTCGAATGCAGACTAATACTTGGATGTGCAATAAATGTTATTTAACCCAATTGCCATTTGCCAGTCTGGATAATCTGGACTGTCTCCCTATCCCTCAAGTAGAGGATCTTCATTATCAATCTCCTAATAAGGACCAAGCTTTCTGGAATAGTTTGCCCAGGTTTGAGGTATTTTCTGGAAATCAGTTTAAAAGACCCTTATTAAACAACCATGACTTAGATCCCGACGATAATTATTTCACGGATAAACTATTAGACCACGGCTATAGAACACCCTCCCAAGTGATACCCATAGTAAACACCCACCGCACTACTCAGAGTTTCTCATTGATACACATCAACTGCAGGAGTCTTCTCAATAAGATAGATGATTTAAAACTCGTAGCTGAAGAAATCCAACCGTCAATCCTGGCTATAACAGAAACATGGCTTTCTGATGAACTAGCGGAATCTGTTACTATACCAGGATATACTCTTACCCATAAATCTAGATCCACAGGATCTGGTGGTGGTGTGGGTCTCTTTATAAAAAATGGTCTCCAATTTAATCCTCTGCCACAATTCTTAGAATTTCCCTCAAGTCACTCCTCTTATGAAGGACTATTCATCAATTTACCAAACGATAGAGGTAGGCAACTACTTGTAGGGGTGATTTACAGACCTCCTGGCCAATCCCTCCAAAATTTTAATTTAGAATTCGACCAGGTCCTAACTAGAATTACTCAATCTAAAAAAGACGTGGTAATAGCTGGCGATTTTAATATTGACCTTCTGAAATACTCTAATCATGCTCCAACTGGCAGTTATGTTGATATGCTCTATTCACATCACATCATACCCACCATTAGTAGACCTACAAGAATAACATCTACTAGCTTCTCATTAATCGATAATATTCTAACAAACATCTGGCCCAAAACCATTCACTCTTCGATACTAGTGGTAGACATTTCTGATCATCTTCCTGTCTTGGCATGGTTCGACCTAAATTCTCCCCTATCCTATGGGAATTCCCCTATTATGAAACGAACTATCAATAGTAATACTATTATGAAATTCCACCAAAATCTTAGTCAACTTGATTTTACCTCTGTACTCCAACAATGTAATGAGTCTAACTGCGACTCAGCTTATGAATCTTTTCTCATAAAATATAAGCAGGCATATAATTCATCATTTCCCAAGCGCAAAGTCGTTAATAGTAAGTACCACTCCCCTAGTAGTCCATGGATGACTGACGGCTTACTGATCTCCTGCAAAAAGAAAAATAAACTTTATAAGAAATATATAAAAAAAACCAATGAAATTAACAAAACCCAGTTTGTCCGGTATAGAAACTCTTTCAAGAAGATTAAGACTAAAGCCAAACAGGACTACTATGCCATCCAATTTGCTAGATACAATCATGACTTGAAAAAAACTTGGCAAATTATAAAATCCTTAGTTAGTGTTGGAACTCAAGATGCTTGTATTAACGAGATTATTGTTGATAATCAAACGATAACTGATAATTCTATAATAGCTGATAAGTTTAACTCATATTTTTCCTCCATTGCTCAAAATCTTTCAAGCAAAATAGCCCCCTCTGTTAGCCAATTTTCTGACTACATGGACCCCCCCAATCTCTAACTCCTTTGCGCTCTACCCCACCTCTCCCGAAGAAATTATTCACCTGAGTCAGGCGATTAAGCTCTCTCATAGCACCGGAACTGATGGATTTGACCCAATGATAGTAGGACCCTCCGTGCACCTTATAGCTGACCCATTAGCTGCCATAATTAACTGCTCTCTGAGAACTGGTACTGTACCATTAAGTATGAAAACAGCTATTATATCTCCTATCTTCAAACAAGGCAATAGAAGTGATGTAGCCAACTACAGGCCAATTGCTATACTACCCTACTTTTCGAAATTATTAGAAAAAATTGTTTACTCAAGATTATATAACTTTGTTGGAAAAATGAATCTCTTATACCCCTTACAGCATGGCTTCAGGAGTGGTCACTCTACTGTAATGTCTCTTTTAGACATACACAACCAAATTACAAAAGCAATTGACACTAACAAAATTTCTATTGGTGTATTTCTTGATTTAAGCAAAGCTTTCGACACGGTAGATCACGAAATTTTACTGAAAAAACTAGAGAATTATGGAATTCGGGGAACCCCTCTCTCTTGGTTCAGAAGCTACTTGTCCTCTCGCCAACAGCAAGTTAAATGTAACCAAGAGATATCTAGCACTAAATCTATACTTTTTGGTGTTCCTCAGGGATCCATCCTGGGTCCTCTCTTGTTCCTTATTTACATTAATGACCTTCCTAAAGCTTCATCCCTTTTACACTTTGTGCTGTTTGCAGACGATACGAATGTATTCCTCTCTGGGTCTTCTCCCCAACAAATTTTAATGACCCTAAACACTGAACTAAACCATATCTCTGAATGGTTTAAGGCTAACAAATTATCACTCAACATAAATAAGTCCAACTACATTTTATTTTCCTCAAGCCGTAAGCTAATTCCCCAACTTAATGATCCAGTCCTAATTGACAGCATACCAATACCCCAAGTTTCCTCTGTCAAATTCCTGGGTATTTACATTGATCAGCACGTCGACTGGTCCACTCACATTGCCCATATTACCAAAAAAATTGCTAAAACCATTGGGATTATAACGCGCATCTCCTCATTCATCCCCACCAAAGTCCTATTAAATCTTTACTATTCACTTGTGTATCCCTACCTTTCTTATGGTAACTTAGTCTGGGCAGCCAATTATAAGTCAAAATTACAACGACTTGTTATCTTACAGAAGCGTATTACTCGAGTCATTGCTAGGTCCCCAAGAAATTCCCATACCTCCCCAATGTTCCAGTCCATGGGTTTACTGACTCTAGCAAGTATAACATCCTATCAAATTTGCGATTTCATGCACCGCTATACTTTTAACTTATTACCTAATGCATTTACTAACTACTTCATAAGTATACCTGACCTGCACTCCCACTTTACCAGGAACAAAGTCAACACTTATCAAATTGAATTTGCCCGCACTAACATACGTAAATTTTCAGTTACCATACTAGGCCCCAAATTATGGAACACTCTTCCCTCGGAATTACGTCAGATCCCTAGCTACTATATTTTTAAAAAATACCTGCGTTCATACCTACACACCAAGCAAGCCGCTTAGTGACAGTCTGCTGCGACCCCCTCTCCCATTTAGCCTTCTTCGTTTTGTTTTTGTGCCACTTGTTATTTAAGTAGCCAGGTGCTTATCATTGACCGATCTGTAACAGGATTGTTGTTCTATAGCTCAATACGGCCATCGATGAACTGAACCAAGCAAATGGGGGGCCTTTCATAGCGGGACCCTGGTCCTTTTAGGGCCTCCTATTGACCCACCTTCAGTTCTGTTGAGCCTTATAATACTCATCAATGTTTTTCCACTTCAAACTTTTCTTTTCTACAGTGGCTGTATAATTATATGTTTACATGTTGTTGTGGATCAATAAAGCACTAATTGAATTGAATTGAATTGAATGTGTCATGCACTGAGGGCGCCTCTGAATAGTTTATACTGCGAGAGGCGCCTTATAAATTACTAGATACGATACGATACGATGTAATTTCTTGGGAATAAAACAGTGATGTAAATTCCAAGTTAGTCATCGCAACAGTTTAAATATGGCTGGTAATCCCTCCCACCTCCCAAATGACGATGCGAGATGCAAGATTAGGGCCCTACCGAAATGTACCTGAATACACAATTTTGTTATCTTTGTAATTATTTATCTTTCCTACATGTATGCTAACTGTTAACTCAAATTTGCTAGTTATATTATTATAGTAATAATGTATAATAATTACGTCAGGCTTAATTAAAGTTTTAGAAATGTTGCATTTAAGCAGTCATAATTGAAATTTGAACCATTTTTCTGTATAAAGAAATGATATCACTGTAGGTATGTGCGAAATTCTTTGCAATTTTAATGTTATCCATAATTAGTTCCATGGTAATCCTCCAGTTTAGGTGTTTAATTATATGTACACTCTTATAGTGGATAATTATCAGCAATTGTGATGACTGATGAAAATATAATAACTCAAACTAGAAGTTGGATGATTGATGAAAATATTATTGAAACTAGAAGCTGGATAAATGATGAAAATATTACATAATAAAACGGAAACTAGAAGTTGGAATTGCGATGAAACTATATCGTTTAGCGCCGATATCATTGCCGTGGATGAGCGATGAAAACATTTCATAGTAAAACAAACTAGAAGCTGGATTAGCGATGAAAGCATACTTCAAACTAGAAGCTGGATTCTCGATGAAAACATAGCTCAAACTAGAAGCTGGAAGATTGATGAAAATATTGACCAAAGAATAATACTGCAAAGGATTCCAATGAAAAATAATTAAAGCACCTAAACTGGAGGATTACCATTCCATAATTAAATAAATTAGCTAAGATTGGCATGAATATTTAGGTCATGCATCATAAGACTTAAGGTGCTGAGTTTGGTACCGGTATAGTATTCGTAAGCATGATTAAATTAAACAAAATCCAAAAACTGTAGACTTAGAAATAGAACTGTGTATGCACAGAATGGAGATAATAATGCCTTGACCATTTCAATATCTGCATTCTGTTTGATTGAAACAGAACACCAGTTGTGATAAACACTTTATAAAATTTTGCACACAATTTTGCACTAGTTAGTAGCCGCTGGAATGAGGAATTTTAAATTTTTTGGAAGAAATTAGACAACTGATAAACAGAACCTGTACTTCAGTATCAACTAAGAAGATACCATATCCAGGAAAAATGAAACATCAAGTAGCCCTATGTTTTATCAACTTTGCTTGTCTGCAGAGAATCAGTTGAAGCACTAATTAGGCTATATATGTTGTTGGGCTTGATTTGAGATTAGTTACCATAGTAATGCCAAATTCAGACATCTGGGGGAAGTGTCTGGTTCGGTGGTGCAAGCAGTTACAAGTGAAATGTTATCTGGTCATTGTTAACTTTTAATTTAGAAGGGAAGTAAACTTTATCATCTATAAATTACTGTAGAATATAAATACCAAGCAGCGTAACATTGCATAACATCTCATGATGAAAACTGTTGCAGATGGGCCATCTTGTTTTCTCATCCACGTGACTACACTCCAGTCTGCACAACGGAATTGGGCCGGGTCGTTGAGCTGGAAGATGAGTTCAAGAAACGGGAACTGAAACTGATTGCTTTGTCCTGCGACAAGGTTGAAGACCATCTTGGCTGGACCAAGGTCAGTAGAAGTAATTGTGTGTATTTGTTACATAGATCATATATAACACCATCTTAAGATGCAGTAGGCCAGTGTTTCTTAAACTTTCGGATGCTGCGCACCGGTGATTGCTTTACCAGCCATTTCAACATCAGCTTACATGTTTGACATGTTATATTAAAAATTAGATTTCATATTACATTGTCACTGTTTATAACAACTATATTGTTGTTACTGTTGCCAATTTAAACCGTTTATCATACATTTTCTATGGAATGAGCTTCCTCCGTTCGTTCGTTCTTCTATTCTCTCAGGTAACGTCTCTTCCTCTTTTTACCTTTCTTAAAACTTGCTTTTTCTCTCGGGGTCTCTCGCACTGGCAGCGCTTCTGAATGGCCCGTCCGCTAGAAGCGCTTTATAAATATCCGAGTACAATACAATACAATTTTCGCGAATAGGGCCTAGGTTGAAAAATTATGAATGTTTAAGGACTGTTTCACGGACCAGTGACCAGAGTTCCGCGGACCGGCGCCGGTCCACGGACCACCACTTTAAGAACTGCTGCACTAGGCAACAGGTGATGTCACTTCAGCATGAATTTGCAATCCAGTCATAATCTGAAGAGCTATCATGTTTGATCTGTTGAGCTTTCTGATAAAACTATATTATAGTTATTATAAATTGGACATTTAAATAGTGCTGCTTAGAGAGCAAAACATATCGGAGGCACTCTGCTGGCCTATGTAATGTTAAATGTCATTTACAATTACTATAGGCTATTCACTTAACAACACAATGCACATTGCACAGTAAATTAGAAGAGTCACCAGCGGTGGCCCATGAGTGATAACATGCCGAGTTAAATTGATTTTAATTTTTAGAACACTTCTTTGTCTGATGGATAAAATAATTGCACTTCCAACATTTAGAAAGAAATATTTCTCTTTGTCAGTGATGTTGCATAGCCATTAAGAAACTGTGTTCTGACTTTGTTCTTTTTTGTAGCAAAATCAACCATCTGAAATGTAAGATTGCTCAGTGTACTGCTAATCTGAGATGTAATGTCCTACTTCATACTTGACTCCTACTTCTCTGGCACTGCCTTTAATGACTTCTATACACCTGTAACCTTCTTAGTCATGTTGTCCCTAAATCCTCTCTGATGGTCTTCACACATTACATCATGTATTGTTTCTTATTTTTTATCTTTTCTCCCACCTTAATGCACGTTTGGCCAAATTGTCACTTGAAGGCTGTTTTTAATAAGTTTTAAAACCTTTTTGTAGTCACACTTTTACTTTAAAAATCTTACTTGGATGCCAGTAACCTGTCACACTTTAGACTCATCACCAACTTCAATAACATTTAAGATATTCTTGAACCTCTTTTGCTTACACTAATTATGAAACATGTTATTTCGTCTCTTAACTTCAGTCCTTACCAATCAGTTTACTCTGAAGGCTACTCTACCGAAACTCCTCTTGCATATATGTAATAGTCTACTTGTAAACCACATCTTCTCGTCTAACTATACCAGAACGGCGTGCCCATCAGAGTGCCTCAATCTTAGGGCTGTGTTGACACTGTTGACTACCAGTTACTGCTTTCTAAACTCAGTAAATGCCTTGGTGTCTCTGGGAATGCTAACTGGCTAGCTGCTTGCATCTGTAATAGGTCTTGACAAATGGGTTGATGCTTCTCTCTGCACTGCTGGTGTACCAAAGGGCTTTTTGGTTCCTTATTATTTATTTTCTTCACCTATCAGCCATGTGCATTAGAATTTTCATGATGATACTAATAATATAGTTTAAAGAATTGAGTTTAATTCTTCAACAGGATAAGTCCAGTAAATCTAATCCAATAGCAATCTCTACATATTTGTTGGCTTGCCACTTAATCTTGTGCCAATTTAAACCTTGTGGCTTAACAAGGTTTAAATTCAAAATTTTTATAATATTGTTTAAGCACTCGAGACATTGAGCATGAGCTGTAAATAAAGTTAAGTGACTGTTGGAGGGAAGTGGCAAGGCAACAAATATGCAGAGAATGTGATCGGGCTAGAGTAGATTACTGTTATCCTAGACTGAAGAATAGAATGGGTTGCAGACTTATGAAAGTTGCCCTGAAGTGCCTAGCCTGCAATGTGCCTAATTTCTTGAATATAAGTTGCCAAATAGAAAGAATTCCCTTTAAACTCCTTGGCATTACATTACCACTTTGAGTAAAATACCAGTGCAGATCTTTTCTGTACATTACAGTATGTTTGTGTTAAAGGTGGCAGAGTGTTCAAGTGGATGACTCGATGGCCCTTCACCTCTGATCTGTGCTCGTTGATTAGCAGGGTTTTTACACAAACTGGCTTCCTTTGTTTGCAATTGTTTGCAAAGTACTTTTACCTGAAACGTCCCCGCTAATTTAAAGACAAATTACATTGTTCAATAACGGGAAGTTGAGTCATGTGTGGGCACAAATTGACAAGTGTCCTAGGTCATAAATTCGGTCACATGAAACTTGCTTGTGAAGTTTAAATTTAGAAATGGTATTTTTCAAATACAGGATATTCAGTCATATGTGGGTAAAAGTGGACCATTCCCCTACCCCATCATTGCTGACCCTCAGAGGACCCTGGCCAAGGCACTTGGAATGATTGACCCGGATGAGCTGGACACCACAGGAATGCCACTCACCTGTCGTGCTGTAAGTAACGGTCGTCTGTTTCATGTAGACATCTGGACATTTATATAGCTCCATGAAGTAACCTCGTAGCGGTGCTGAAACATGGTAGTGATACAAGGCTTTGGCATGCAATCTTGGGCTGTGCTGCCCATCAAAGCTTGATCTTGAATGTGCAGCACCTGTAGCATATCTATGGAAACTAGTAAGACCGAATCTTCAGTTATAGTATTGTATTTTAAAACTCATAAAGCGCCTCTACCCAGTGCCCACCAATCAGAGGCGCTCCCAGTGCGAAAGTCCTCGGGAATAAAGGCAAGTTTTAAGACAACGAAAGGCTGTGGCAGGACACCAGATAGTAGTGCAGCCTGGACAAAAGGGGGAAGCTGATAGCATAATGAAGGGCCAATACTAACCAAGGAACGAGACTGGGCCATGGCGGATCTCACTCGGGGAACAGATGTCAAGTCGATGGAGGAACGAAGAGGGCGAAGGGAGTCAGCTGAGGCGGGAAGACACAGGTAAGATCGGCAAATAAGGATAAGTACCAGGTACCTTTAGTTGGATGCAAGCAGTAACAGGAAGCCAGTGAAGATGTTATGTTGTACTATCATAGTATTGGCTTTAGTTTAGCCACAATCATTAACAATTTTTCGGTATAATTAAACTGGCAGAGCACAGCTGTAACTTTGGTTGGGTTGTGCCATGTATTACGCAATTCATGGAGTGACAAGAGGAATTATTCTTTTCAGGTGTTTGTGATTGGGCCAGACAAACGACTCAAGCTATCGATCTTGTACCCAGCAACTACGGGACGAAACTTCAAGTTAGTGGAGGAATGTTTGTGACAAAACTTTATTTAAATTTGTAATTTTTTAGTAATTTGTGTGTATTTCACTTAGAAATTTGCCCTGTCTGACTTTTGTAATGTGTTATTAGCATTGTGGCTGAGGCGTCACTCGATTGTTCCTTTTTTAAGTGAAATTGTAGTAAATGATCATAGTACATTGGAGAAGCTCGGTCAAATTCCTGTAGCTCATAATACTATTGAACCTCTTGCTTAGGAGTCATCCATCAAGGATGTCCACAAAGGGAAAGGAGTGGTTCTATATGTGGACAAGCAGGAGTGGTAATTTTTGTGGATGTCCTTTATGGATGACCCCTTCATTTATCAGATCTTTTCAATGTTGAAACTGTTGTATAACATCATTTTTCTTATGTTTTAGTGAGATACTGAGAGCCATCGATTCTCTTAAATTGACAGCCAGGCAGAAGGTGGCGACACCCGTTGACTGGATTGTGAGTTATGGAAACTTTGTTCTGTTTGTTTGATTTTGTCACTCAACGAAGACGGGGATACAAACCGAGTTTGGGATTTCAGAATGTTTATCTCTGTTAAAATTGTTTATGTATGAAGATTTCTTCATATTCTAGTTGTTATTCTCATTACAGATTCAGTTAGTCACATGCATTCTTTCTTAATCAAATATTAAATACAGTCTAATTTAATTGGCTTTTCTTGTCAGGATTGGTTATAGAAACATGGAATTTAGGAATTTATTATCATTTAAACTAGTTGTGTCAAGATTGCATACTCCCCATGTCAGCACTTCACTGGCTCAATCTAGGTCTTTTGCTTCTGCCCTTTGTAATGAGCTTTCTCTGTCCGTTCATTCTTCTATTATCTCAGGTAATGTTTTTTACCTTTCTTAAAACTTGCTTTTTCTCTCGGGGTCTGTCGCACTGGGAGCGCTTCTGAATGGCTCTCCCACTAGAAATGCTTTATAAATGTCGGAATACAATACAATATACAATACTAGTCTTTTAGACTTTGTTGCACGTTTTCATAATCAGTTGAGACCAGTTAAACAATGGCTGTTGAAGGATACTTTAAAGTATCTGAACTGTGTTCTGCAGTTGTTAGAGGCATCACCACCTGTTCAGAACAAATTAAAATAGTGATCACTAATATCGCCTCTTATCTCTGTTTCCAGTTTGCAATCAGAAATTAGGTTCATGCTGGTGGCACGTCTTTGCTTGACCTGGACTTACAACAAATGTGAAATATACAATTTTTCATTGCTTATATTCTGGTTTTTATGCTGACGGCTTTTAGTAGATGTTTTGACAAATCGTTAATTACTGGAACTTTCATGGTTGTTTACGTTTGTTTACGTTTGTTTACAGCCCGGAGATCGTTGCATGGTTGTTCCAACACTAAGCGAAGAGGAAGCAAAGAAGTTGTTTCCAAATCACGAAGTCAAGCAGGTGCCTTCAGGGAAGAAATACTTGCGCTTCACTCCTGATTATTAAACGCATTTATTGCTCGACAGAGAGTTACTTACCAGCGTCATTATTCCTCTTTTAGATTACTGCTACAGAATAACTGGACCAATTGATACGACTTGTTAGTGCTACTTTTGATTATTTTTGTAAACTTTTCATTTATCACATCGGATTAAGATGAATTGATTAGCAATAATGACTAATAATCAGCCGTAATGAAATTAGCCAAGAGCCGTGTTGTGTGAATATTTAATTCTGTGCCACACACGTGTGGTGCGGAGGAAACCAAATCTGCCAGTGCTGCGTTTGTGTGCTGTTTTGGGGAAGGTGGAATTGTATGACTTGAAAACAATAAGCAAGAGGGGCAAGAGACTGATTAGTATTGCAAGCCAATGTCAAGTGACTTTGAACACTATGCATACATAAAGTACAAAAACAACTATGGCCCTAGTTGGTTGGTACTGCTTAGGATAAGAGCCCAACAGAGTACAAAAAGGTTCATGACGGTATACAAGTACCACATGTACCTGCCGGGGCCCTTAACACTGACGAAAATGAAAAATGCCCATGTCAAAGTCGTGTCGTGTTGAGGCCAAAAATGTGAAACTAAATTACCATCAACAACACAATAACTAAAATCATGTCTGTGTTTAACAGTTTGACCTGACCACACAGCTGCTTAAACAGAAGATGCCCATATTTTGGTTTTTCACAAGATTATGTCAAACATCACATATCACCACTTTTAGAAAAACAATCCAAAATGCAGTTACGTTTACAATCCACGAATGCCAAAAAACACCACAGCAATTTCAACAAGCAGGTTCCCTGTTACCTGAGATTATTTCTAACAATATAATTTTTAACAGTAGCATCCAGTTTCGAGAATACAATTAACCAGAGATCAGTTTTTAGCGCTAACTTGTCAATTTTAACAAAAGATACTTTCAAAGTTGTCCAGCATACCTCTCAAGCTATGTACCAGAAATAGTCTCCATGCATGTTCATTGTAGTTTATTGTCAGTAGCATGCCAGTTTCTATGGCCGGAGTACCAGTTATAAACAAAGTCGTGTGCGTGTTAGTCTGTCCTCAGAAGCAAGCCAAATATTCGGACAAAAATGTACACCAGAGCAAAACAAATTGTGTAAGCTTGTTAACTGTAATAACAAAAGATCGCAAAGCAAACAAGAAATAATAAGTAACTGTACAGTAACTGGATGCTTACATAGTGAATACACATATTAGGGTCCTCTTAAAATGTGGCTCTTGCACCCTTGTGTATAAACACTGTAAAAGTGTTGCTCAGTTTATTGACCAAAGTGATTGGCTTGTCTCGTAAACATATCACCCAACTTGCAGCCTCCTGCAATGACCATTTTAATTCATTCATTGGGTTGGTTAGAAACAGTCACTTCTGAAAGGCAACCGAGTTATTCTGCTGAGAGGAAGAGCTTCAGACAAAACAACCATCAAGATTTCTAGGCAGCTAACTGATCCATGTGAATAATAATGCCAAAATTATACATATGTTCTTAATGCCATTCTCAGTTTAACTTAGTACAAGAATTTCAGTTGAAGTTACTAATGTGTTCTCTCCAATAAATAATAAAATCGCAAGAGTTTTTCAACAAAAGGAAGTGATAATTGGCAAAAAACAAGGACAAACCGCTTTCTAACAGAACAAAAACCACTAAATGACAGCAGACACAGCAACAAATCTCTTTCCGTGACAGTTAGGAGCCTTGTCTACTTCAGTCTCTGACTTTTGATAGCAGTTTTGTGCGCTCCTTAGAGAACTATTCGCAGAAAACCCTTGAAAAAAACCTAGACTATTGTGATGGGAGGAACACATTCTCTTGTATTGCCTGTCCAGTTTCTGCTGCATTCATTCTCAACTTCAACACGTCTATTTTCCTTGCAAATGAACATCAACTGAGGCCCTCTACGTCGTTGGACTACACAACTGTTTAGGTTATTTTAGTCTTTCCCTTCTTGTATTAACAGTAAAATAACTCATACTGATTGCACATCAAATTAGCCTGCTGGATTTTAAAAATTAATTTTAATTCCAAAGTTCACAGACAAAATCTTTGCAACTGATAAAAACTGAAAACCATTCTTGCAATTTTATAAATTGCAAATGGTTAACAATGAAGAATAGATGAGCTGTGCAGAGCAATGCCTCGTGAAAAGAACATTGTTGAAACACAAGAGCTGCAAAAAGCAGTTCACAGTCTTATTGAAGTTAAATAACAGTTTAGCGGCTGCCTTGATGGTAGAATGACAATCCTAAATGTGTTACTTTATACTATTTACACTCCAGTACATTGCACAGGTACATTACACAGTCACAGTAACCAGTCTGTTATGATTATATCCAAAATCATGAGAACATTCAAACACCAGTAAATTAGTAACTGTCAAAGATGTGCAAGGCCCATAACACAACCAGGCATAAATTTACAAACACAATCCCAAGGGGTCTTTTTATATACAGTAACAAAATACAAAGTCAACTTAACTCCATGAATCCAAATTTGTAATGCTCGGTTGTATTACATGAACAAAAAATTACAAGATAAATCAGTGAAATTGTTTGCTCTGATGCACTTCAAACAAAATATAAATTTTAAATAATTCCATTTAAATAGCAACAATAGGTGTGCTAAAATGAGCAATGCAGGAATCGCAATAACAAACCGCACAGCCCAGTGGGAGGGCAGAGGTGTAGGATAGGGTTATTGATCCTGCTGGGTAAACTGCTGCTTCTAACATGCCAATGTATGCTGTTCTTTCTGCTACTTTGGCGCGATTGCTTTAATTTTAATTTTAAAACAAGCATGTACAAAAGTCTATTTAATAAAAAAAACTATTATTACTAGAATGCCAGTAATAACATCATATTCTGTCCTATGCACAAGTGCACATTTGAAAATTGGTAGGCCTCTACACGAGCCTTGCAAGTATATTCATAGATACGATCATGTAATATAGACTTGTTTTGCAAACACAAATGCCAAACCAGGGATATTCCAACCTTCTCATGCAGCAAATTACGAACTACATAAAAACCCTGTAAACGTTTTTGCTGCATGTAGCAGTTAAAGTCAGTAGAGACTTCCCTCAAAGCATCACTAGCAGGTAGCATGATTACTCAACTACTACCAGTTAATTACTTAGTCACTCGTTATGCAGTTAACTAAACCTACATTTACTGACACGTATGTACAATTAACACTTAATGAAAGCAGGTTAGGAATATATTGGACCAAACATAGTAGTGTTAGTTAGGCATATACAAAACTATTTACAAAGCCCATCAAGCGCGTCGAAGAAGAATTTAACCTACAAAGTCCACCACGCTCACATTACATACAATACACAAAACAATCACAACAAATCCTGAAAAATGAGGCTCCTTTAAGACAAGAAAATTACAATGCCGTACGCTGAATGAATTCTACACGTCAAACTGTCTGAGGATAACAAGACCAAGCAGACCCAACAAGAAACAAATCCTGAAAATGAGGCATTTGAGAAAAAAACAACTGCTGTACGCCAAATGAAATAACATATTTGAGGCATTTGTCGGAATCGGTTGAAATAATCTCAAAGCAGAAACTCTCCAAGGATTGCAACTTGACCGGGCATAGCCAGAAACAAACTGTTTCCATCAACAACTTCTTCAGCTGTGAACTACAGCACCTAAAATTATGAGCGTTTGTCTTATACTAATAAAAGATTACTTACTTATTACTTACTTAAAAACAACCTTCATTGATCAGCAGTGCTCTGTGAGGCTGTGAACAACAGCACCACAGAACCTTTTACTCTGACCTTATGCCTCCGTAACAAAATCCCTGAGGAAATTATAAAGTTAAAATTGTCTCGGTCAACTTTAAAATCTTCTAACAACTCCCAAGTCAGCTATCATCATACAGCAACTACGAAAAGCAGAACCACAAAATTTACATGAAAATTAGTTATACCTAAGCCAACTAACAGATTAATATCACCGGCCTAAAGGCACCGGCTAACTAAAAACTCTTTTTCGTCTTACTAACCGATAATCTTCTCATTACAAAGAGAGACATCGTCACTCTTGTAGGCAATCATACAATTATCTGGTGGTCCTGCCGCATCTTTTCGCTGTCTTAAAACTTGCCTTTCTTCCCGGGGACTTTCGCACTGGGAGTGCCTCTGATTGGTGGGCACAGGGTAGAGGTGCTTTACAAGTTTGAGATACAATACAATACAATTATACCTTACCAATTAATTCATGAATAACCTTCAAAGGTATGGGTGATAATGACACACAAAGCTTAAACTTCTCCAGCAGGTTCTGTAATGCGTTTAACCCTTTAACGATAAGAGGGATAAGTTTTTCCATACATTTTAGTACATACTCGTCGTTAAAGTGTTAAAAGATCACGTCAAATGGCAGTCTAAAGTAAAAAACGTTCCATCCAGATGGCTAAGAGCAGATGTTTACATGCGTATGTACATAGATGTACAGTACTAGTGTGTCCCTCTGGCCAGCAATGCTCTATGTACTTTTCACTAACACCTGTAAACTGATTCCTCTCTGACATGCTCTGAATAAATGGCCGAATGCTCTAAGGCACTCTAAGACCACAGTTACAATTGCAAAGTGAAACCCATGCTAACAATTGCTTTGCTAATCATCATCATCATCATCATCATCATCATCATCATCATCATCATCATCATCATCATCATCATCATCATCATCATCATCATCATCATCATCATCACACAGTACTTGCTGTGGCACCACTCAACCTTAGCAGCACTAAGGTAAGGTAAAAGTCTCCGACCACTACCCATAGCTTTCAACTGACCATTCTACGGTGGTCACAAATGCAAAAATCCTGATGCAACATGATTTGGTATTATTTATATAGTACTGCCCATGGAAATTCACATGGGTGTTCTAAAAAAAGGCAGCATATTCAGGGGTGTATTCCATTCTATGTAACCGTGGCTGGACATTCAAGTCACAACAGCACAGAAGACTGCATGTACACGACTTTAGGTCAACAACCCAGTTGATATTTATAAAGTTTCAAAGCAAACTAAAAAATGGAATGGACAGGACAAAAATGAGGACAGCACAGAAATTGATCGAGCAGTCTTTGACCAGTAAAGAATTTTTAAGGTACCTGCAAGTGGTTCTCCTCAGTTTATGTACTCTAGTAGTGTCCTGCCAATCACAATATTAACTATTAAGCTATCCACTGTAAAAGGCAGCAGCAGTTTAGACCAGCCCTCCGAGGCAAGCACAGGTATGAAGTATTAACAACTTGAATTTGTAGTTATAGTAGGCAGCTGGTTGAGTGCTTGACTTGTATGAGGAAAGTACAAGTTCAAACCTCCCCGAGACGATTACTGTGTAGGGACCTTGAGCAAGTCCTTCACTCACAATTGCTCAGTGATGCTGTTTCATTAGCTAGTGGCACTTAATAAATGCGTAATAATAATAAATAATAATAATTGTTTAGCTTCGGCAGGACAGGTGGCCAGACCCATCCTTTGCTGTGTCACCTTCCCACCAACCATTTATGGTCAGGATAAGTTTGAATTCATTTTGCCTTTGAAAACATATTCTTTCTAAAACAGGCAAGCTACTTATAAAATGTATAGCATTCTGTAACACGAGACACACCGACTTCCCTGTCTGGGAAAAAATTATCTAACATAACCAGCAAATTACACACATGATTTCGAAATAAACCGGGTAACTTAACAAAATCACACTTTAGTTGATTTCAGCAATAACCGGTTATGTAATAAACATCACGTCCCCTCAGAAATAAATAGTCATTGACGACTTTCTAGCCATCTGAGCACTGCTCCTTAAATTCTTAACAAACTGAACTGATGAACTCTGTTTATTTATGCAAGTACATAGAGTGCCAGTGATTAGTCTCTTGTTTTGTAACACTACACCAATTTACAAAATTACCAGGATCTAAGCAGCTCAATTCATCAATGTCTCCCTATTCCATCAACGCATGCCTTGGCCTAAGCACCAAGTGAACCTAGTTACGCAGATTCCAACAACAGTCACAAAAACAGACGACCACTAGAAAAGAAATATACATCCAAAGGCGGCGATTTCACAATTCCGAACCAAGTTTTTAAGAGAGAAAAAACATCACAAAAGAAAACAGATTTTCACAGCACAAGTCGCCTAACGCTGGACACCCCGACCAGAAAGAAATATCTCCTGATAGAGGCTGCTCATTTCAATTTCAGGAATCAGCTGCTGGACCTGAGCCACAATCAGTCGATGCTCGATGTTGGCTCGTTTGAGCTCAGGCAGACGAGCAAGAAGCTCTCCAATTCGCCTCTGACTTGGACTCCAACCTGAGCCTGCAATGACAAGCACAGACTATATAATAACCACAACAGCCTCATAATAAAATTGGGAACAAAGTAAATGAGAAGTAAACTAAAGCACTTAAAAACAGAAGAAGAGCAGTCCCTTAAGCTATGACTGAGGCTGCCATGTGTATAAGTATTAGCAACTTCATTTTCTTAGTGTCAGCATACGAGGGTGGATGGCCAGTCCTCTCCCTCGCCGTCTCATCTTACCACCGACAGTATACGGTCAATGTACTCATCATAGCTGAGTTGGCTAGGGGCTCAGATGGAGCAGAAATTGTGAACCAAATTTCTGCCCTGGCGGGGATCTGAACTACAGAACTCTCAGTTTACAGTCCAGCACACTAACCACTACACTAATGCACAAACCATTAAAAACAGAAATAGTGCAACAACATATCCAATTACGAATGAATTACGTTAGATTTAAACAACTGTTGACTTCAAAATACTATTTCTTAGGTTAAACTAGGCACTTTGGCACAGCAATGTGCTAAAACACATCCAAATACAATGAATTACATTGAATTTAAAAGATTTCCTACTTCAGAAAACTACTTTGGCACGAAAAGCACAATGGAGCAGACTTTGTACCAACAGACTCACTCAAAACCAACGAACTTCCTTGTATGTACTCAGCGAACGTACGTATGCATGTACGTATGTATGTAAGTATGCATGTATGCACGTATCTGGCTACTTGTAAGTGCCTCTTAGGAACCTCAACAGATCTAAAGAGATGCGTCTAAATGGCTTGAAAATGTTTCTTGAGCTCTCTGTCACAAAATCAGTTTGTACGATTAATAGTGGTAGAGTGTTCCAGGTTCAATCCACAAGAATGCACACATCGTCGTATGGAAGCGCAGGAACACCATATCTCCAGGCCGTTGAACGCAACAACCTTCAACTAGGCTAGCTGGAACAGGAACGCGAGCTCTCTGGTGCTCATGAGCATTGAAACTTGCGTGTCTTTCTGCACCACATCCAACACATTGTGCTTCCTAGGAACTTGGCACTATGACGCTACCAGACAACAGGTACTTAGAAGGCACTGGATTCCCTTGCAACCTGGAACTTACCCTCCTGCTGATAAGAAACGAATGCCTCCAGGAGTTCATCCTGTAATTCGTAAACCCTGTTTCCCGACTGCAACGGTGAACCCTCTGCAAAGCAACACATCGAAATCAGTCAACAAACAACAGAACAGAATCGTTCCTCACAAACAGTTAAAAGACACACGTACTAACCTTAACAGCACTGATACAATATGGACTGCTTCCAAATAAATCCTTGGAGCAGACACGGAACTTTCAATGCTCACGAATAAGCCGTGTGTTAATTGGAAGCTTTTATGTAGGGTTTTTGGGTTTATGATTATGACAATGAAAATTAATCGTATAGTGACAGGAACTGAGGAGATAATTCTGAAGCAGCCAGATTCACACAAGGTACGTTGCCAAGGCTCATCTAAATTCAAAACAATGCAACAGAGAAGGAATGTTAGAAGAGGGTGCCTTGAGCTTCCCGGTAAAAATCAGTAAAATAACCATAACAACAGCAGTCTCCAACATCATGAGTAGGATCAGGGTTGGCAAGTTTTTGCCAACCAGTGACACTTGCCAACCAGTGGAAAAAACGGGTTTTACCATGGAAAAACCAGCTTGGGAAAATACTATTTACCACATGAAGACTTAATAAATATTCTTTTTACTAATATTATTACTTTTCTTAACAGTCAAGTTAATATTTAACTGTGACCAAGCCGTGTGTAACACTGTGTACATCTTCACTGTAACAGTGGTGCAGAGGAGCGCTGAAAGTCACAGAATTGGACATCTGTGCTCAGTTTTCATCTCTTGCGGTACGCCTACTGTCAACAGTGGCGGCGTCAGACATTTTTATTAACCAGGGCATAGCCAGGGCAGTCGTAGAAGTAACCAGTGCAGAGGGCGATTTATGCCAGAACAAATTCTGGGCAGTGCAAAAATTCTGGCAGGGCAACGACCAGGGCAAAGGCTTTTTTTACCAGGCATTTGCCCTGGCTCGCCCGGGTGTAGCGCCGCCTCTGACTGTCAACCCCACCAAGTTCTGTATCCTCTGAACGCATATTTTGTAACTTTTGGTTTATTCACAACAAGATTAAAAATCGCCTGGACAATGAAACAAAACGAAGCTTGTGTTCTGTTACCGGATGCTTCTCAGTCCTTGTGCATTGGACACTGAAGATAGAACATTGGATTTACTCAGTGATGTACATTATCAACATGTCAAGTTGTCAACCTATGCTGATACTGCTGATACTGACACTGATTATCAACATGTCAACCTATGCTGAATTGCTGATACTGATAGTGACACTGGCTGACTGACACTTTAAGAAACTGATAGCTGTCGGAGCATTTTTAGAAAGCAATGCTGACACAGAGTAAAACGCATCGTTTATTTTTGTTATTTTTTTAAAGAGTTTGTAATGGTCCAAAAAACTTCAGCCTGCAAGTTTTTGCCAGTTATTACTGGTCATTCCACCGTCTCGGCAAAAAACAACTTTTTGCCATGGCAAATTGCCATCCTTGAGTAGGATATAGGAGAACACACCCACTTCCATCTTTTAGGTGCTTGATCTGGCTGATGATGTACCGTAATACTACAGATGTAACACTACCGGTACATATACCGGCTGACATTTCCGCTATATTTGCTAAGCACTTATCAACTGGTCATCTTTATGCAGATGATGCCCAAGCGCTCGTTCATGGCACTCCCTCTGCACAGCTTGCATTAACTGGACGTATTGATGCTCTCTCACGTGATTTACACCTTTGGCTGTCTTCTAATCGTCTCTCTTTGAACCCAACTAAGACGCAGCTTATATGGTTTGGTACTCGTCAGCAGCTCCTCAAACTAGACTTCCCACTTCTTGCTGAGAAATTCCCGACATTCACTTTTCTCTCTAGTGTCCGTGACCTTGGTGTTGTCCTTGACAGTATGCTCACCTTTTCTGAACACATTGCTAATCTTACCCGTTCTTCTTACTTTCACTTGAGACGGCTTAGAGCAATCCGACGCTCTGTCTCCTCCTCCGTTTTTACCACTATCATCCACGCCTTCATCTGCTCCAGAATTGACTACTGTAATTCTGTTTTGATTGGGCTGCCAAAAGTCCGTCTTTCCCCCCTCCAGACTGTTTTAAATGCTGCAGCCAGATTAATAGCCCGACTTCCTCGCTGGTCTCATATTTCCTCTTTCATGTTCGATCATCTTCATTGGCTTCCCCTTACTGCTCGGATTCAGCTGAAGGTTCTCACTTTAGTCCTTCGGTCCTGTACAGGCTTAGCACCCAAGTACCTCTGTGACATTGTTCGTCTGCCAATTTCAGCTACTTCCCTCCGTCCATTGCGATCGCTTAATCGACATGATCTTCTTGTACCACGAGCCAGGACCTCTATGGCCAAAACTCGAGCCTTTTCTTGCATTGGTCCTGCTCTATGGAATCAACTTCCTCCATTGACACGTGCCTCTTTATTAGTTGGTGGCCCAGGTGCCTCGTTCCGCTGTCTTAAAACTAGGGCTGCTCAACGATTAAAAATTTTAATCGCGATTAATCTTGCGATTAAAATTTTTAATCGCGATTAATCTTGCGATTAATCGCATCATGAGAAAATAAAAGGCAACACTGTTGTTGTTGTTTACAGATAGTAATAATAAGTAAATAGTACTTTTTTATTGAAAGAGAAAACGTCATTGTTTTCAGTTTGCCCAATTTTTATTTGCATAGGCCTATAATAATTATATTGTGCAGAATTACCAAGTTCATCCTCGTTCTGTTTTTATAAGTCCTGTTTCAGCCAGTTGTTCAGACAAACTAACTTGTTCACATTGTTAGGTGAGAGTGCAAAACGTTTCTTATTAAGAAACCGTGCGCAGATGATACGAGAGTGTATTAAAGTCCTATGATGATATTTAAATTCTTTGCTAGTGCTTGCACGCTACCATATATGCCGTTTTAAAAATAAACCGACATTTTATAGATTATTAATAATCCGCTAGAAGATAATTTATAACACGAACTAAGATCAAACTGTATGCACAGAAACTTTGACGATTATGGATAACTAGTCCATACCAGGTCTACGCCGCCATTAACCGTAAATGCTTTTGGTTGCTTATGAGTTCGCCCAACACAACTGTGTGAATTAAGCCCAATCTCGGCCAAAGACTTTTGACTTCGGCAATACTTCACGCATTGCAGTGTTCGGTAAATTCCTATCCAAAACAGTGTTTGCGATTAAAATTTAATCGCGATTAAATTTTTTAATCGCGTTAATCGTCCAGAAAATTTAACGCGTTAATCGCGTGCGTTAACTGCGATTACACAACAGCCTTACTTAAAACCTCTTTCTATTCACTGGGTCTTTCGCACTGGGAGCGCCTCTGATTAGCGTATACTGTGAGAGGCGCTTTATAAATGTTTAGATACAATACAATACAATACAATACAATATATAATAACATTTTACAAATAAAACCTACAGACTACAATTAATTGAAGAGCAGTGAATGGAGCCTAGGATTAGCGCACTAGGATTTGCAAATTCCTCCCAGTTCCTACTGGTACCAATTCTACCACTAGTCTTGGCAACATGCCTAATCATGTAGGAAAATCTGTCCAAAGTCATTACATGAAGTTACACATAAAGTTCAAACAGTCGCTCTGTACATTCTTAATTAAAGAAAATTGATTGTTTATTTACCTTAATTTGAATTTGTGCTTATAGCTAGTTAAGATTATTTGATTACATTTATTCACGTTTTATATAACATTAGTGTTATTATTGATTTACTGCTGCTGCCACCAATACTATGTAAATGTTATCACACGTGGCTCTTCTTAGTGGGGTCTTGATTCTGGGTCTCCTATTGTTGCCTGTATAGTTATGTTATGTTGTAGTGCCTTGTACGTTGAAAAATGGCTTCAATAAAAAAAACGACTGATTGATTTGATTGGTAATTAGTCTTGACCTGAACAGCCTTCTGAAGCCCTGATAGTGGTGCTAACGTCTATTGGATTTACGCATGCTGAAACCCTGATATTGGCAATAACACCTGTTGGATTTACAAATTCTGAAACTTTGAAAGTGGTGATTACGTCTAGCACCTTGCTTCTCCACTGGAATGCAGTATTTACCTAAAGTTTCGCTTAAACTAACCACTCACTGATGTTCCTCGCACAATATGATAACAGCACTACAGAAGTAATTAGAATTATTATTAACGAGCTTTTATATAGCGCCCCTTCAAGGTGATCTGCTCAGAAGCAAATATATGAATTCTACATAAATTTACAGTAAATTCACAGACGAGTGCATTTACCTGAAGCTGTTAGAACGGACATTGCTGCCACAAACGCCAGCTCTTCCTCGGTCATGTTGAGTCGCTTTACGATGTGACCGATGCAACGGAAATGATTCTGCATTGTGCGAAATGGCGTTAGAACGTTCAGGATGATATCGCGTTCCTTTGCGGTGCTGATGAACCAGTCGAATTCCCCCGTTTCCAGATCGTAGGACCTTGAATGGTAGAGCAGAACAATTGGGTACAAAGACTCTTGAGCAATCTGGATCTGGTCTTCAACAGCCAGCTGGCGAAAACCTGGAGAATTGGAAACGAAAAGAAAAACGACTTTCAAAAACATTATTCTTCACTTCAAAGATTTTTAATAATAATAATCTTCTTTATTAATTCAAACTGACAAGCATGCAGTAAGATTACATTGAAACATGACAGTACAATTAAGATCTTAATTAAACACAGCCATGCAAGGCGCCACCTTAGAGGGGGGTAATGGGTATCGAACCGTGATCTAATGCTCTCCTGGCCATGAGTGTTACCATTACTCTATCCCCTCCCCATACGTCTTCCCACTGGAATGGTCTGCTGTTCCATGTATGTATGGTCTCTCATTGCCTCTTCTTTTACATCCATGTAGCATTCACTGCACTGACTGCCCACTGAGAATAGAATTCCGTTTCATATGCCTTAAAGTACACAGTGTGTTACAAGTGTTACATTAAAATCACCCAATCTATATCTCTGCTTCAAGCTAACCCTTCACAGATAAACATTGCCATTAATTAACGAACAGCAATGGTAACAATGGTTGCACATGTTGAATGGACAACACCCAGGCTGCAAAAAACCGGAGGTGTGCAACTTACATCAACGGGCATTAAGCCGTGTAGTGGCCAAGACCTACTATGCAGAAATAGTCACAGATAACTTAACTCATGCTGCTTAACTTACCACGGATAATAAAGCATTTCACACATGTGCTAACCTGGTACTTTCTTGATGAATCTCAGGATTATTTTCGACTGATGAATGAACGGAATCTCAACGAGCTTCCAAATCGTCTGGATCGACACTGGGCAAAACTGTAACTCATCCAATTCCGCCGGCTAAATACAGCAAAAAGCATAACATCAATTTACCACTGGCAGTTCGAGAAATACCCAAATGCCGAGTCTTCTTCCATCTATGAGGGAGCACTGGACTGTGAGGTTAACCATGTGCGTGGACTTCATCACCCGCTGTCTTTCCTCATCCTCGCTGCAGTCCAGGAAGTCTGAACATGGTGTCAACAACCAACACTGAATGGGAACCCAAGAGCTGCGCTCAGCATGCTCGTGTGAGCACACCGTTACGGACCCTTCTGGCTATCTGGGCACTCATTGCTTGCTGATAAAAATTTGATCTCAATAACTTCAACATCAATAAGGTTAGCAGAGCTTTTAAAGAGAATATAAAATTTGTGTTATATTAAGTGCCTAGATAACTAACCGTTAACATCAATAACAAATATCAACAGCAGCCACCAGGTATAGAACCTACCATAGACAAAGACGCTAAACAGAGACAAGTTGGAAGAGCAGAAATGGAAGAGTGAAAAGGGAAAAACTAAAAACACTGGGTAATGGTTGGAAAAGTAAATGGATGCTAACAGAGGAAGAGAAGTATAGTTTGTTTTTAACTACTTAAGGTGAAATACCACAAGATGAAATAACGACTTCCACAGCCCCACCGTCATAACGTACATGGCATCATCAACCGATGGTTAAATCAAGCAAAACCATAATCAATAAATCAAGCAAAACCATAATCAATTGTAATATTGTAACATCCAAACATCTAAAGCGCCACTCGAAGGCCACGCACAGGGCACCAGCCTACTCACGAGTGCTACGTCAAATCAGAGGGGTGTTCCAAAGAGTAGTCGAAAGGAAGTCCGAGCTCGGTTACCACGGGGGGCCAGATCAAGAGAGGAGACAGTACAGCTGTTAAGGCGGGTGTCATTTAGGGCAAGAATAATTGGAAGGCGGAGGATCAGATGAGTCAGCGTAGGAGTTCTTGAAAAGGTGAGACTTCAGTTTTGAGTAGAAAACCCAGGGGGTGATAGATAGAGGAGCATGAGGAGGAGAATGGAGGATGGGTTGCAATGATGGAGTAACTGAGAATCTGCGGAACTTATGTGGGAGATCGTTCCAGAGGCATAGTGCTGCGTTGGATATGGCTCGGTTGGAGAACTTGAGATGAGTAGTCACCGGGGGTCGAGAAAGACTGAGATAGGAGGATGATCGGGTGGAGTGGACTGCCTGGAGGGTGAAGAGATCATAATCACCAGCTTACTCTGTTATCTCTACTCCGCTCATTTAAGGAACACACTTTCAATGCCAAAGGAGCAATACATACTCTGTGAGATATTTCCTCCAGTTCCCGGAAGGCAGTCACCAGATGGCCGAACAACGCCTGTGGGCTGCGATACAGGCGAGCGTCACCTTCGGCCGAAAGCGGGTGCACAACATTCTCACAGCCAGTACTCGAACTGGGGGAAATGACACCAAACGCTGGCGAGAGGCCAACTGTTGGTCGATCAGGATTTGAGAAGGCAGCATTTGTGATAGGAACGTGGTGCTGAGCTGAAGGCATCAGATTCACATCGACATCGCGACTCTCAGGTCCGACTTGTTCCGGAAAAGCCACTGCTCTTGGTTGGATGCTATTTTGCGTCGAACAAGACGGGCCCTCTGAATAAAGGTCGGTGTTGGCAAACGAACGTTTTAACGCTTTTGTATTTCGGTTTGAGGCTTCCGCATATTTCGTGCAGAGAGGGTCAACTTCTACTGTATTTGAACGATATAGTTCGCTCTCATGCTGCAGTCTGTCAGGTGCTGGATTACTCCAAGTCCACGTAGAAAGCTCCTGTTCAGCAAAATCACCTTTCCGTCGCACTGTTTCATAACTCTGGTACGCGTGCTCCGAGTTTTCTGTGCAAAAGTTTGTCGTCGCTTTGTTGTTCGCGTAAACAACAGATTTGGGCGTGTCGACCAAAGCCGAACACCGAGAGACGAAATTCGTGCTTTTCGCTTTGCTTTCTTCTAAATTCAGATTGTTGCTTGCAAACGCGGCATTGCTTTGGTAGGCCTCTGCACAATGCGAATTTGACTTCCAACCTACCGGTAAACTGCCACCATTTCCGGCGTCCTTGCGTCGTAATTTTGGGTCAGGTTTTCCCACTGCCCGCCTGCTACTGTTTGCTTGGGTTGGCATAGCAACCTCAGCCTGAGGGGAGGTCAGTGATGATTGTGAGGGGAACCTTTCACGAGAGACCTTGATGCTGGGAAAGTTTATACAAAGGGGTGCAGAGCAGGAGTTTTCGTCTTCTTCTTCGTCCGCTTCCTTCAGATGGTCGGGGGCGCTTGTCGAGTCCGTGATGCTCGCCTCGCTCATGTCGTCATTCACAGTTCCATCAAAGTTTCTGCGATTCATGGCGCTCAGCTGTTCAGGCGACACGTACTGCATCAGCGTTCGACGCTTCACCGAGTTGGACTGGCGACCGAGTCGTGTACCTGTTCAAAAACACATTTAATGTCAAGGCGCAACGAGTATGCAGAAAAGGCATTCATCGCGTGTCGGTCGGTAGATTGAAGCACCTCCAGTGACTAACGGTCGAGGTCACTCCAACGACCTGCATCAGTCGTCTTCCGCCGAGACGAAAACACCCGGCTAAAGGCGGCGTACAGTACGTTTGGTTCAGACTTAATCATACAGAAAGATGGGCCAGATGCAGTAACGTATGCCAAAGCGACTTGCAAACAAACTACCTTCTAAATACACAAAATCCTTGCCAAAACTGACAAATAAGTCTGGTAAGCAAGAAACCTAGCACCAAAAAACTTTAATATGTTCGAAGTTACTGAGAAAATTCTGCATTTAGACGAATTAATCCATCGAAATGGCTCAGAAGTTGATCAATGACCGACATGGCCAAAGACATACACAGAAGAATTGATGTATTGGTGTATGACGGTTGAGCAATTGTGCATAGCAGCTTGCTCAAGGTCCCTACACAATAGCTCAAACCAAAGTACTTTGTGTCAGCGCTATTCAAACTGTGGTCCGTGACCCGATGCCAGTCCGTGAGTGTTTGGTTACAAGGCTGTGGAATGATAACCAAAATTAAAATTTTGATCGTACTCAAATAAAATATTAAATTGTATACAATGTAAAACATAAAAAAATGATTATACGAGAAAGTATTCATACATAATAAACACTTTTAAACAAGCAACAGTAACAAAAGTATAGTCGTAACAACCAGTGACAATATTATAAAATATAAATCTTAATATAAGAAGTCATATATGTAAGCTGATGCTGAAAAGCACGGGGTCTGCAGTCAGTCAGGAAAACCAATTACCAGTCCACAGAATCAGAAACTTTGAGAAGCACTGCTGTATGTTACAAGGCGAGGTCTCAGTCCAATCGGCTACCACAGTGCTGTCCAACCATTTTGACACCGTGGGCTACCGAAAAAATTATTCTTGAAGAAAAAGGCCACATCAGTAAACTCAAAAGCAGCATGGCAAAAATTAAGCAATAATCATAACAAATAATAGCATACATGGATGCCTTTGTATGGGGTGCTTTATAATAGTTCAGCACCAAAAAGTATACCAATAACTGCAAATTAGTCAGTGGACTTTATCTTTTACTTCATTTTTTAAACAAACTGCAAAAATTTAGTGAACTCTGGCGGGCCATTTAAAATCAGCCCGCGGGCCACATGTTGGACAGCACGGGGCTACCATATCACATAAACATACATATATGTGACCGTGCATGGGAAAACCCTCCCAAACTCAAAATTTTTGAAAAGTTAGTTTATATTTTTCTTAAATACTACCGTCACTGTTGATTAATGTGGTAAAAACTGTATATTTGTATCTTTAGAAATGAAAAAGTTATGAATTTTTAAAGAATTGAAGTATTAGCGTTTTGAGAACTCGTTATTAAGAGAAATCGCAAGTTAAAAATTGGCTTCATTGTGTGAACTATGCAAATGTGAATCGATTTTTCAGCATAATTTAGTAGTATGTTCTAGATGTAGAATTTTCTGCCCTTTCCAATGGTGTCAACGGTGTTTCTTGGAAAATTAAACTGACACAATGGCACAGATTTAAAGGTGATGCCCTGTTGCAATTAAATATAATAATCTTTAATTTTTCTCGGGTGTGGCTTTTGGATGGCGAGACATCACTATTCTCAGCATCAGATTCGTCGCTAAAGTCACTCGATTCGTCATTTTCCACATCAGTATTGCAGAAGTAGTCATTAATAATGTTTTGCAAATGGTCCTCTCGACCAATTCTACTCAAATTAAATGCTGAAAGTTCATTTAAACATCGCGCGATTTCGGATTGCTTACTTCTGTCCATCATCGTTATAATAATAATCTCGTATTCGTCAGATGGCGCTACCGTAGTTGTGATCAGTCCGCGATAGTGCCTCCCAAAATTTATTTATTGTGAATTATTACTGCATTTAAACAGTTTATTTTTTGTACAGATGGGTTTAGAAAAAAATGTAGTATGCTTTAAAATTAAATCTGCTGCCGTTAAGGCAGCGTTCATTGATCAGAATTAGCCATAACAAAGACCCTGCTAGTCGCCGCTTATAATGACCATCTCATAATTAAAAATTCATAGCAAATTAGGCTGTATTCATACATACTTACTGTTGGCACAGATAGATTCAGCAGAAAAAAACTAGTTCAGAACATGACTAATTAATGAGTCTGTTATAACAGCAAGATTTTCGGCGATATTAAAATAAACGCACGCTTGACTGGGCCGAATCATTGATATAAATTTAGACAACGGGTGTACAAAAAATCAAATTAAAATATTTGTATTAGTTTGTTTGACCTGTAATTCTGGGATTTAGTAGTTGAAATATCAATTATTAATATTATGGAAAAAAAATTTTTTCACTGGTTTACGCATTCATGACCTTTCCGCTCGATTTGCTAGGTTTCAGTACACGCGACTTTGGCCGGGTAATCCCATGCACGGACACATATGTGTCCTGCAGAATCATAATACAGCACCTTTTAGAACTGCTACAAAGGCGGGACAGACGTACCTTCTAGCGTCATGCCGACTTGGAGACATTTCTCGAACCGACAGCACTTGCACGTCGTACGATTGGCAGAGTCGATGTTGCACGGCTCATCGTTTACACAAACGAACTTCTTGTGCAGTTGCTCCTTCAGCATTCGCCGGAAAAACCCCTACGAGCAAAGCCCTAAGTTCCTGACCAAGCAATTTAATTTCTACTCTAATCTAATCTAATCTAATCTAATCTAATCTAATCTAATCTAATCTAATCGAATGACTTCTACAGAGCCATTATCATAATGCAAAAAGCATCAATTGATGGTCACTTCACATTTGAGCCTCTTTCAAAGTAGTCACTCAAATGTTATATTTGCTCTTTATTAATTTTTATGTATGCTCTCTTCTACCAGACTTAAACAGGAAAGAAAGTAAAGAAATAACTAATAATTATAACAGTGTCCAGCACCATAGTCAGCACTCTAAGCAGCACCATTTTTGATCACCAAGAAAACTGAGACAAGACCTGGTTTCTAGTAATAACAATAACGATAGTGATAATAATAGTTAGTAAATTAGTAATGATAATAGAAGAAGAAGAGCAGTCCCTTAAGCTAGCTTTGAGCTAGCTTAAGGCATGAAGTGTTAGCAATTACAATAAACAACAAAAAATCTGAAATTTTCAGAGAGAGCTGGACATTGGACAACCCCCAGTTTAAAACTAGCCACTCCAGTGACATGCTCCATTGCATTTTTCAAAAACCCTGGGACTGATAACTCAATAAAAAATTCTTAATTAATCATAATATTTAATAAGATTGGTGATAGTCCTACCTTGCAGCCTTCACAGGTAATAGCACCAAAATGAAATCCTGACGAGGGTGCACTGCACACCTTACAAGGTATCACTTTGAAGTTAATCTTTAACTTTTTATCATCTTCATGCCCTGCAAAGAAATGGCCAACTTTTCACATGAAGAAATTAATGCACAATAAACTACTGAGATGGCATGTTTTCTCCAAATTTCTCACTACAGCCTTGTACTGTAGACGCTTGTTGCTCTCATAAATAATCAGTCCATGGAAATATGCAGGTGCCGTGCTTAAATTATGGAAAAACCATAACATAAAAATTACCACAAAGTTAAAGTTAATGAAGACACTTATATGGCCAGTGATGATGTATGGCTGTGAGAGTTGGACAATCAAAAAGAGGGAGGAGGATAGAATAAAGGCATTTGAAATGAAATGCATACGAAAAATCCTTGGAATATCATGGACGGAGAAGAAAACAAATGAATGGGTACTGGAGACGGCGGGGGTGGAAAGAAACCTATTGGAATCAATCAAAAGAAGAAAGATGTCATACTTTGGGCACATAATGAGGAAACAGGGGGATTGCCTAGAGAAACAAATTATGCAGGGAACGGTACCGGGAACAAGAGCAAGAGGAAGACCAAGAAAGAAGTGGATGGACAACATTGGCGAATGGTTGGGATTATCAACAGAGAGGTTGCTGCGAGTAGCCGAAGACAGGAAAGCATGGAGAAGAATCGTCTACAAAGTGACCAACCCTCGTATCGAGGACGGTTAAAGAGAGAGAGAGAGAGATGCTTCCTGGGCGGCATCATTATCAATCAATCAATCAATCAATCAATCAATCAAAATTTTTATTGCAACAATATTGCATACATCAGTTAAGCACTGATATATTACAAACAAGCGTTAACAAAGGGATATAATCCCGCTAGTAGGGACACCCAATTTTACCATTTAACTACGTTGAAGATGGTGGTTGACTGAGAACACAATGACAAACTTAACTAGGTAATTAAGCAGGTATTCATTATTATTATTAAGGAGCTTTTATATAGCGCCCCTTCAAGGTGATCTACACAGGAGCGCTCCTAGTCCAACCATGGCTAAAGAGAGTAGTTTTCAAGTTTGTAAGAAACAAGGTAGTGTGAGTAGTAGGGGACCAGATGGAGTGCAACAGAAAGGCCATTCCAGGTTGCGGGGCCAGCGACCGAAAAAGAACGGTGCTGCACAATGGCTGGCCAAGTGCGGGGGACCAAGAGCTCGGCCTGGTCAGCCGAGCGAAGAGCAGATCGCAGCATGTGATTGAAGTATCCAATTGTTAAACTAGTATAACTTATAGTCAAAACTTAACAGATATGAGACGGAATTGACTGTTTAAATCAGTTCCATGAATTATCATCAATTAATCCATCCATTAATTGAGAATGCAGTAATCTTTAAAAGAGATTAAGGTTTGGAACCTGCTGGATATTGGTAGGAATCAAGCCCAAATTCCGGGGGGCCATTATATTTAGTTGAGAAGTGGCGAACATTAGACCTAGCCAAACTACTACAATAGGAATTTGATGCCCTAGTACTGTGCGGGAACGTCACTTCAGCTTTTTTCGCAGGGGGCAGAGGGGCTAGGTACATCATTTGAATATTTGCCTCATGATAAATCCAGCACTGTGTACCTATATACATATGCCCATAAGCTAGTCTCTGCAGTCCAGGCCTACACCCTTCAAATGACGTTCCTGACTTTGAGTATCATTTTCTTCTTTTTTACCCCTTTCTTCTTCCTCCTTTTCTTGTTCCATGCTTTCTCTTTTTTCAAAAATCAAGGGGGTCAAATGCCCCCTCTGGCCCCACAAATGACCTCCCTGGTATTGTGGGAGCGATAATCAAAACCAAGATCATAGTAATGGACAAACCCTTGAGGTAAGAGGGCATGGGTGAATTGACACATAAAGACGCCTGTCTGAAAGTATCTTATTTGGTGAAATTTGAGCAGTTTAAATTCTATGAAAATAGTTCCCGTATGCGAGCAGTAGGGTACCCCATCAATTATTCGGATAGCTCGTTTCTGTAGCATCACCAATTTTTTAAAGCTGGAATCATATACGTAGAGGTGTATCACACGTATCACAATGCACATGGCATCAATCAGTGGTAACCGCTGATTATAATTTAAACAGCCCCAGGACTAGGTGGAAATTATAATAAATCAATTTGGCATCAAATTGATGCCATGTGCATTGTGATAATGCCGCAGCCCAGGAAGCATAGCACCTGCATATTTCCCTGGACTGATTATTCATGAGAGCAACAAGCATAATACAAGGTCGTAGTGAGAAATTTTGAGAAAACATGCTGTCTCAGCAGTTTATTGTGTTTAAGAAGTGCATTAATTTCTTTACGTAAAGAAGAAGAGAAGAGCTGTCCGTTAAACTAGCCCTGAAGCAGCCATGGATATGAAGTGTTAGCGACTTCATTTTCTTACCCTTGTAAAACCGGAGTAAAAAATTTGTAACCCATTGTTGCCATTCGCTCAAAATCTGATCGATCAGGACGAGCAGAAGAGAAGTCTATGGAAGGTCAGAGCACATCACACAGGAAGACAATCTCCTAATGCCTGACCAGTACATGCTGCACTGTTATGCTATCTTTGTTATGACATAAGTATGTACTAACCTGCGTATCATGCCACGTAACATAGAAAAGTTTAACCCTTTGCACACCACAAAAATAGCAACATTGCAAAACTTTCCACACAGGCCACAGACACAATATTTGCAACATTATAGCGGTGCTTACTAAAGCGTTTGGAAGTTATGGAACCAGCCTACATAAATAAGTGACCCAGCAAGATAGGCTCTTGAAAGTTAAAGTGAGGAAGCAAGGCACCTGCATATCTCCATAGGCTGGCAATGCAGCTGCCTCAATACAGGAAGGCAAAGCTCTCTGAAGTACACCAGGGCAGTGCTAACAAGAGAGGCACGTACAAGCATATTACCAAAAATTATCACAACCTGGGCTAAACATTTGAAGATATATCGGCAAATTACCAGTAGGCCCTAAGACTTGTAGTAGTAGCAGTTACTAATTCTCAAAACAAACATTTGGTTCCTGATCATTATAATATTTGCACTCTGGCCAAACAGAGTGACACCCAGTAGGACTCTTGCAGAAAGAGGTGTGTAATTCTTAATAGATTACCTTAATTACTAATACAATTGGTTTCTAATCTGATTACTTCTAAATGCAATAAATGGATCAGATCCTAATCCAACAATTTGGGTCTGAACCAGCTGAGTGAACTCCATGTATTGACCCTGAACTTGTCTCATATTCAGATTAAATCACTTCCAGTGCATAATAAATGCAATAAATAAATAGGGCTGCGGATTTTAATGATGAATTAATCAATTAATTGTTAAAAATTGTAATCTATTAATTTCGTCTTGTTACTTATTTCATGATGTCAAGCAGCATAGTTCGAGAATTCATGACTTTCGGTTTTAATATTCGTAAAAATTCGTGAATTTTTGGCCTATTTTAAAATTCGTAAAAATTCGTTGGGCCATTGTTGAGCCTTTTTACATTGACAGTGTTGTTTTGCAAAAAAGGCGTAAGAAACAACAAATGTGAAGACATCATGATTTGTTGTGTTAAGCTTCTGCTTAGAATTTAATGTAAAATTCAATATAAAAGTTTATTATGTAATGAGTTAATTTAGTTAAAATCTAATTTCTTAAAGATGAAAGAACATGGACCGGAGTGGAAGTATGTAGTAATTTTGGAGCAGAAGGAAAGAGTAATCCAAAAATACAGTATTATTTTTGTGACAAGGAATTTGTTGGTTGTTCTGACCGAATTTGGGAGAATTTGCATGGCGAAAAACAGAAACCACAGTCGAGTGGGAGCAGTGGGTTGTTCCTGACTATTGTGTTGCTAGTCAGCTATCTTTTGCGGCTGATTGATTGCCTATGACAGGCATGGCGAACCTTTTTTAACTCGCGTGCCAGAAAATAGCTCCTAAAGAGAGTGGAAAATTTTGCGTGCCAGAAATTTATTGAACCAAGGAACACGGAATGAAGTACCCAAAAAGTGAAAGCTAATATTGAAAAGTCATTGTATTATTTTTGGGCGTGACTACTTAACAATAATGCGATTTATTTACATTTACTATTAATTTATATGACTATGAAGCAAGAAAGAAATTGCTGGATGTAAGAAAAAAAATATAAAAAGTATGAAAAAACGAAAGTTCAGAGTTCAGGTGGCGTGCCAAGAAAAATCTGTTGACGTGCCAGGTTGGGCACGCGTGCCACAGGTTCGCCATCCCTGGCCTATGACATTGACATTTACTTGCTTAAAAAGTTGAAAAGTAAACAATAATAAAATGTGTTGCCATGGCAAAGAATTCTATTATTTTATTATTTCACAAATTTTAACGAATTTTAAAACAGCAGTTTTAAAATTCTTTAAAATTCGTGAATTTTAAAATTCTTAAAATTCGTAAAATGTGAATTCTCGAACTATGTCGCGCAGCCCATTTCCGGTGTACACAATATGGCGAACAATGATTATAATTAATGTGAAACATCTGAATGGGAAATTAAGCGATCATTAAATTGCATTTAAGGTAAATGCTCATCAAAAGGTCGAAGATGGCGACAAAATTAACTGTCTTCATTGTAACAAATAGTCCACTTACTGTAGTTCAAACACATTGCAATTTGAACTTTAGCAGATGGAATGATTTAAGTTTTTTTGTACACAGAAAGTTAGTAAAATGACTCAGTGATTACATTTTAAACAGTTTTTCATGCTCTATGTCCCAGATACTAAAGTAATTGAATTTAATTGATTAATTGAAGTTAATTTTTGGAGATTAATCCATTAATTATTTTAAATCAGCACCAGCCCTAAAAGAAATAAATAATAAGTAAGTGGTGAAGACTAACCAGGCTTGTACATGCCGAGAGTAATGCACTTTTGGAAACGACAATACTGACAGTGCGACCTCGTGTCTTTCGTGATATCACAGTCATTGTTTTTGGGACAGAGGAACGCAGGCGCCCCACGCGTCTTTAAGCATCTCAGGTAGAATTTCTTAAACATAAAAATTTATGCTAGATCAACTACATGTACATGAAATTAAATTATGGTCTAGATCTAGGTTCACTTGAAGAGACATGCATCTCAACATTATAGTTAAGTTCAGAATAGATGTTTCTTGGTCTATGAAGCAGATCCGTCCCTTAAGCTAGCCCTAAGGCAGCCACGGGTATGAAGTGTTAGCGACTTCATTTTCTTAGCCTCGACATATGAGGGTGGGTGGCCAGTCCTCTCTCTCGCCATCTTATCTTCCCACTAACAGTGTATGGTCAGTGTACTCATTATAACTGAGTTGGCTTGGGGGCACAGGCGAAGCAGAAATCATGAAGCAAATTTCTGCCTTGGCGAGGATTTGAACCCCTCCCACCTCTCGGTTGACAGTCCAGCACACTAACCACTACACTATTGAGCACCCCTGACTTGACTGAAAAGACTACAATCATTGCATTCTGCAGTCCATGAGGTCATACTAATTGCAGGTCACCATACATCTGAGAACATGGCAGCTGATTGGTTAGAAAGCTTGCCTTATAACGTGGACAGTGTGAGTTTGAGCCTCCTCTGAGACGGTTACTGTGTAGGAACCTTGAGCAAGTCCTTTACTCACAATTGCTCAGTGCCACTGATCGATGAGCACTTTGTCATCAGATGTTGGTGCTTAATAAATGCATAATAATAATTGTGCTTTCTGTTCAGTGGACTATTGTTCTGGAACAATCTTTCACTGAAAATACACATTGTTCCATGAAGAACAGAAAAAGAAACATTTTTTGTCTATGTTTAGACCTGATAATGATGAAGTTTCCAGCATCAAATGCTATATCAGTGCTCATCTATATACACACACACACACATATCTGAACTAGCACAGCCTAGCACAACCATTCTGAGTCTGGAGGTGGAATGGCCTGGCTGATACAGCCTGGCCTTCCCTAGACCACCATGTCATAACCTTGCCGATCAGAAACTCTTTTCTCAACACAACATTTCCACGTAAACTGCAAACAAAAAGCTAGCAGTCAAATAAATCTGAAAAAATTGCATTTTGACAAAGCATTTACAAACAGGTATTTATCAACACAACTTCAAATTTAGTCAAAAGTCAGGACTGCCAACTTTAGCCTTGCCACAAGCTACAATCCATGGCTCAACCACAAGATGCCATTTTAAGTGCACTTCACAAATGTTTCCCTGAACATCAAATTGCCGCACCGGCCATACATGCCAGCAACTATTCTGGCATCTGGCCAAACAAATTGCGATTATTCATCAATCCATTTCAGCCTCAAAAACAACTCAGTTAACGTTATTCAATTACTTTGAAAACTAGGTCTACATATATTTAGATTTATTATATATTTTTAGGTTCAACTACATAAATTTCCAAAATTTGTATGAAAATCAAACGAATATGTGAGCAAAGTTTCCTGGAACCCCTTCCATATTTTCCATCAGTCACCAAACTGGTTACAGAATGTAAAAAAACAATGACCTGTCATTAGGCTACAATCATGAGTTTTTGGGTCATGATTATTACTTAAATGTGACAATCAATAACTGATGCTGAACCAAGACAAGCCAGTCTTCACTCTTTAGTTTTGTGCAAACTGCAAAACTGCAGCAAAAATGTTGCAAAAAAATTCCAAAAAAGCTGATAATGTTAAATAACATTAAAGCAACTTTCATAAACCAACTTGCTTACAGAAATACAAATTCTGGACAATTATTGATAATATATCAGGTTTTTTACTGATGAAGCTTAAAATTGGTTAATAACCGTTCGCAAAATATTCATCGACATCCTCCTACCCATTGGTGCAGACTTAATTATGAGCAAAAACACTACATCATTCACAGTGAAGATCAATCTAATACTGTTGATATTTCATACAAGATTACCTTAAGCCTCATCAGGACTAGTTTTACCAATGACCTACTCTCCCTATTACACTACCTTTAGAAGCCATCATGTTGCAATGACATGCTGCAACCAAGCCGAGTAATAAAGGTGTCAAGTTGAAAAGCTGAATTAAGTGTGGAATCTATGTTCCAAACAACCAAGAATTTCGATTTTTGTATCAACTAAAATGTGAAAATGTGGTAACTAGCCTACGTTACAATGAGGCCGAGTTGTAAAACTTAATTAAGTTTGGATGCATGCTCCCAACCGCATCATATCAGAAATTCATTTTGATATATGCTGGGCATAACTAAGTTCTGTTGCAAAATAATTAGGCTAAGTTGTCGAGCTAAATTAAGTTTGGAGTTCACATTCCCAACATAAGAATTTGCATTATAACAAAGCATGTTGTAAGAAGGCTCCAGTGTAGTTGTTTTGTATAGTCACTGCACTGCAAGCTTAGCTGCCTAATCTCTTTAATCACTTTCATCCAACTTCAAAGACCGACACTGTTAGTTCTAATCTTTAGCCCTTGTTAAAAACCATCAAGATTTATTTTTTTACTTCAGATCTCTACATTTCAACAGCTGAGGCTCTTTATACTGCTCCTGGATGCTTGACACTCTATGGTATAAATAACAATAATAATACATGAATTTTCTCAAAAATAATAATAATAAACAATATATTCAATAAACATTGTTAACAGGAGATAATGGACAGAGTACAATCCTCTAACAGTGCTTATCTACGGATATCCAGTGCTTCTGCGCAATCTCTTTCCACGGCATCTTTACCAAGAATAACAAAGATGAAGACTAGCCACTGACTTTAGGCTTCTTGTTACACATGTAACATAATATGTACTTTGGGTAAATATACTACAACTTCTATGTTTGTCTGGTTGTTGGGTTTATTGTAACCAATGTCAGTACAATGCTTACTTTGCAGGCTTCACATACGTATGCTCCACAGTGGTATCCAGCAGCGACATCTCCGCACACTTGGCATTCGTATTTCGGTTCCCGAGATTTCCCGCTGCCCCGGTTGCGCCCGGACGTCGTAACCTGCACCTGCTTTGCCTCCACGTTCTCCTCCTCCATTTCCTCCTTGATGTACACATCAGTAGAGTTGGTTGGCGAGCGACAGTTATTTGGCACCGACCCCCGTTCGTCCTTTGGCTCTGCCCCAGGGGCACCCGGTTTCAGACGATATGTTGAATTGAACAACACACTTTGCTGAAGCGTAAACAAGCTCTGCGACGACAGCGTCTTTGCGAAATTGCTGTCGTAGGGCAACAGTGTATCTGATAGTATTGTCTGCTGGTCCTCGGTACCCGTCAGAAGGTTTCTCATAAGCGAGCCGACGGGCGTGGCGGCCCTCTCGTTCGCGTCAAGGCCATTAAGAATCGAAGAGAAAGATCCAGTTGATGGATGTGCGTTCAGTTCCATTTCGGAGAGGCTGGAGAACGACGACAGTGAAGGCAGAGAAGGCAAGAGAGCATCTTGAGCTATTTCCACAGGGTCGTGACTGGCAAGCGGAGGGTCCGTCGGATGCGTCTCTCCCCCGCTGCTGACCGTCTTTTGCATCAGTGACCCCGACGACAAGAGCATGAGGTCCTCAGAGCTGAAGTCGTGCGACAACAGACTGCACGAACTCACCACGGGTAAAAACACCGGACGCTGGTAAGTTGAAGATACCATAGCAGCGCCATCCCCATTTTCTGAGTTATACGCTTCCTGTTCAGTGCAGAACTTTTCGAGGCTGTCTAATGATATTCCGGAGCCAAAGCGCTCGTTGCAGAAGCTGCCAAGCATCAGTGGACTGCCCAACAACTTGAGGTCGCTGTCGGACAAGTTCCTCTGAGAATCTGACATCAGAAGAAAGCTTGGTATTCGACTGTTAGCCGTGATCATCAGAGGACTGGACACAGAGCAGCTGATCCCAGACGCATCCTCGACGCGACTGGATGTCAGTGAACTGTAGCCAGCCAGACATTCTGGAGTGTCTTGTACCAGCTGTGAGAGATACTTCTTCTTTGGAAGATAACTGGCCATCTGCGATCTCAAAACTTGCACCTAGAAAAGTACACCAGTCCAGAGTTAACTTTGCCAACAATTACTATCATCATGCATTTATTCGGCCCTACTATCTAATGACCAAGCATCAAGCAATGGCTCTGAACAATCGTGAGTGAAGGACTTGCTCAAGGTCCCTACACAGCAGTCATCTCAGGGGAGACTCGAACATGTACTCTCTGCGTTACAAGGTGAACATGCTAACCAATCGGCAACCATGTCCAACAATGAGAGGGGGAAGAAGGGTAAGGACAGGGAGAAAGATAGAGAAAGGGAAATATGGCATATCAAAAGGGACATTTTAACAAACTAGCATACAGGTGTGCTGCAGAGGATAGGCTAATTACAATTAAAACACTGACAATTATAAATACTTCTAATATTTCTAATACTGCAAACATTACTTACAATCCACCGACATTTCAATTAGGTCTCAACAGTTGTAATATTATTAAAAAATGCTGTACATCCTGACAATTACATGAATTATCACAAATCTGAAGCAAAGGTGAAGGGTACGTGGGCTGCCCCTCGAAATTCACACAAATCAGTGTCTATCATTCTGCTAGAAGAGGCATTGTCTGTTGAACTTTGAATAACCTGCAACATACAGAACATTAGACAAAAATGCATGGTGTCACATGTAGTGATGTGAGCGTGAAATATTTCATTTGAAATATTTCATTTCTGACAGTTTTTTTTGAAATATTTCAATGACCAAAAAAAACATGTTTTTTTTACATCTCATCTCAAGCACTTCAGATATCTACATCACCGCCACTGCCACAGTTAGAGCATCAGTCAGACGATGATGATGATGACAGCCATGCTGACAAAGATGATAACAATGATGATGATAATGATAATGACAAAGACGGTGACAATGTCGATGATGAAGGCCATGAAAACTACGATGACAGTGACGATGCCAGTGATGATGATGACAGTGACACTGACAGTTATGATGATAGAGACAATGATGATGTTGACGATGACAACAAAGATGATGACATGGACGATGATGAATAACAATGAGGAAATCTTGTAACTGACAGATTTTAGCAGTATAATTACTATTAATGATGGTTTACTCTGTCTGACTGATAGTACTATTTATGTTTGTGTTCTAAGTTGTATTCTTAGAACTTTTTGTAAAATTTTGTTCGCCGGATTATTATTGAGTCTAGTTGACATAGTATTTGTGATTTATAATTTGTCTTGTAAAGTCACTAAAGTGTTTCGAATTCTATACGATTGACTGTGTCCTAGGCTAGCCTCCTAGGCTAGCTGCTAGCAGAATTTAGCTAAAATCACATTTATTTCATTTATGACAAAACAAGTGATTAATAATAAATGTTAAGCATAACAATGAACAATAACATCTACTTTATTAGATCAAACTGTAACTTGTGACATTTGGTGAATAAAATATGTTTTTCAACATATAATGTAACTCTCATAAAAGTCATTCTTAAAAACAGGTAATTAGAAATAAATTGAGTATCTCGAGGATGGTCATCACTAACACAATAATGCATATAATATGTAATATGAGAGAAATAAATAAACTGTTATTATGGTTGTAATTAGTTGTAAAATGTAAAAAAAAACTAATTTCAAATGTTTCAAAGGAAACTGAAATATTTCAAATAAAACTGAAATATTTCATTGAAATATTTCAACGCCAAAAAAAACATGTTTTTTTACATCTCTAGTCACATGGGCAATACATACTTAGTAATATGCTAGCAGGCAGTGACAGCAATTTGGTGCATGAAAAAATTCAGAAATATCGGAGGAGACACAACCGCTGATATGCCTTTAGCCTGAACTGTAAAGGGGACATGTCACCATCCCTGATTACTTACACTGTTTATTTATCTGCACTTCAGTACTTTAACAAACAAGTGGGGGTTTCTCCTTCTGGCACCAGAATAGCTATGTATCCACTATTCAATTTCCTGCCCTTGTCTCTTTCCCCTGCAGGAACTGACTTCATTTTACCCAGCGACATTAACTTTGAGGCATGGCATTGCTTTGCCCTGCCTGGCTGCTAAATCTTACAAGTGGCCTCAGCCCTGACACCTGGCCTCAGTCTAGGGCTTCTGTCTCCAAGGCCATCATTTTAGTTGTGATTTTGTTTTTATTGTATTATGTGCTCTGATACAATACAATACAGCCTGTACAAGGGGTAGAGTCAAATTGTATGCACATTACGTGAGGGCATGCTTCCTTTACGTCAGGATGTAATTTCAACATTATACTATAAAAACCACTTTGGCACTGGTTAACCCACTTCATAGGAACATGAATCCTGCCATACTTGGATCCAAAAGTGGCTGAGGTATAGGAAATGCACTTGTTTTAACAAAAGTTTTTTATCAGGTGGCTCATGGCTTTATACCTACTTTTTAAACCTACTTTTTGGTATAATTACCAAACAATGTCCATTACACTCCCCACCCTTCGAATTGCAAATGCCCCCACCCCTCCAAATGACGTCCCTGTTTGTAAGTAGGCTGGCAGGTAGGAACAAAACAGAAACTCTGGATCTCTGCTGCTAAGCCACTTTCAAATGTAGCAGAGAACAAGGCAGACAAATTTATAAACTGGTTCTCCGACCTTGAGCGGCTTTTGTGAATCATGGAACACATTAATTTGTATGTCTGCATGTATATGCGAGTATACGTGTCCATGTATGTATATATGTATGTATATGTATGTATGCATGTATATGGACATTTATAAAGCCTTTCAGAACCTCTCAACTGCCATTGTTTCCAGTTAGAATGAATTTTTGCCTTCAAATATCCAAATGGTAAATGGCTCACAGAAGCATGCTCGTGATTACTGTCGTGTGCATATAAATACTGAAGCTTTAGTAGTTCCCTTGCTTGTTCCCTTGTAATTGCGAAGACTGAGTGCCTCCCTATATAAACAACATGGTTGCCACCGACATCGCTCCAGTAGAGCGCCGCTGCCTACCAGCCACATCCCACAATGCAATGCGCTAAGTAAGTAAGTCGAACACTTGAAGTCAAACGAAAATGAACTTTAATTAGATTGAAAATTAAAATATATGCATACATCTTAAGAAATGGTTTAATCCGTTATATTATATATATATAAAAATGCTACCTACCAGGAACATCCCACAATGCAATGTGCTAAGTAAGTAAGTAAAACGAACACTTATATTATAAACACAACTGAATGATTTTGTTTATATCTAACGGATTAAACCATTTCTTAAGATGTATGCACATATTTCAATTATCAATCAAATTAAAGTTCGTTTTACTTCAAGTGTGCATTTGACTTCAAGTGTTCGTTTTACTTACTTACCTAGCGCTTTGCATTGTGGGATGTGGCTGGTAGGCAGCGGCGCTCTACTGGAGCGAAGTCGGTGGCAACCATATTGTTTATATAGGGAGGCACTCAGTCTTCGCAATTACCGTTCCCTTGCTTGTGACAATGGGTTTCCATTCTCTCATCAACCTTCTGACCTCATATAAACTCGTTGGCCTTTCCCTAATTCTGGTTTTTGCTACAAGATGGCCATTAAAGTCGAATAAGATTCTTTCCGATCCAAAAACTGTAGGTTAAGCGTTAATATTTACCCTGTTTAGGATGTGGTATTCTTTCCGAAGGGGCAAGATGCCAGTTACATAACCTCGATCCGATTCAGTGCGAATCAGTCAGTGCAAAGGGGGCGACCTATACTTGTCCACATTGTGTTTCTCGCTCTGATAGCGAAAGACAGACAGCTACTTCGACCAAATTGACGAAGAATAACTAAATTTAATAAATTTCTACGCTCGCTAAAAAGGATTATTTATTCCATATCGCTAAATGATACAAAACAACCATATACGGTGTCTATGTAAAGAAAATGGCGCACATCCCTCAGCTATGGCACGCCATCGTCAGCGCTTTCATGCGTTTCGGCTTTCCATAAAAAAAATTCAAGGTTGTTGTTGTTTTGTTGATTTAGCGCTTGACTTTATCAACGAAAAATGTAAATAACTTAAGCTAACTGCAAGCGACAACCATCTGGGATGACGCGTTAGAGATTCCGTTTGTCTCACATCGCCTTATTATTAACTAGGAGGTAGCCAGTGTGAAACTCTTATGATAACTTAACTACGATAAAAGTACCAACAGTACACGCTCCAAGTACTCGTTTTTTAAAATAAAATCCTATTCGCTAGAGGCCGCAAGAGAACTTGAAAAGCTTTGTTCTGGCGAAAACTTTATTATATGGACCGCTGCCCAAACTCTAAGTTAGTTTTAGCACGCTAACCAATATCCTTTGAACTTTCAGGCTGTCAAATGGGCTAAATTTCTAGCATAATGTTATCAATCAATCAATCAATCAATTTTCGTTTATTACTAATAAAAGCTGTCAGGACGCAACTTGAATACACAAAATGGTTACAGCACGAGTTATAAAAGGATTAGATGAATGCTATAAAGGTACCGGTAGTTGATATAAGTAATCAATATATTTTTATATAAAACTCTAGGTATGAAGTTAGAGTCATCCTTGCAAGGGAGTGAAAAGTCATGAGGACGAGGTCGGAGGACCCGGCCACTGCATGGGTCGGCTGGGGGGAATAGATGGCGTAATTCATGTCTTTCATTAGTAAGAATTGTCAGGAATTGTAGGAAAATTGGGCTATTAAGAGTTCGAGGTAAATTTGCAGTGGTTCTAACACAGACTACACGTCTTCTGAACCACTTAAAACCCTTGTTATGTTATGTTATGTTATGTTATGTTATGTTATGTTATGTTATGTTATGTTATGTTATGTTATGTTAATTGTCCGAAAAAGGCGAGCGTCAGCCTCAGAAGCCATTTCTGCAGCGGCAGGAGTAAAAGGATGTAAAAGACCGCGACGCTTCATTCTCCCGATGAGCTGGTCGCGTTCAGCTGCTCTGGTATATCCCAACCAGGCCGGCGAGGCATACATATTAAGGTTAGCAATAGTAGCTTTGGCAACAACTTGGATAGCAGACACCAAGAGACCATGTGATCGGAGCACATTCAGTGCATACATAGAGGAAGAACCCACGGGAAGTATAGTCTCAACGTGCGAAGTCCAGTCTTGTTGTCAAGACCTTAAACCTCAAGACCAAGACCAAGACTTTGAACCTCAAGACCAAGACCAAGACTTTGAACCTCGAGACCAAGACCAATAGGTCCAATACCAAGACTTTGAACCTCGAGACCAAGACCAAAGACTTTGAACCTCAAGACCAAGACCGAAACCAAGACCCAAAAAATCACATTCAGGCCAAGACTTCTTTTCCTTACAAAAAAATTGTCAAATCGGACTACTCGCTATTTTAATGAGTCTTTTATTTTATTCAAGCAAATTAAATTCAAATGCAGACTGCAGAGAATTCCGAATTCGTATTTACAAAAGTCCGTCGTCATGCAAAATCTTATTCCAAATGCCTTTTTGTATTTTATAAAAACCAATTCGCTCAGAATTTTCTGACTAAGACGTTGCTTGTGAGTCCTCATAGAAATTTCGCAATGTGAAAAATACTTTCCATAGGTGTTGAAGTCGCTGGCACACACAGTAGCTTTTCAAGCACTGCTTATAGTTAGCCTTTTCTAAATCCTCCCATGGTTTATCAGACCGTCTGGCTCAGAAAAAACCTCGGCAGGGCTTCCAGACACAGCACAACTTAGTTGCTGCTGCCGGTCGGTTTTCCTGACCAACAAGACTTGTATCCGTCCGTAGGTATTTGTCGTAGGCTAGGCTATGATGCAAACAGGCTTGATAAATTTTTAAATTCTTGAGTTTTGTTAAATGACTGTTCATATTGACAGCCGGTCTTGGTCTCGGTCTGGCGAGACCAAGACCAAGACTGTGAACCTCAAGACCAAGGTCAAGACCAAGACTTTGAACTTAAAGACCAAGACTTTTGGTCTCAAGACCAAGACCAAGACCAAGACTTTCAAAAACGAACTCGAGTGCACTCGAAACCAAGACCTTGGTCTCGAGGACAACAAGTCTGGCGAAGTCATACGAAGGTCGGATCTTAAGGTAACTCCAAGAACCTTAAGTTCTCCAACTCTGCAGACATGGTGACTTTAGGGATAAGGAAAGGTGGAGCGGCTGAGCGGTGGACGGCGGTCCGAGACAATCACTTGTCGCGTCTTAGACTCATTAAGTCTCAAGTTGTTTTTCAGAGCCCACTCCGTATGTTATTCCAGGAAGCTCGTCATCAACCGTGGATAAGTGCATCGAACCAACCAACAGATAGGTATCATCAGCATATTTATCGATTCGATTGCAATTGTTTCTAGGATGGAGATCTGATGCCCCAACAACATATGACGGCCGCACGGCGGACCTAAAGCAGATCCCTGAACCATAGGCGTAATTTGTGGTGGGTACGAGGGGTACCCGTACCCCCCACTTTTTGGACTGGGGGGTACCGTACCCCCCACATTTTGAACAATGCCAATGAATATTTTATTATTGTGCCTTCCGCAGTCGCAGCCCTGTTTCGTGTTTGTAAGAAATTGGTATCCCCACTTTTTAGACCAAAGTTACGCCCCTGATTATTATTATTATTATTATTATTATTATTTTTTTTTTTAAGAAGTAAACTTTTATTATATATTTATTTTTTTTAAACATCATTCGACAAGTTCTGGCCGCATGAAAGTTCCTATGAAGGCAACAGCATTGAAGCGTTGTATGGTGATTGACAACCGCTGGAGTAGATAACAAGTCTCCCTAGGGTCTCCGGTGGTTAAAGCTAAGTATCTCCCCAAGTCTTTTATAAGGGCCATTCCGTCGTCATTGATAGGGCCTAAGGTCTCGAAAGCTAGAGGGACAAAAAAGTGGTCTGCGCGGATCTGGCTGTACTTGTTGTTCTTTCTCGTGGCCGCTAGTTCCGCTGCTGCTCCTGATGTCGCGGACGTTGCATGAAGGTAAGAGGGCGCCACAGTGTCAGTTACGGTGACGTCCCATACAAGACTTCGTCCTCTGCGCCATGGTATCAGCGTAAGTCCGTCCGGTCGTCTCCCGTCCGTCCTCGACAGCCCAGGTGGTTCCTTGATATTAGGGACGCCCGCTCGAGATAGGCCTCGGCTTATCAAATCATTCAAAGCCGCATGTCTGGCTTATCAAGCGTCTACGGAACTGAAGAGGAGAGAGGACAAGAAGGACAAGATTTACATTTAGGACCTACATTATATACAACGTACATAATGGTAGGCCTACATCGTTGTAGGCTTAGGCCTATTATTATTATTATTATTATTATTATTATGATTATTATTATTATTATTATTAGGCCTATTATTAAATTTCTCAGTCCCACTGTCCCACACAAAAGCTGCGTGATGTAAAAGCTGGTCTCTCTGACGTGGCTTTGTGTGGCGCCGAGAAATTTAGATGATTTGTAATTGTAATTGTAATTGTAATTGAACATTTATATAGCGCCACTCAAATCAGAGGCGCTCTCGACCCGCATCACTGCCAAAACTGGCAAAAAGAAAGGTTATCAAGCGTCTACGGAACTGAAGAGGAGAGAGGACAAGAAGGACAAGATTTACATTTAGGACCTACATTATATACAACGTACATAATGGTAGGCGTATACATCGTTGTAGGCTTAGGCCTATAATATCTAAAACTATCATGAATGTTGCTTTCTCAATATATTGTGGTGCTATACAAATTAGCAAACGGTCCCGCAGAAATAGCTCTCGCAAATCTAATTTAATTAATTATATTGGATATTTCATTTCTAATAATACTACCGCTACGGCGCTAGGCCTACCTTATTTTATTATTTTAATAAGCGCTGTTATCGGTGTTTATAAATGAGTTGACCCAGGTTTTTCGAGTTTTAAATATAAATGACGTCATTTCAATGTTTGTTCATATATTCCGATGACGTCATCGTCTCTATAGTTTCCGCGGCTTTGTTGCAATATTGTTACTTTGCTTCGGGTGTTTTCTCGGGGACGGAGGTCTGCGGTGGACGAAGCGCTTTCTCGTTTCGACGACGGAGCTTTCGCCTGTGTCAGTAGTTTGTTATACTTTTCCCTGCTGAGCCTCTGGCGTGGCGTAAAACCCCGTAAGCTCATTTGTTTGGCAGGAGGGCCTCTGGCGTGGCGTAAAACCCCGTAAGCCAATACTTTGTCAGTAGTTATACTTTTCCCTGCTGAGCCTCTGGCGTGGCGTAAAACCCCGTAAGCTCATTTGTTTGGCAGGAGGGCCTCTGGCGTGGCGTAAAACCCCGTAAGCCAATACTTTGTCAGTAGTTATACTTTTCCCTGCTGAGCCTCTGGCGTGGCGTAAAACCCCGTAAGCTCATTTGTTTGGCAGGAGGGCCTCTGGCGTGGCGTAAAACCCCGTAAGCCAATACTTTTTTGGTGTTTTGTGTTGTGCATTTCGGTCACTTCAATCATGCACAGATCTACACGGGTGTTTAATACCTCAAGTTCATAGGCGTAATTTGGGGGTACGATGGGTACCCGTATCCCCACTTTTTGGACTGGGGCACCGTACCCCCCACATTTTGAACAATTTCAATCAGTATTTTATTATTGTGCCTTCCCAGAGATCGCAGTCTCAGCTTGCTTCGCGTATGTAAGAGATTGGTACCCCCACTTTTTAGACCAAAGTTACGCCCCTGCCCTGAACTATGCTGGCATTTATGTAAGCGTTAGCCGAGTCAACACCATGCGAACCTGGTTATATGGCCTCTATCAGAGAAGTAACTAATAAGCCAATTGTAGATTGTTTCTGGTAGGTCCAAGTCGGATAGTTTCTTCGCAAGCGACGAATGGCGAATGGTATCGAATGCTTTCGAACTATCCATTGAGATTGTAATTGTAACGGAAAACTTATATAGCGCCACTCAAATCAGAGGCGCTTTCAACCCGCATCAATGCCAGCACCGGCAAAAAGGAAAGTTTTCAGGCGTCTACGAAACTGGAGAGGAGAGAGGGCAAGAAGCTCTTGGCGGAGAAACAAGGGGAGACAGTTCCAAGCAGAGGGGCCAACATAGGCGAAACTCCTGGATTGTGCCGTGGAAGAGCGCAACGAGGGACAACCAAAAGGCCGCGAGCCGATTACCACGTAATCGTTATTTTTGCAACAACGTCGTTATATGATGCAGTATGGATATGATGGCAGCAGTGGGAGATCCCGTAGGACGGAAGGCATACTGATCATCGAGTTTGTCTGAGAATCCAGGTGTCTGGAAGGCCTGGTATAGATAGGGCCTATCTTCGCACGATGTAATGCTCGATGAGTCTGGAGAGGATTGGTACTACCGATATCGGCCTGTATTCGGCAGTAGTAGGATTAGGGACCTTCGGAACAGGTCTAATCCTCGCAATTTTCCATTGTACAGGAACATGACGGTGGTTGATGGATAAATAATATAAATGAGTTATTATAGGTGAGACCACTGGTGCCAACAGGCGCAAAAACCACGACGGCATACCATCCATCCCCTCGGATGTGATGTGAAGCCGATCAAGCATTGTAAATACTTCATGCTCGGTTAATAATTGATGTTCATCATTAACGGTTTGTTTCAATAATGGAAGTTGATTATAATCGTTGTCAGTGGAGATGGTCGAATAGTGATCATTAAGATCGGCAACAGTTATATGAGTCAGAACAGATGGCAGAGCAGGCTTATGCACGAGTTGTTTGACCCTATCCCATAGGGTTCGGGTGCCCTGGCGTTGTTCGATGTTTTGAAATGTCTTTCTACTTTTTCTGGAGATCTCTTTACCAATACGTAGAAGAAAGAAAGTAGGGAGAAAGAAAGGAAGAAGGAAAGATAGAAGTCAGAAAGGAAAGAAGAAAGGAAGTCAGAAGGAAGGAAGAAGGAAGGAAAGAAGGATGAAAGGAAAAAGGAAGGAAAGAAGGAAGAAGAAAGGAAGGCAGGAAGAAAGAAGGAAGGAGGGAAGGAAGGAGTAAAGCATGAAGGAAGGAAGGATGGAGGAAGGAAGAAGGAAGGAAAGAAGGAAGAGGAGAGCAAGGAAGGAAGAAGGTAGGAAGGAAGGAAGAACGAAGAAGGAAGGAAGGAAAGAGGGAATGAAAGAGAGATAGAAGAAGAAAGGAAGGAAGGAAGAGGGAAATTAGGAAGGAAGGAAGGAAGGAAGGAAGGAAGGAAGGAAGGAAGGAAGGAAGGAAGGAAGGAAGGAAGGAAGGAAGGAAGGAAGGAAGGAAGGAAGGAAGGAAGGAAGGAAGGAAGGAAGGAAGGAAGGAAGGAAGGAAGGAAGGAAGAAGGAAGACGGAAACAAGGAAGGGAGAAGGAAGCGAGGAAGGATGGAGGAAGGAAGGAAGGACGAAAGGAAAAATGAGGCAGCTAAATTCTGTTGTGCCTGGTCCATAGAGAATAGGGTTGAGGTGGTCGATTCTTGGGAGAATAAATTTTAGCGTAGAGCGACGCTGACGGCCTGACGAGTCCTAAGAAAGTCGCAACAATTTGGGTTTTAGACATAGTGTTCATTCGAGCATGACTCCAAGATCACGATGAACAGTAAAGTATGGGTAAAGCAAACAGGAGGAAGTTAAGAGTGGCCTATTTTCTAGCCTAGTTATAGGAGACGTCATAACAGGAGCCGGTCGGCCGATTGATCATAATGCGCGGCCAGAGGGGCGCGGATCCATTAAAGGGGCAAGAGGACGTATACATAATTATGCCTCTCATTGAGTTGAACCCTCAAACTGGTTGCGGCGAGTAAGCAAGGCATAGGCGCCGACTTTTGCATTTGTCTCTGGGTGCCTGGGTCCTCCCCCTTCCTTTCCTCTCCAAATCTCCTTCGGTAGGTGAGTTTTAGCGGATTTTAGGAGAAAGAAAATTGTTTTTTGTCAAAGGTTATGAGGTTAAAAGGAGTATTGGAAATCGGTGACGACGTTCCAATTAATGTCATCATTTTTTAAATAATAAATAAATAATTTATTTATTTATGTACGGACTGTGACTGTAAGATCATGCAATGTTGGGTATTTGTGTTGTAGTACGTTGTAGTTCTCAAGTTGTGAGATTACTTATTTGTACAAAATTTGAATTTAAGGTCCGAATTCTTCTCGGTGCCAGGCACCCACTGAACTTTCTCTCTGGCTGCATTCGCACCCAAGGCTCCCAAGAAGTCGGCGCCTATGAAGCAAGGTAAAGCTATAACAAGTCCTTGTCATGAAGAGGTGATCGTATCCTTCTCTTCGGATCTTGAGCTGGCAATGGACGAATCCTAAGGTCTTGGGCACGGAACCAACGCATCGTATCGCATACAGAGGGGCCTATGCAGAACTTGCTATTACGGCAAAGGTCGCCCATTAAACCTATAGAAAATAAGAATCAACGAGAACACCAGAGAACTTAAGAAAATAGGCCACACAAACTCACAAAAGTCTCACATTGTTATCAACAAGCGTTCGAGAGTGATTGTGTAAGGCTCATACGAGAAAGCAAACACGTTCTAAATTTATTCGGTCGAAATCCTCAGCTGATGCACTTTTATATTTAATTAGGCCTGCTTTCTTTATTGTATTGTATTTTATTTCAAAACTTATAAACTTTCGTTCTGCGGTTAACTGATGTAGGCCGATGTAGGCATACCGATGTAGGCCTACGGGTGAGGCAGAGTAGACTGTCTTTTAAGTTGACTGACGGTCGAGATTATTATCTGTATTTTATATAATTTGTGCTGAATAATAATAATAATGAGTTACAATCGAAAAGAACTCTTGAATTTGGTATTTGCTGACACTCTGTTGAAAGAGCCGTGACTACGTCGGGCTGGGAGGCTCCTGCAGGAAAGAACAGAACCTTGCAGTGAATGCAGTCCCCATGGAAGTGACTCACAGGAGTCAATGTAGGTTCGAATCCCGGATGAACATAGGCCTAATTTACGGAGGGTACGAGGGTTACCCGTACCCTCACTTTTTGGACTGAAGGGTAGGCCTCCCGTGCCCCCCCCCATTTTTCATGCCCATTGTTTTTTGCCCATTATTATTTTATCTGAGGAAGCCCTCAAGATGCAAAACAATTACCGAGCATTATCATCAGTGTGATCACACCATCATCCTCACTCGCATTGTTGTTATTATTATATGTTTTACTAAATGACGTGGCAATATATTATCTGTGAAATCATAATGCAATTATTACAAGATGCTACAAGATGTTGCTATGGAAATATACCCAGTATGAAATCACATTGCGATTATTACAAGAGATTGCTATGACAATGTAGCATGTATGAAATCAATGCAATTATTACAAGAGGCTGCTACTGCAATACACCCTCTGTGAAAATGTAATCACAATTATTACTCCCAGGAGTTAGAAGATGTTGCTACGGCAACATGCCCTCTATGAAGTCACAATGCAATTATTACAAGACGTTGCTACGGAAATATAGGGGCCTAGCTTGTATGAATTAAATCACAATGCAATTATTACAAGAGGTTGCTAAGGCAATATAGGGGCCTATCCTCTATGAAATCACACTGCAATTATTCCCAGAGGTTAGACAATCGTTGCTACGGCAACATGTTCTCTATGAAATCACATTGCAGTTATTACAAGAGGTTCCTACGGAAACATAATTTGTAATACTGTGTGAAATCACAATGCAACACGTCCTCTATGAAATCACAATGCAATTATTCCGAGAGGTTAGAATTATCCTCTATGAAATCACAATACAATATTATTCCTAGCGGTATCATGCCCATCCTTTGTGAAATCACCAGTGGCGGCAATCTTGTCTGAGAGGTGAGGGGGGGGGACAAAGTCGGCCACGGTCTGGTCGATGACCTTTTTTTAGGAATTCATGTTCCAAAAGAAAAACTTCTTAACTTTTTTTAGGAATTCATCGCCACAAAAACTTGATGAATTTATTTAGTCATTCGCCTCTTTTTACAACTTTTTCCCGGGTCTCCCACCAATTAGGCCTATGTGTGATTACCTTTTTAGCAATTCGTCTAAAAAATTTATTACCTTTTTTTACAACTTCATCCCCAACTAATTTCATCCCCAATTAATTTCAATACTTTTTTTACGAATTTCTTCTTGCTTTCTCAGAATTTTCGGGGGACACTTCTGCTCAAAAATAGAGTTTTTACCTCGTCTCGTCAAAAATGCAGTGAAAATCCTCACGCGCAATTACATTCCTTCACCTTTTTTCGTGCTTCTTCAAAATTTGGGGGGGGGACAAATGTATGGCGTGTCCCCCCACTCTTAAAGGTGGGGGACTTGTCCCCCTCGCCCCCCTGTGATCGCCGCCCATGGAAATCACAATGCAATATCATTCCAAGCGGTAACAAGCAATATCCTCTGTGACGTCACAATGCAATTATTCCTAGCGGTAGCAATACCCTCTGTGAAACCACAATGCAGTTACTTGTTCCTACCGGTAGCAATTGTATATTGCATTGTATTTTTAATTCGGTAACCAAACATTGCAAGGATAAGCAAAACATATTATAATGCTTATAATCAATTAACATAATCTGGCTACACAGGAGACTCAAAAGGAGTCGACCGTAGACCTCGCTACCAGGGCCACTTGGATAGTAATAGGGCCTATAAATACCCTATAATCTGATGAAAAGCATCTAAAATCATTAGATATGTAATATCTATCTTACATTTTTTACAATTTTATGTGTTAGGTGTGCGTACCGTGCGTGCGTGCGTGCGTGCGTGCGTGTGTGTGTGTGTGTGTGTGTGTATGCATGCATGCATGCGTGCAAGTGTTACTGTTAGTTAGTTAGTAATTTGCAGTTTAACGACGTTACGTGTGATAACAAAGAGGATTAGCTTCGCCCTCCTCCTTTATCCAGGCTTGGAACTGGCACTGCCAGAGTACGAGCAGTGGCGGAGTTTAAAATGTAACTGTCGGATAAATGAGCAGGTTTTTAAATAGCGACCGTTTGGCCTCGACCCTGCTCCTTGTTCAATGAATTGATTGGGTGAGATCCTTCACCACCACCGCCCGTTTCAACTAAGACCATCAATGTAGCACGCCTCACTGTATTTGCAGGCCTATTAGCTGGCTGACATAAATTGCTCTAGACATTAAGTGGATATAGTTGCGTCTGTGACACTCTTAAAGGTGGGGGACTTGTCCCCCTCGCCCCCCCCTGTGATCGCCGCCCATGGAAATCACAATGCAATATCATTCCAAGCGGTAACAAGCAATATCCTCTGTGACGTCACAATGCAATTATTCCTAGCGGTAGCAATACCCTCTGTGAAACCACAATGCAGTTACTTGTTCCTACCGGTAGCAATTGTATATTGCATTGTATTTTTAATTCGGTAACCAAACATTGCAAGGATAAGCAAAACATATTATAATGCTTATAATCAATTAACATAATCTGGCTACACAGGAGACTCAAAAGGAGTCGACCGTAGACATCGCTACCAGGGCCACTTGGATAGTAATAGGGCCTATAAATACCTTATATAATCTGATGAAAAGCATATAAAATCATTAGATATGTAGGGCCTAATATTTATCTTACATTTTTTACAATTTTATGTGTGCGTGCGTGCGTGCGTGCTTGCGTGCGTGCGTGCGTGCGTGCGTGCGTGCGTGCGTGTGTGTGTGTGTGTGTGTGTGTGTGTGTGTGTGTGTGTGTATGCATGCATGCGTGCAAGTGTTACTGTTAGTTAGTTAGTAATTTGCAGTTTAACGACGTTACGTGTGATAACAAAGAGGATTAGCTTCGCCCTCCTCCTTTATCCAGGCTTGGAACTGGCACTGCCAGAGTACGAGCAGTGGCGGAGTTTAAAATGTAACTGTCGGATAAATGAGCAGGTTTTTAAATAGCGACCGTTTGGCCTCGACCCTGCTCCTTGTTCAATGAATTGATTGGGTGAGATCCTTCACCACCACCGCCCGTTTCAACTAAGACCATCAATGTAGCACGCCTCACTGTATTTGCAGGCCTATTAGCTGGCTGACATAAATTGCTCTAGACATTAAGTGGTTATAGTTGCGTCTGTGACAACTGTAGACTGAATAAACAAAATTTGATTGATTGATTGATTGATTGATTGACGCCATTTAAGGTCCCCGTGTGCGGACCGTTCTAGCCCGAGACTGTAATCTCCGAAATTAGAAACCTTCGGATGTGTGTGTGTGTGTGTGTGTGTGTGCTTGTCTGTGTGTGCAGTGTTTAATCTAATCCCTCTCTTCTGAGGGTGGTAACAAGGTTTGCCGGGGGACCAACAAGGGCAACCTTTTTGGGAAATTTAATCCGTGGTCCAACGACTTTTTTGGGAGCTTCATCTTAAAAAAAAGTTGATGACCTTTTTTTAGTAATTCATCCCACTTTCACACTTTTAAAACTTTTCATATATCTTTCTCTAAACTTTTATTCTTATATATTACTCGTTTACTCGTCTCTGGGGGAGCGCACAAGTATCCTGGGGGATTCCCCCTGAAAAGGTGTCTGCACTAAAATATTGCTGGCCCCTGGGGGAAACGTAAATCCTGGGGGAATCCCCCAAAAGGTGTCTAGATTAAACTGCTGTATGTGTGTGTTTGTGTGTGTGTGTGTGTGTGTGTGTGTGTGTGTGTGTGTGTGTGTGTGTGTGTGTGTGTGTGTGTGTGTGTGTGTGTGTGTGTGTGTGTGTGTGTGTGTGTGTGTGTGTGTGTGTGTGTGTGTGTGTGTGTGTGTGTGTGTGTGTGTGTGTGTGTGTGTGTGTGTGTGTGTGTGTGTGTGTGTGTGTGTGTGTGTGTGTGTGTGTGTTTGGACAATTATGTTCTGCAAGGGTCTGATAAAATATCGGTTAGATTAAACGAAACGGAGTCCAGCACAAGTTAGGCTGCGTAAATACTTCAGATTTGTAACCTAAATCTCAAAATAGCTTATAACCAGTGTTTTAGTTTACAAAAAAGAGCTGATGGGTCGACAAGTTTACAGGTTACCAAAGTACAGGCACGCATGTCGACATCTAATGTTGTTTAAACCCCGACCCCCAGACAACTAAGACACGTAGGCCTAGATCCGAATAGGGCCTATCATCGGCGTCCTACTCCGCCGCAGCTGCTATCTGGTGCTGCCACACGGAAGCCCGGATGAAGGAGGAGGGCGACGCTATGTAATAATCTTCCTCGTTACACTGTTATCAGCATCCGGACAGAAGTTTATTGCACGGCCCACCACATTTGTTATGTTCTTTCATTGGTTTGAACCGTTTGAACGTATCGATTATTTGGTTACAGTACTGATAAATGGCGTATTGAGCTTTAAGCAAATCTTTCATCGTTATAAGACAGCCCCGTTTTATAGTATAGGCCTAGCCTATAGCCCGGGTTAAATTAACCAATTGTATTTGCCACTTTCCAACTGCACCGTAGGCCTATTTTGTCGAAGATGTGTCGACCGGCTCTATACGCAAAATCTGTATGAATGCCATAAACCGTTGTGCCTCGGATTCGATCTAAGCATATATATCCACGAGGGGAATCCAATGAGACACAGAGTATGGAGGAAATGATTGAAGGAAGATAGGCCTACTGGTTTTTAGTCAAGATAATTAATAAGACAGACACATCAGGCTTTGCACGTGCTTATTTATAACTTATCCACGTACATGTATGTAAGCCATTAAACTTTGGCTAATTTTAATTCTTCAGTGGAAATATTATCTTATCAGCAGGTCCACTTGGATTAAATGTTGAACGATGTCTGTTTGAACCAATTCATAAGAAGGAGGATATGCATGTCACTTGGTGCAGTTCCTGGTCGAAATAAATTAGGCCTATTAATTCTGAATACGTATAAACACGTTTGGTCACAAATGATGGGGCCAATTGTATGACATTAAAATTAATTAGAGATTTCAGGAAGAAGTCATCCTGTTCTCCGCCTTCCAATCTTTCTCTGGCCTATAATAGTTAGCTACATTGATAAGAGCGTACAGGGCTGTGTCCCACCTGGGACTAATAATGTTAGTCCCAGGTCCCACGCTCCTCTGTGTGAGACTGCGTACGGATCGCGGTTCGCCTCCCGATGCTGGCTTAGCAATTTAAATCTCGGGCTAGCACGGTCATAGGCGTAATTTGTGGGAGGCACCGTACCATCACTTTTTGGACAGAGGGCACCGTACCCCCCACTTTCTGATGCCAATCAATATTTTATTATTGTGCCTTCCCAGAGATCGTTGTCTCAGCCTTGCTTCGTGTATGTAAGAAATTGGTATCCCCCACTTTTTAGACCAGAGTTACGCCTCTGACCACGGTCCGCACACGTGAACCTTAAATGGCGTGGTGCCCATTCAAACGGGCAGTGGTGGTGAAGGATCTCATCCGATCAATTCATTGAAAAATGAGTTTCTCGTCCCAAATGGAATCCGCCTTAGCAGGTCTCTCTCCTTGATCTTCTGGCACCGGAGATGAAATTCTACTTGGCATCTCTAGACATTAACCTTCTGATACGATCGACGCAGCGCTCGTGAATAAGCTGATGCCCAATGCTTAGCTTTATGTTATAGCGCTATAGAACTTGGAGATTACGATTACTCTCCGAGGCTCGACTGTAGTAGCCATCGACGTAGGCCTATACGTCGATGGTAGGCCTATAGTAGCCTACTGTAGTGAAGGCGGTCACCTCACATGATATGACAGCAACTAATCACGGCAAAGTTTGATCTTATCTTCCTTCTTGAGCAGTAGATTGTGCAGGCCTACATCTACCTCTTTTCTCAACTACCTTTGGCTTTAGCAACTGGACAAACAGGGACTTAACTTCACTTAAGTCGCACACACATAGGCCTATCAGGTCAAAAACTAGGACCCGTCGCCCTACATGTGTAATAAAAATAATTATTAATAAATAACTATAATAATAATAATAATAATAATAATAATACACTGTAATCAAATAGTAGTAGTAGTAGTAGTAGTAGTAGTAGTAGTAGTAGTAGTAGTAGTAGTAGTAGTAGTAGTAGTAGTAGTAGTAGTCAGTGGCGGCGATCTTATCTGAGAGGTGGGGGGACAAAGTCGGCCACGATCCCGTCGACGACCGTTTTTGGAAAATCTTGTCCCCCCCAAAATTTTCTGCCACTTCATCCCCGAAAAATTTCGCTTTCATCTCCTTTTTTTTAGTCATTCACCACGTTTTACAACTTTTTCCCGTCTGCCAACAATAACCTCATTTCGTCTAAACCCTTTACTTCTTTTGACTTTTTTACGAATTCCTTCTTCTTTCTCATAATTTTGGGGGACACTTCTGCTCAAAAATTTCATTTTTACCTCGTCTGTTCAGAAACGTTGCGCAAACCCTCACGCGCAATTACATTTCTCCGCCTTTTTGGGGGTTTCTTCAAAATGTTGGGGGGGACAAATGTATGGAGTGTCCCCCACTCTTAAAGATGGTAGTGGTAGTAGTAGTAGTAGTAGTAGTAGTAGTAGTAGTAGTAGTAGTAGTAGTAGTAGTAGTAGTAGTAGTAGTAGTAGTAGTAGTAGTGGTAGTAGTAGTAGTATTTGTAGTAGTAGTAGTAGTAGTAGTAGTAGTAGTAGTAGTAGGCCTAGTATACTATAGTAGTAATAATAATAGTAATAATGATGTTGATGATGATGATGACGACGATGATCACGATGAATATAAAGATAATAATAATGATGATGATAATAATATAATGATAATAATTATCATTATTATTATACAAATTTATTTCTTCATACATTTCTGAATGACGGCCTATAGATAGCCTACAGTTATTGCAAACAGTAAACAATTCGTCTGCATAGGAATTGGTTGACTGTATGAAGAAATAAATTTGTATAATAATTAATAATAATAATAATAATAATAATAATAATAATAATAATAATAATAATAATAATAATAATATAATTTGACTCCTGAGAGATTATATGTACCTCGGGGAAAAAATAATATTAATAATAGGCGCCGCCTAATAATATTTTTTCCCGAGGTAGGGCCTACAGTGATCCCTCGGGAGTTCAAAAATTAGGGGCATTGTTCTGGAATCTTCGCAAGTTCGCAGATGGTTTTACAGACCTATATTTTAAATTTTTTTTGCCCCAAGGTATACAGGATCCAAATATTATTATTTTTTTTGTTATGCCCCAAGGTACATATATGATCCCTCGGGGACTTAGATATTAAGTTGTTGTTGTTTTTTCAAGGAAATCAGGCCTCGTCCTCCGTTGAGTCCCTGAATGTGCCTGTGTAATTATTATTATTATTATTATTATTATTATTATTATTATTATTATTATTATTATTATTATTACCACAAATAGGACTATAGGCGGCGACGCCAGTGGTTTCTAGACCAAAGTTACGTCTCTGCTCAGATGCCTGATTACTATCGAAGAATGAAGGACAAATAAAACCGAAGACCCAGACAGATAATGCTGGACTGAATGATACACAACATCGTGAGGAGTGAGCAGTAAACTGCGTAGCAATATACTATAGCATTCAGAGACATTTTACAATTTTGACCCTAAACTTGTTCACAGCTGTTGATATAGATTACATTGTTTTATATAACAGATATCATGTATGCGCATTGGCTATGTATATTTCGTATATACACGTATAATTAAGTACATTTATGTAAGCAGTCTACATTGAGGTCAATGTAAATTCATTGGTCCATAACGGGCCATGTAAGTCAGATGCTTATGAATCACCTTGCGTCGTGCAGGTGTCAACACAATACTCCGAGTCGCGTGATACCTTGTGACTTGACGCTATCGTCGTTCTGGCCCAGTTACCAGCCATCCGGAATTAGGCCAACTGCATGCACGGTAGGCCTACAGACAAGATCTCATCTGTCCGGGTGGTCATCTGTCACCCCGTAAGTTCTAATCTAACCTCCCGGAAATTCAAGCTGTCTGGCTTAATTAGCACATTTGTTTAATTAGCACGTGTGTAAATGTAGGCATAACTCCCCAAATTCAAGTTTCAACACATCGGGTGTTTACACAGAAATGCGCATCACATGATTATGGTCCAAAAATTACCTTCACCTATAATAAGCCTCTACCTGCAAGACATCCTATTGGCTGCCTGTGTAAACGACAGTTATATAACTGGCAAGCGTTCCAAGGGCTGGCAGTCGTGCACCGTGTTTACTCGCGGTTATAAGAGGCAGTGTATACATCCTGACGCGCAGTTATCATATCTACGGATTCCAAGATGGCGTTTCACAAGGTATCCTTCCTGTTGGTGGTGGTTCTAGCCGTGACTGGGCTGCAACACACCGTCGTCGCCGATGAAGACTTTGACGACGATGACCTGCAGTGGCCTGGTGATGGTATCTCACCGTTGGACAGCCTCGCCTACTGGGACTCGCAGCCGGACGAGCCAGAGGATGAGGCAACTGCTGCTCGAGGTTGCTGCCTGCCGAAGACCTGGACGTCGACCCTGTTCACGGAGATCAAACGCCAGGGACGAAAGCAGGAGGGCCGAGCGCTGCGCTTCGCCGAGACTGTCTACGTTGACCAGAACAACCAACGCGTTGCCGTGGATATCACCGTACCCCACGGTCGGCGTAGGAACGCCACCAAGATCTCGTACATCGTCCTCTTCAATAAAAATTCCAGCGCCACTCTCTACGCTTTCTCGAAGACAGCCCCCAAGTGCTACAAGAAGGTCCTCAAGAACGCCCAGTTCCGTTCGATGTGCCTGCCACAAAACTCCACCCTGCTTGCGAGCTATTCCCTCGGCGCTGGAGCCAAAGCCCTCAACAGCCAGTCCTGGGGCTTCCTGGTCCGTGATCGTCGTACAACCATCGTCGGTAGCGTCGTATTGACCCCCGACAACTGTGTCCCGATCCTGGTCGGCGAGAAAGCATTCACCCGCCCGAAGATGACCGAAGAGGACGAGGAAGTGGACCCTGACCGCAAACGACCCCAGGTGACAACCGTGGGAGCCCTGTACACCAACTTCGTCACACAGATCCGCGATCCGTCCGTCTTCACACCACCCTCCTACTGCAACCGTGCCGATGACACTCTCCTCTTCGACCCGGATATCGACTTCACAACCATCGTCCAGAGATTCATCACTGTCCCCTACTGAGGCGATTGCTAGTGGTGGAAAGAGGATCCAACGTTTTGTGAAGTTGAACAAAGTTCCAGCTCACCGTCAGACAATCTGCACTGTGAAGCATGTATCAACATTTTGTAATTCACTATACTTTCTGCTTAAGAAACTTGAAGCTTTATCAACATGCTATGCTTATACATTGTTCTTGTATTCTATTGGTTATACATTTGGCTTTCAATAAATTTAAAAGCTTCGTTTGCAATGTCAAACTCTGCTGCCGCTTACAGATCTCCATAACTTTTAATTTCTACAAATTTTCACACAGGTTCTTCATACTTTTACTGATTCAGGGATATTGACATCAATTGCTCATTGTTATATTCACTTAAAATTTACACCTGTTACTTTTTTCATCTAATAAGGACTAATTTCCCATTAGTAATGTTAACCAATTTTCATTCATTTGAATAAAATTAATGTTATGTGTTCACCAGTGGACCAAGGCAGCTGTTTTTAGTTGTCAGGTACGGTACATCCCAAGCATGTTCTACTTTATCTCATTAATTTTTTATCCGCGATTGTATTGCTCATCACAACGAAATGTTCTGTTAAACGTCGTGAGTTGTACTGTAAATCTGAATTGTATTTCACAACATGGTATTGTTTTACTTCGTCGCACACTGACATACTTGCAATTTCAGTTTTATGAATTATTATTCACACTTTGCATTTGAAATGTATTTGCACGAAAATATGATTCACATTATTGGTCTAGTAACTGTTGTTCCGTGATGATTTGTCTGTCAGAAGTTGAACAATTCAACCTTGAACAGTTTTCCATTCTCCATACAATTAACAACGTTAAGATTTAGCTTACATCATGTTACAAGCACATTCTGTTATACTTTAACATGGCGAAGTGAGGTTTTAAAATAAATTTGTACACCATTCTTGTAACTTTTTTTTAAACTACAGAGTTAAACTGTATGCCTATCAACTGACGGCAAGAGACGGCAAGAGTAATTGCTCATTTGTTAATTGCTCATTTGCTACACCACTCAATCAGCCAGTGAGCAGCAGCTCAAAGTGTCCCCTCAAATGTCATGGTCCTTAGTTTAACTAAGGTCATGGGCTGACAACCGATAAGCCTTGGGTTGATGGAAACATGACAATAGGACCACCTTTTCTTATTGGTTAGATTGCATGACAAACTGTTAAGTTTCCTTGACAATCCAGGTGTTGAACTTAGCACACAGAACCAAAAGGGAAACGCATTAGGCACCTACAACTGTAATGACTGTTTTAAGAGATCTGCCACCATACCACTTGTAGAAGAAGAGCAGCAGTCCCTTAAGCTAGCCCTGAGGCAGCCATGGGTATGAAATGTTAGCAACTTCAATTTCTAAGCCTCGGTATTATGAGCGTGTGTGGCCAGTCCTCTCTCTCACCATCTCATCATCCAACCCACAGTGTAGTCATTATAGCCGAGTTGGCTAAGGGGTGCAGGTGGAGCAGAAATCTTTAACCAACTTTCTGCCCTGGTGGGGATTTGAACCCTGACAGTCTAGCACGCTAACTACTACACTATCGAGCAACATCTGTAGAAAGAGATTTGTAAATACATGTAACTGAGCCAATGAGACTAGAATTAACAGCGACACAGATAGACAGAGTAGTAGTACTAGTAATGGTAATAATACTTTCCACCATTAACACTTTAACGACGAGCTGTTCAAGCATTAAACAATGTCTAAGTGCTACCAGGGCCACTGACATGACATTACCATGGGCGGCGATCATGGGGGGAACGGGTGGGACATGTCCCCCACCTCTAAGAGTGGGGGGACACGCCATACATTTGTCCCCCCACCTTTTGAAGAAACACCAAAAAAGGCCAAGAAATGTATATGAGCGCGAGGGTTTTGACTGTCTTTTTCGAACAGATGAGGTCAAAAGTCAATTTTTGAGCAGAAGTGTCCCCCTGAAATTGTAAGAAAGGAAAAAGAAATTCTGAAAAGGTAAAAAAATTAATGAGAAGAATTTTAAAGAACATTTTTTCAACAATTTATAAATAAAGGGGTGTGAAATTGTGTTGTGAAAGTGGGGAGAAAAAGGCGATGACATGACACAGTGGGGGAGAGCGTAAAAAGTGTTACAACTGTCAAACACAGAAAAGAGGTGAAGGACTAAAAAAAAGTCATCAACTTTTTCCGGAGATGAAAGCGATATTTTTCGGAGATGAATCGGTAGAAAAATTATTTTGTTTGGGACAAGATTTTCCAAAAACGGTCATCGACGAGATCGTGGCCGACTTTGTCCCCCCACCTCTCAGACAAGATCGCCGCCACTGGACATTACCGTACCTTACATAGGCATCATTTTCATTTCAGGATCATAGAGAAAAATATGCATAAGTAAAGGAAATTCTTTACAAAAACTATTTGGAAAATATGACCTTAGAAAAGAGAACAGAAGAATCTGTAACTTAAACTGAATAAACTGTCCTGCTAATTCAATGTCAGGAAAAGCAACAAAATTGAACAAGTGAAAAGTCTTCAGCACATAAGATTGATAAACCTAGCAGACGGAGTTTCCTGCTAAACAAAAATTAAAAGAAATAAGAAAATGCTTGGTGTTCTGACTAGATGCACAGAGAAGAATATCACAGCCATTTCGCGATGCACTAATTTCCAGATTAGCCTAAGATCACAATTCTTAGTTGAGTAAGATCTAGAAATTAACATGACTACAGCCCTTTTCTACTGGGTATACACTTTCACGATTAACTCTCCTCTTCATCTTCACTCTCTTCATCTTTGTCTTCTTCACCTTCACCTGTGCCTTCTTTGTTTATTTACAGCATCACCCTGTCAAAATGCATAATACAATTTTAATTTTTATAACATGAACACGGTAAAGCTAGTAAAATAAAAATATCAATTTACATCCATTCTGTGCAAGGTAAAGCAAGTATTCATTTACTATACACCTGCTTCTATGAACAAAAGTCTTCATTTTCGTGGTCCAGTAGTTAAAGTAGGAAAAGTCAAGGTATCTTTTCAGGCGTTGATTGCAAGAGCAGTCTTCAAAGAACAGGCTTTCTCAATCAATCAATCAGTGGATGTATTGAACTCCAATAATAACAATCGATATTACAGTCACTCAAAGAGAGTATTAGTAGTCGTTCAAAGGTGAGACCAGAATGGACAAGTCCTGCTAACAGCGTCACCTAGTTTCTCACAACAGAATTCATGATGTCATTTTCAACAGTGTCATAATTCTTCAGGTTTTGTTATCTTTATACATGATGTAATGTAAGATGCACCACAGTTTTCAGATGCCTAAAACTCCCTTGGCTGGTCCTGCTGAGATACATGACGACAAAACAGTCTTTAATGAGAAGGACCCGTCTGTAACTATAGGGTCCAACAGCTACTGAAAGAAACCCTTGCAACATGACAGTAATAGTAGCGGCTGGTAAAAATTTTAATTTAAGTCCAGTCAAAATGTGATTATAATTGTAATTATTAGAGCCAATTACACTTGAAACACGCAGCCATTGTTAAGCACTGTAGTTGCTCTCAGTGACAATCAAATGCAAATTCATACTATTCTAATTAGCTGAAGCTCTTAATATAATGGATTGCGCTTCTAAAACTGCACGTCCGTCTTATGAGGAGCGCACTTGTCGTTCGGCCACCAAATTGCACAAGGTGATAAATACATATTGTAATTCTAATTAGAAATTTATATAGCACTGTTTTATGAGAAACTAATCCAAATGTGCTTACTTTACTAGCCTAATGATATCATTAGGAAAAACTTAATTGGTAAGTAAAGAGCATTCAAGAAACTAGAAAAGTCACAAGTGGTGGGCTACCACAAACACACAGAGCCCAAAGAATTGACACCCATCTAGAATTGGTAGTTGATACCATGTTCAGAGTTCCTGGACCACATTTGCAACAGAGGAAGATGAACAACAGGCTATGAAGTCTACTTCTGTAGGTGTTGGTCCCACAGTGTGGCTATTTCAGTTAACTGGCAAACTGGTAGTTGAAATCGCCTGTCAGGTAGCAAATGACTATCAAATTGTTTTGAAGTCTTTGTATTGAAAATATCACATAGCAATCACTAATATAGTTCAATAAAGCAAAATACTGTACGCACTCAAAGGCAAGACCAAAAGGATAAGACTCAATAACAGGTTGACAGTCTTATTTAACAGGTTTCAAGCTGGCACTTTTAACATATTACATCAGGTTTTGTTAACTGTGTAAGTGCGGTGTTACCTAAGAATACCTTTCTCAGAACAAGCATTAGCCCAATGGGGCCGACAAGTAAAATTTTATGACTTAAACTGGTGCACTGTAGGTAAGTTAGTTAGGTCATCAAGTAAACAATTCCATATGACATGTAACCGACGTACGACATGTAAATGTCACAGAAACTACAAATTGTTCAGAATTCCCTGGGTACAGCCACAGCAAAGACCCCAACGTATCAACACATTACCGTACTCCTTCATCACATTTACATGTGCGCTGGTCACGTGCAAATAAAGGCTATTTACTTACTGACTTACATTTACAACACTCACTGACCACTCAGCACAGAATTCAGTTTCAATGTGCCCTATAGTTCACAAGGTATAAAATTTTAATCAGCCAACCTATTTCTGTAGTTTGCTCAGCACTCATACCAACAAACACTGCACTCGATCAAAGAATACTTACGCCTGTCGTGCCTCACACCACGACTGCTCTGCACTCTTTAAGTTCCGTAATCTCATTCAGGTCAACACTTCAAACTTGTCTTTATATACTTTCTTACCTACTATAGGCTGACTTCCAGTTTCCTTATCACATTTTTGACTGAACTTCAACAAATTACAATTTTTTACTAGTTTTACTCTAAAAAAGCCATCAACTGCCTTGTGCCTTACAACAATGTCAATCTCAAAGTCATTCAATTAGATTACAGAAGATTAAGTAGAGAAGCAAAACTGAAACAAAAAACCCTGAAAAGTCTGTACACATAAAACTGAAAAACAAAAACCGATAAAAAAAACTAAGAACCACAGAAAATAGAAGAACAGAAACCAAACATCAAGCAAAAGCCAAAACCTGAGTCCCTAACAACATTGATGATTTATACATGCACAGCCACAAAAAACTTCACACATTAGTATACAAGAGGATTCCGCCACAGCTCTTGTATCACCACTCCCAACATAGGCATTGGAGGCAGAGGGTAAGAAGGGGCAATTGCCACCCCCAAACTTTCTGGTGTTCCTGTTTTTCAGGCAAGTAAGCGTGAGTGACTAGAAATGCACGACACTAATTATCTGGGATTTATTTTTGTTTCGGTCAGAATACCTTGCCCCCCCCCCCATCACTGAAATTTCCCCTATGCCTACGACTCCAAAGCCATCGCTCGAAGCTTCTTCATTGTTGGTGAACCACCTGAAGCTCTCAGTTTCATCTTATTCATCACTGTATCTATAATATATCTTGGTTCTACAAAGCAAGACTTGCTTGTCCTGATATTCAAGAATGATATATACCTTATCACTTAACAACAGAAACAATGCAGAAGGAACTGCGTTGCCCGATGTGCAGCTCTGCACGGGAAGGACTAAGTACTAAGTACTAAGTTATCACTTAAAGTTAGATGAGATCGGGGCAGATTTAACAATCTGACTCCTCAGGCCAAGTTTTTTGCTGCCCCTAACATTTATGTTTCAAAGTGTTAACTTTAACTAATATATATTGTGCTCAATGCTCATTGTATTTATTTATTGTCAGTGATGGGAAAAATACTTTTAAAAATTATTTTGAGTACAAGTATAAATACTTGATCACAAAGGTATTTGAAATACAAATAGAAATACATTTTCATACAAGTATTTTAAATACAAGTAAAAATACTTGTTTGGGAAAAGTATTTTAAATACTAAGTGCAAAATACTTCAGCCAAACTTTTGAGCATTTTTCCAGGGCACTTCTTATCAGATGCTTGTAGGTACCAATGTCACCAGCCACAATCTTCTGGAAATCATTTGTCACTATCAGATTTATTGAATGACTTGCACAGTGCATATGCTTTAGCAAGAATATGTCATTGGTATTATCTGAAGATAATACAAAATTGTTTCTATGTCTAATAGAATTACTTGACCCATTCCGTCACCACTGTCATCAAATTCATCATCACTTGAAGGGCAGCCAGCATTACATGATGACTTTTCACTTCTGGCTCCTGTTCTGCCTTCTGATATTCTGCAAATGCTTTAACTATGTTAGACCCATTGTCTGTGACTGTGAAGGTGATGTTTGTGTAGTCAAAGCCAAACTTTGAATGAATATTCATGATGTGTTTGGTAACAACATCATGTGTGATTTCCCTTCAAGCGTGACCATGACAAAGCAACCGAGTGTCTCACATGGTCATCTGCGATCCAATGACCCATAACTCCAATATACTCCTTTTCAGACAACTCTAAATATCAGCTGTGGTGCACACTGCTGGCTGTCTGACAAGCTGTTGACAAATGTTAAGCAAGAGTGCATCATATTTGTCAGCAAGCTTCTTGAAATTGCCTCGCTATATTGCTCTTGATTCACAAACATGAGATTTCAAACTATTACAAGCAACTTCATTAAGTTCTGTACCAATTGATTTGCATGTATGAAATGCTTGGGGATCCTTGAGGAGGGAAATCTGAGGATCACGTGTTCAAAGTGTTCATTTTCCTCGAAGTACTTTAAAGACAAAAATACAAAACAAACTCTTAATCACCTCCCATATCTTTGTAGAATGACTCAAGAAACAATTTAAATACTATCTGCAGGTTAACTCAGAGCACCTGGCTGCCTCCCTAGCTTATGGCCTTATCTTCTGGATATATCGACCTGAAAACAGCTTGGTTTTGGTGCGCCATTGGTTGATGCCTTGTGCATTAGCAACCGGCATGATAGAAGTCACTAATTACTTGCTTACTTACTTAGTGTGATCAGAAGACAGGCGAGAGTGATACCACCAATGCTCCACCTACTTCTGAGATGCCTAGCTTCAGAAATGGCAGAGTTGAACAAAGGTGTGCACTGTACAACCCTCCAAGTTTTATAAGGAATTTGCCTGTCAAGCAGTAATTATTTATACTGTGCTTAAAGCAGGGCATATTTTAACTGTATAACTAGTGGGACAAATGTCCCAGTAGTCTTAGGATTTGTCCCAGCAGTCAGAGTGATTTGTTCCAGACAATGTGTGTATAAAGTACAACTAGTGGGACAAATGTTGGAAGAATTTAAAGATTTGTCCCAGTAGTAAAATGAGAAAGGTATGACATGACCCCTTGTTATTGGTTGGGAGACCCGAGAAAAGTTGTAAAAGAAGGTGACGACTAAAAAAAAAGGTCATCAACTTTTTTCGGAGATGAATTTTTTGAAAAAGTCTAAAAAGTTGTAGGTTTGTGGAGATTAATTCCTAAAAAAGTTCTTCGACCAGATCATGGCTGATTTTGTCCCAGTAGTCAAAATTCCTTAAAATATGCACTGGCTTAAAGTAGATTGGAACTGCAGAGCCTACTTAATTTCAAGTGCTACAAGCAATTCAGAGAATTCGATTTTAAGGACAAAATCAAAATAAAACTAATATATAATAGTACATAGCCCTGATTAAAATAAAGCAACAACAAAGGTAAAGGTTTACTTTGATTCAGCTCTGCCATTTTTGAAGCTATGGGTAAAGGTTTACGGTGGCGCGGTCGCAACCGTTCACAAGGTCAGGTTTTGTTCACGTCATGAACTTAAAAAACTTACCTTCGTCCGATAGAGCCACGTGCCTTGAGCAAAGCGCTGGGTATTTAGCCTAGAATTTGACTACAGATCAGATCGACGGCCTTCAAGGAGTGAATAAAAAAGCGAATGGACTTATAGACACGCCTACCGCTTCAATTGAAATCATGTTAATTAGCAAAATACACCTTTGCATTTCATTAGCGCCCAATAGAGGTTAATTAACCGCGTTCCCTAATAATTCAGTCGTGCTTTATGTACGTAAGTAAAAGTAATTGCCTCTGGCATTCAAAGTTGTTTCACTGACCTAATACTCTGCAAAACATATAAATTCCAACCCTCTGCGTAAGATATATTCTTTGATCATCCTACCCTCAAACAGACAGTAACATAGTATAAATAATTATTAGGCCTATAAATAATTATTTATACTGTGGTCCTCCTCTAGTCTTTAAAATTGGTGTCACTGGATTCTTCAACAAACCTGTCTGTCTGTCTGTCTGTCTGTCTCTCTCTCTCTCTCTCTCTCTCTCTCTCTCTCTCTCTCTCTCTCTCTCTCTCTCTCTCTCTCTCTTTCTCTCTCTCTGAAAAATTCCAATTACAGTCTTATTGTAATTTGAAATTGTAATTAAAATTTACATAGTGCCACCAGTGAAAGGAATTCTAACCCATGATGTTAACTGTAACTAGGAAAAAATTTAATCGTAATATCGATATCAGTACAACGCCATAAAGAGTGAGGTCGCGGGATCCAGCTTGATATAGGCGCTAATTTTGAGAATATAATAGTTATTGATTATCATTGTTAATTTTTTTTAAATTTTGCTTTCTGTGGATGTATGCTCAAAGGCGTAATTTGCTGTGCAGGCCTACGAATGCAAATAAACTTAATCTCCAGTCAATTACAAGGTGGTCAGTCATAGCGCTAGAATATTTGATGTACAGTGCGAATGTATTTACAGTCTTTGATGGCATCCCTTGATCTTTCTTTCTCAACCAATAGTTCTTCCTTTTCCTGTTACTGTTTTTGAGGTGCGTTGGTGTTGCATATTTTCAGGATTAAATCTGTCACAATCTATAAAACTTCCCAGTTAATACTTATATTACTGGACACAAGTAAATAAAGTATTCGAAGTACAGGCAGAAAATTTCAGTCGTTTATTATTACGTATTTCAGGTGAAGACCATTTGCCAATATTAAGATGGCGCAAAGGCTTACTCTGAGGCGAAGGTTGAGTTACAACACCAACTCAAATCGACGCAAGATGTAAGTGAAAATAAAATACAGAATTTATCGTGAATACCTAGTTGTTTTTTTTACATAGAACGTTGTGTATTTATTTGTAAATTGAAATGAATTTTGTTAATTTGTAAACCAATTTTCATTAAATGCTCTTGCAAGTGTTTATCCACGTGTGGTATGCGACAGTTGCTCATTACTCTGCTTTTAACGGAGCTCTTCTGGTTGGCAAGACGGCATTAGTGTCTCGCCACCGAGCGTTGATTTGCATTAGGTTTCCCAACTGACCACGTATGAGGAATAATGTTGCTCAACAAGGTATTAAATGAGCAACACTAAATTTTTCATAAATCGGTTGAATAGAAAAGCTTGACCCACTGTATCAAACATATAGCGGAGAACTTGTAAAGGAGTGTCCAGTAAGTAGTGTCTGGGGTGTGCAGAAACAGTACCCTCTATGACATTCTGCATGTTGACTTCGAATCTGTTGTTGCTTTTTGATACTCTCCACTTTACAGGTCAAGCGCTGTAACCAATCGGCTACTGTGTGCCATCATGGGTGCCCCTCATAAGTAACGCGATGCTCAAGTATCGCGAAACTAACAAAAACAGAATTAAACCTGCGTGTATTCTGCTACGTTTTTGGAGGCTGTACACATTTATGGGTACTGATTACGTACATGCGTATACCTTATGCTGTGATTGTTAGGGCCTGTTGAAACCACCATTCTGCAAAACTTGGATTTCTTGTAAAGCTTTGAGATCAGATAAATTATCGGTTTTCATGTGTTTGAAATGAACTCATTTCACCAAGGCCAAATGTCAGGGGACACAGTGGTGTAGAGGTATGTTCTGTGCCTTGTAACCAGAGAGTTGCGGGTTCGAATCTACCTCAAGCCACTGCGTGGGGACCCAGTGCCATTGATGTTCTGTTATATAGTCGTATGCACCTGAACTTTGGAAGGAAGTGTAAAACACCAAGGGTTGGTTTTTTAATACAGGAACTAAACTATACATGCATGTAATTTTCTAAAAACTACAAATGATGAACAACTATTTACAAGTCTAATTTCTTTGTGATTTGTTTTTTCTTTATGATGCCTTGAAACGCTGTAAACAGAACCAAGACGCCAGGTATGTAAATTGGTTATATATTTGCTTTTCAAAATTCATGTGCTTTTATAAACTTTAATTTTGAGTAAATGTTCATTAACGTTCAGGCCGAACTAGTTCTATTCTTGTAGTAAAAATCAAAGTATTTTATTTATTAATTCACTTGTCTTTGACGTACACAGATTTTTGTGAATTATTTCCTTTTTCCGTTGCTACATGTAACTATCCTTGTTTTCTCTGGAACAGGTGGAAAGCTTGTCTATCATTACAAGAAGAAGTTGGGCAGCGTTCCAAAATGCGGTGACTGCAAGTGCAAACTTCAGGGAGTAAGTCTGAACATACAGTAATCTCAAAGCACAGTAACACTCTCATTTACTGGTCATTTTCTGAAAAGATCAATATTCTTGCATACCAGTGAAGTTTACAGTTTACATTAATTTATGTAAGTGACCTGTATGTTGACCTTCAGATTTGAATATTTTGTACAATGTAACTTGTAAGGTGACTGGTCGTATTATTTGTGTTTCTAGCAAAATTAAGTATCATAGCTTAATTACTAGTATTTGTGTTTCTAGCAAAATTAAGTATCATAGTTTTATTACTAGTATTTGTGTTTCTAGCAAAATTAAGTATCGTAATTTAATTACTAACTAATACATTGGCTTTATGAGCAAGCATTAAGCAATGGCACTAAGCATTTGTGTGTTAGAACTTCATCTAGGTTCCAATTAGGTAATTGTGTCCTTTGCAGGTGGTTTAAGACACAACACTGCTTCTGCATGTGAACTTTTGCTGTAGTTACCACTTGGGTTTTTAGATTAGATGTGAATCTCTTGATTTAATCGTTTTGTTGTTTAAAAGGAATTAACACGTTTAAGGAGAAATGTTTAAATATCTTTCAGTATTAAACTTCTAACTAAAAAATGCAGTGCTATTCAGTTTTAAAACAAAGTACAAGGTTTTGGTGATGTGGTTAGATGACTAAATATAGAGCATGTTACTGATTATCATTACTGAATGTGATACGTATCTTGCAGATCACCCCGTCAAGGCCACTCGAGCGCAGCCGCATGTCCAAGCGTCTGAAGAGTGTGACCCGAACGTACGGTGGATCTCGTTGCCACAAATGCGTCAGAGAAAGGTAGATTTTAGAAAGCTTTTTAAAGTCAGATTGTAAGTTCTATGATTTGTAAGCATGTCTGGTTTTAAATCATGTTTTATACCGTAATGCATGATGTGTGGTAACCACAGTGCATGAAGAACTCCAGTTTTGTGTTCCTATCTGTTTAAAATATATTCATGAAAGGCTGGATCTTATCCAGTGGACACTGTGCCTAAGGCCTGCGAAACTTTCAGGGGCCTATGAAAGTCTGAAAATGAGATACTTTAATGATTGACCGAGAAAATGGAAAAAAGAAAAATTGTAGGTAACGGAAAATTCAAATGTAATAACTTGTACTGAAACCGTTTCTTTTTAGCTGTGCTAGCTTACGTTATGTGAACTTTGCGGGTCTTTGCATTAGCAAAATCTGTGTTTAGCTTTAATGCAGAGTTGGCAGTTGGGGTCTGTGACAACCTTAAAACGGCCCTGCTGGATATAGTGTAAAGAGAACCTATTTTTTTATTTAAACATGCAATAACATATCAGTTTGTCATTGTATGCTTTTAGAATGTTATAATACTGAATTTTAATTATTTTGTATAATTTGGTAATTTTTCAGAATTGTTCGAGCCTTCCTCATTGAAGAGCAGAAGATTGTCATGAAGGTCCTTAAGGCACAGGGTGGTGGGGGCAAAAAGGCCCAGTAAATGTTTACATACTGTTAAGCTAATATTGAACACATCGGTTGAAAAAAAGCCGACTAATAAAAGGATAAAACTATCTTGAATTGTTCGAGCCTTCCTCGTTGAAGAGCAGAAGATTGTCGTGCAGGTCCATAAGGCACAGGATGATGGGCCAAAAAGCCCCAGTAAATGTTTACAACCTGTTTAGCAAGGCTAATGTTAAATTAAACACCTCGGTTGAAAAAGCCCGTTTTTGTTATTCTGAACTTGATACTTTTCATCATATGTGCCAGATCCACACTGTAATGACCATACATGCACTCTATGTTGGAGAGTCTAGCCACCTGACCTAAGCACAGGATCAGAAACGAAGTCGCTAGCACTTGCAGATCAATGGATGTCTGTTAGGGGCTGTTTTCTGTAGTCCATACATACATACATGTGCATGTATAGACACTACCTATATACCAACGCAGGCAAGTCGCAGTATTGCATGTATTTAATTACCTTAGGATGCATTTAGGCCTCTGTATGGCATTTTAGGAAACCATTACATTGTCTTGCAAATGATTACTGCATGTACATGTAGTTTGTAACTGGACTGTACTGCCAGAAATAGATATAGTAAAGTCTGTCGTTGGTGTTGGCATGCTTGGTGATGACCGAAAGGTTAACGCATTGTGTTCATCGGTGACCTGGACCTGGTTCCAGTGTCACGATTAAGTTTGCTTACTTACTGGTTTAAACTTGCAACATGTGACAAATGGGAGGATCACTGCTGAACAATAGGATAAAAGCTTAAACATTTCAAATCTGAAACCCTTGTAATTAGCCATAGCAGCGTGTCTGCCTCTCTCTGGCAAATGGACTCTGATCTTCACTTTACATCTCTGAGCAACGCATCGCTGGTGAATAAGTTGGTGCCCTGCGCAGCTCTAGATAGGCCTACATGTATTTGGTTTTATTTCTTTGTACGGTATAAACAATGCTGAACCAAAGTCACCTTGAGTCAAAAATAAAATGCTGTCGATAGCAGTGCTAACGGATTGTGTAATTGTAGGCCTCTGGGAGACATTCCTTCACATGCATGTTTAAGCGCATCAAGCAACAGAGTTCTTCTGTTCATTGCTAGTCTGTCGGCCTTGTCCAAAGATATCTCCAAGCACCTCAAGGCGTCTGGCCAACTGTTACCTTTTAATTTTTCCTTTGGGGATACAGCTAGTTACTTGGCTGGCTTTTCTATCTGCGCCCATTTTGTTTTTTAACAGTCTTTTTGTCAATACCTTAAACCTCAAGACCAAGACCAAAAAACACAATCGTATCAACACTTCTATTCCTTACTACAAAATTTTAAAGTCTGGCTTTTCGCTATTTTAATGAAAACAAGTCTTATTTATTCAAGCAAAACAACTAAATCCAGAATGCAGAGAATTCCGAATTCGTATACTTGCAGAAGTCCTTATTGCGAAATGTTATTGTCGAAAAGCCTGTTGTATTTTATAAAAACGAGTTTGCTCAGAATTATAAGATGTGCCATGTGAAAAAAATATGGACGTTCTACAGGTACTGAAGTCGCTGGCACACAGTAGCTTTTCAAGCACTGGATGTAAATGTACAAATCGTTGGTCTTTTTTTATATATATTCGTTTATTGACAAAAATCTGGATGGCACACCGCACCCAGGAACATTAACACGGGAATCATAGCAAAATAATATGGATAGCCTAGCTTCTGAAACAATAATTAAGTCTCGGCACGGTTTCCAGTGTATTTGTCCAAAACAATAGTACAGCCTCATTCAAACTGCAAATACTAAAGCAACTGTAGGCTCCTATTAGTACCGTAATTTAGTTGATAAATTTCTAACATATTGCGTTTTGTTATAATCGTAACTGTTCATATTGACAGTCTAGTCTTTGTCTTGCAAGACCAAGACTAACCTCAAGACCAAGACTTTTTCTCAAAATTGAGACTTAAAAACGAACTCGAGACCAAGACCTTGGTCTCGAGGACAACAAAACTGTTCTAAAATAATATCTTTCAAGCCTCAGAAGGCTGCATTTTTATGCCCACGACGTATCTTTACCTCCTTGTCACAATACAAGAACCTGCATGGTCACAATAATACAGCTTCATTTCATTCCAGGCAAAGCTTTAAAAAAACATGCTGCATTATTGGGCATAGGAAAAGAAAATAGAGGAAATGCTGCAGAGTAATGGCAGAAACATTTACTACTCTGATATCTGCCATCAACAAAATAATGCAAACAAATTACATGTATTGCTTCTGCCAAGATTAGGTATTATTCTGCATATATTCAAGTTCATTAATCCATGCACGGAATGGCTTCTATGTCGCCAGCATAACATATTAAAAATGTGTTGTGCATAAGTGACAAAAGTAATGTATTTAGCGATTAAGTCTCTCGATCTAGCTAATTATCTATACTGTGAATATAGAATATAAAGTCATATCACTCACCTACAATACACTCCAATCTTCCCAGCCCTCATCTCCGACAGCTGTTCACGGTCCAACCACTCCGCTCAACGCGTTCCTCTTCTGCCCTGACACTGCTCCGCCCTTCCGTCACCTCATAATAATAATAATAATAATAATAATAATAATAATAATAATAATAATAATAATAATAATAATAATAACAATAATAATAATAATAATAATAATAATCTTCGTTTAATATCTTCAAACTGACAACAACGCAGATCACTCAAATTTGCCAATCGCTCCATAGCCATAGCTGTCCCACCCCTCTGGAACAAACTCCCACCAGTACTGCGAGAAATTTCAGATCCATCCTACGAACTCACCAAAACATCACCACTTGCTATATCTCCACAGGTCTTTCACTCAAAACTGAAAACACTGCTCTTTCACAAATCCTAACCCGATCCCTCCGCCTCTGTCTACGCCCTCGCCGTCTAAACCCTAAACACCACCCACCTTAGCCGTCTTCTGTCTTCCTGACTGACTCCTTTGGATCTTGACCTGGAACCGATTTGACCCCCCCGCCTATCGATTTTGACTTGTCTAAGCGCCTGTGAATAAGCTGGTTCCCGCGACTTCGCTTTTTTGGGCGCTGTAGAAATCCGGAGATTACGATTACAATTACTGTGCTGGTACATGAAGTTCGTCACAAGTTATTTTCCGAACAGTGTGGTATCAAAAATGAATCACCCGAAATGTAGAATGGCGGACGTCGTATGACTTGAGAGGAAGTTCGCATTTCATTGGTTTTAAATCACCGTAGCGAATTGTAAGCGCTTTTAGAAATACAAATTTCCAAAAATTAAATTTAAAAGTGCTACATGCATTGGTTTTTATTTAAGGCTTCAGATTCTTATAACAGCTAGTATGTGATGATTGTAGTGCGACGGAACGTTTGTTTATCAGCCTTTGCGTAGGCCTGCGGGCACTGATATTGATCCTATTAACCAACCTCTGCTATACATTTAGAATAGACTTAACTGGTATTATTGCCCAATTTCAAAACAAGTTACATATGGGTGGGCTAGTGGCGACAATGCAAACTTGAACCTCGCATGTCAGTGTGTTGTTGCTCATGCGACCCGTATAAAGTAGTCGAGTTGCAGGTGTATGGTTTACACCTCAGCTGACAGCTCTTAAGCACAGAAATTGCCTGTTAGCGTGTCCATGGACATTAGATATGACCCATATAGGCTATATACATGTCCCATATTGATCCTAATATGGACTGCATGTGGGCATGCTGTCAAGGTAAATATCGTATTAGAGTAACTTGGCATGAAGCAACAAGCTACTTTGATGATTTTTATTGCTTTCAATCAGTACTCAACAAAATGGCTTCTGGACCGTATAACTATTCGTACATCTTCAAGTACATTATCATTGGAGATATGGGAGTTGGAAAGTCATGTCTCTTACATCAATTCACAGAGAAAAAATGTGAGTGCTTTATATTACAATATATTTAAAGTGAAATTTACTGAAAACAAAATAGATGTGCTTTAGTAAATTTGTTAGAAACAAAATTTCTGAACAAGTGCTGTGCATAAAGATATTGTTCAAATTTTGCTGTACCTATGATACTATGCCATTATGACTTCTCTGTTATGAATTTTAGACTTTAGTAAACTTAACAAAAAAGCCTGTTTAAGAATTTATTGCTGCATTACAGATATTTGTCAGTTAGCTGATTATTGTACTATGTGAATTTTAGTTATGGCTGACTGTCCACATACAATTGGTGTTGAGTTCGGGACTAGGTATGGTTCATTTCCTGAGTAATAATTCTAATCCAAGTATCGTGTTTTGCTATGTAAAGAGACATTTATACAGCTCATTTTTTGGACGAAAGGAGATGTTTAGAATGTGACCACACATATGACCAACATTAAATTGCTTTGTTTTATAACAATGAGACAGCCATATTTTAATTTTAGTGCTTCTGTGAGATTCGCTAAAGGTACTACGGTGTGGACTTGTTAATATGGTCCCGGATAATGCGCTGTTCTTGTTAACACTACATGATGCGTGGTGTGATGTCCCACATAGCGATTAACGTAACATGCCATATTGGTTAACATGTTGTGCAAGAACTGCAGTGTATTGCTAAATATTGGCTTTTGCATCTGGATGTACAAACTCGCCATCGAATGAATGGTCTGACGGTCATTTGGACGGTCTGACGAATGGACTGTTGGATGAACGGGTGGTAGGGGAGATGGTCGGCTGGACAGACTGATGGTGGGGTATGATCAGACGAACGGATGGACAGTCAGACAAACTAGTCAGACATCCGACAGTCGGATGGACAAACTGACGGTTGGATGGATGGATGTACAGGTTTAGTTAGACAGTAGGTTATTTCTGTATTACTTCATTTTACACGCAGTCCTCCAATGACAGCATGTCAACAGGTCCGCACTGTATATAAATCGCCTGATTCATATTTACATGTACATACATACGTTTTATTGCATTTCTTTAACTTTACACCAGGCAGCAAAATTTGGTATTGGCACATGCTGGAAACTAAGTTGATGCATATGGGGTCATTGCATAATTACGTAACGCTCGAGGGTGGGTGGGTGGGGTCCTTGAAAACGTTACGAAACGTTACGTGGGTGGGTGGGTGGGTGGTGATGAACGTTACGTAACGCTTTTACCAACAGTTAAGTTATAATGAACTTCAAATTAACATCGAATGACACTTTAGACACAATGTGATCGAAGTTCAAACTTCGTGCCATTGACTTAAAACTTAACTAAAAACACGAAATAGTTTAAATTGTGAAGGTTCGCGCCTTCATTGTCTGTATGGCTCTCGTAGGGAGCCATACAGAAAATGAAGCAACGCGACTGAGTGACCTATTTCTGTATATAAATACGGCCCAATGGCAAATGATCAAACTGGTTAGACTCTGAAATTTCGTCTGCGAAAATTAAGGACGCAATCTTGTTGTTCTTGGTTGATTTTTCGGAGAAGACTTTCGTTGTTGTATTCGCATAAAACCAGAAATTTGACAGTTTCAAAAAGAAACTGGATGTGAGTTGCCTTTGACAGGTTGTTTTAAGGGACGGACAATTATTGTATTCTGTCGGGGGTTTCTTGTATCTTGTGCCGAACTTTGAAATAACAGAAATAATAAATGTTCGATAACTTACCGTGAATTCGAAGGGCAAGACCCGGATGTCCATTGGTTTTGGCATAGATTAGGCCTACACGGTAGCCTAAACCTGAGAAGTTAGGCCTACCGTTTAGTGTAATTCTTTAGAGAGATTCGCAACCCGGGCGCGTTACGTAACGCTGGGGAGGGTGGGTGGGTGGGTCTAGGGAAGCGTTACGAAGCGTTACAGGGTGGGTGGGAGGGTGAAAAACGGTCATTTTCGGCGTTACGTAATTATGCAATGACCCCTATAGAGTTTTAGCTTTTCCGTTGTTGGTAAGAGCTCTTAGGTATAAGAAATGAATGCGTCTCTTACACCTTAATGTGGAATAAGTAAGTAGAGCAAAACTTTGTTATATTGAAGTTCAAAGGATCATTGTTACTGGTTCAATATATCAGAGGTTCGAAATAAGTGAGAACGATGTTTATGTCAAGCTCTATCCAACTACACGACTGGAAGTGCTTACGTATAATTTGTATAGCGACCGTTTTGAATCGAATGTGTTTGTATCCAGTTCTGGCTTTACTTGCTTGCCACACACAGTATAATTAGCAGTATAACTAATTTATGGTGCTATAGAAGTTAATTAGATTAGATTAGACTAGAATGATGTTTAGGATGCTCTTGCAGGCAGTCTGTTGTGTTGCAGAATCGTCGAGGTTGCAGGACAGAAGATTAAGCTGCAGATCTGGGACACGGCAGGACAGGAAAGATTCCGAGCGGTCACAAGGAGTTACTACCGTGGGGCAGCCGGTGCTCTCATGGTCTACGATATCACCAGGTCAGTCACCATCTGTGCAAAGAAGAGCAGTTGTCTTTAGTTGCTTTAATTGTACAGATAAGTATGTATTTACATAGACATAATTTAATATAAGTACTGCCTTTAAAGCACATTATGAAGTGCTTGACTTGCTAGCTTTATGAGTGTTAATGTTCATTCAGAACGACAGATCCTTCTGTAAGTAAATAATGCTGAGGTAACTGGAAATATCACCACTAAAGGACTTTGCACAAATGGATATCTCTGCCAATGGGATCATTAAGTAGTTGATTACCTTTACTTGTATTTAGTTCAGAGGCCTGTGCTTTGTGTGAAACGAGCCCGTCATTTTTTATCTGCAGAAATCCTCCACAAATCTTGATTGCTTAAATCATATTTATGCCTCAGCTGTGAGCTTATTAGTCTTTAGCGCCTGAAACCACCATTTAAGACAATGCTTAAAAATGTTGGATTATTAATTGAGTGAACTTCTGAATGTCTGTTTCTAACTGTCTTTAGGCGCAGTACGTACAATCATCTGAGCAGCTGGTTAACTGATGCTCGAAATTTAACAAACCCGAATACGGTACGTTTTCCAGTTTACTTGGTCTAAACTTAGCAACTGCAAGTCTGCTTCAATCCTTTAACGACGAGTGTGTACTAAAATGTATGGGAAAACTAATGCCTATCGTCATTTTAGGATTAAGAACCTAATCACATTGCAGTTAGTTTGGCCTTGGATTTATTGCCTCACAAGGATTTCTCACATGCTTTAGATGTCTCAAACGAACGATTTGAGATCATCAAGGCAAGAGAAAACTACTGGCTAGAATTGCTACTAAGCCCAGTGTAAAAGAAGTATGCCAGAAGTGTAGATGTGGCACCAGACTCTGGAAGACCAATTATAGAATATAGAGTGGTTGGATAATGTCAAGGATTGGTGCGAGATGTATAGCAATACTAGGATGATTTATATAGAGCCATAAAACAGCCGATGCTGAAGAAAAGGGCGCTGTGCATGAGTTAAAAACGTCAACAACAGTTGCACTTTAACGATGAACTGTGTTATCCCAGTTAGCTGTTAGTACATGCTCGTCGTTCAAATGTTGAAAGATGGGTCTTGAACTGTAATTTGAATTCTCCATTCGCTTGAGTGTGCATATGTTGAGCATCCTTGAGTACAAGGAGTTTCTTGTGAAATTTATGATTATAATTACAACTTGTCATTACAATTACTTGGCACAGGACAAAACCAAACGAGGAAACACAGTGTGGCATGCAACTGGCTCTAGCGGGCAGCGAGCTGTTAGACGTAAGAATTGAGAGGGATTATTGAAGGTTTCATTTGTTTGTTTTGCCGTATGTAGTTTTAAAGAATATTTACTGTAATTTGGGCATTGTGATATACACACTGATTATTCTCTGTCTAATCTATTGCAGGTAATTTTCCTGATTGGGAACAAGAGTGACCTTGAAGCACAGCGTGATGTTACCTACGAAGAGGCCAAGCAGTTTGCCGATGAAAATGGTAAGATGGAATGGCTGGCTTCACCCAAACAGAGATTCTGTTGCACTTGAGGCTTCATTTGCTACTGTGACAAACATGTGTCATTGCAATAACATTTGCTTAGTTTATTGTTGCATGATTTGACCTCTACATGAGACTTTTCACGTGCTGCCTTTATTTGCAGCTCCAATTAGGTGATTCCAATTTTGGGTCAACCATTTTTACTCCAGTTTTCTGACAGCTTTATGCAAAAGCTGTTTTTGCCCACCTAAATATCATGCACTATTCTCTGATGATGATATTTTAATTTTTAGAGCACCATTATCTAATCAGCAGATGACACTAAGGAATTGTGCATGAAGGATTCGTTTAAAGCCTCAGAGGCGTGAAACTGCATTCGACTTTATATGAAATGCACTGCAACTGGGTGTATCGAAATTTGAATAATAATTTATATTGTCATTTTATGCAATCAAGGATCTGAAAAGTGGTGTTACAAATAGCACCTTTGAATAAAACATGTATATGTTGAAGGGCACTGCATTAATGCACTGAATGAATGAATGATGCATACGACATAGAAATTTGACTCTCTTCTGACAACTTCTTTCAGATTTTAATGAATATTAACTTCTACCAGTTTATTTGTATCCATAATGGTGTGCTTGGATATTCTTAAATTATTACTTGCTCTTTCAAACCTAAGCAGATTTTACTGATTGAGTTTCTAACACTTATAATATTTTGAATTTTAGGTTTGATGTTCTTGGAGTGCAGTGCAAAAACGTAAGTGAATGCAGCTTGTGTTTTTAAAATTTATTTTATGTTTTACCTGGGCTCTTGAGGTTCATATGTCTAAGATGAGGTGAGGTGGATGGGCAATTGCTGGTTTGTTATGTACTCCTGCAGGCACCTTCCAAAGCATGGAATAAGCAATCCAGTAAGCAGACAGTTAATTTAAGGTCATCTGGCTCATAGGATTTCTTAATCTATTCCAATGATTTATTTAGTGTTTTTATCATATGATCCATTCAGATGAAATTATTGTGAGAAACTGTAATACACTGAAGAAGTCCAGGCAAAATCTAATGGGTTAGGTGATCCATAGTCCAGGCCATGGTTGGATGAAACATGCCTTGTGTGTCTGTCTCGTTGTCTGGTGATGAACTTGGCGAATGAAGCCAAGTCTAAGATGCAATGCCGTGCGATTCTTCCATGCTGTGTAAAGGCAGAAAGTTAGATCTGTGGAATCCTTCTCAACGACTCTAGTCCAAATTGTCCTGTATCGAACACATTGTCTGCTCCAATCCATCAGGGGCTTGCTCACTTTGGCCCAGACTCTCCAGTGGTCCTCATGTTCTGGGTGCGTGAGCAACATGCTCAAAGAACCAGATTCTGCATTTTTGGACAGTGACAGAGACCATTACCGTAACCGTTCCGATTGTGAGGTTGTTCACGTGGTCCAATGAAGGAATCCTGGCGGGACACCATATCAAAAGTGTTTAGTTTTCCATTTAGGATCTCTGTTGTCAACCATGTGTTGCAACATATGATTAAGGGCATGTGGTGTAAGGCTAAGATTTGAGAATTGCTAAGAGGCAGTCCTGAGCTCATAACAGAGCAAAAGTTGTTGGCTTGCAATCAGAGATCAAGTCATTTCTGGACTGTACGTTTGAAATGTAGTATAGGTTATGAGGGTGCCTAATAAATGGACCATTACCGGGTAGATTATGATGCACAAACTTACCTACCAGATGATTTGTTCGTACTTAAGTTGCGCATTACTTTGTAATTAGTAGTGTTGTTACAGCAGTCTGTGGGTGGTTTGTTGCAACTTGTAGAGGAGAAAATGTTGAAGAGTCATTTCTGGAAACTGCAAGAAAAATATACCAGAATATTCAGGATGGCAGGTAAATTGATTTAGTTGTGTCGTAGAGTTGGTTTGTGTAAGTTTTATTTTTCAGGAAGACCAGTGCTAGTTGTATGCAGTCCTAAACAGGAAAGTTTTTGAGCACCACTCTGTGGTTTGAAATGGTGACTATAATTCTGCCAGCTATTTCACAGGAAGTATGTAAGTATTAGAAGTATTAGGTAGCTAATTTGCTAAATATTAGTGTTTTTGTCAACTAGTGTAAGTAAGGAGGATCTCATTTTCCACTCCAGCCTTTAAGCCAGCAATGGATGAAGGTCTCTGACGTGATACCAGTGTATTAAAGGGCATAGCATTTACTTCTCAGAGGACACCAGTACCCAATTATGCAGCTACCTGACAGAGGGAATTGTGTATGGACAATTTGTCAAGGATAGTTACACAGAGTCTGTTCACAGGCATGAACCTGCAGTGGGGCATTGTAGCTCATTGGTTAGAGTGCTTGGCTTGTAAGGCAGAGTATGGGTTCAAGCCTCCACTGAGGCAGTTATTTTTGTAGGGACCTTGAACAAGTCCTTAACAGACACTTGCTCAGCACCATCAATGTTCTGTCGTATGGTCACGTGTGCACTTCTGAACTTTGGAAGAACAACATCAAATACAGTTATTGTATTGTATTGCTATCTGTTGACTACAGACCCAGCACGCTTACCACCAGACCACCATGTAGCAACGGTTGCCAACTAAACTAAACAACAAGTGGTTCACTAATTTGCAGTAATAGTATTAAAATCTTAATTAAAAAACGTTTTGTCTTTGCACAGCCTGGACCTTAATGCTGCGGAGTCTGGGGTCCAACACAAGCCAGCAGCACCGCGCAACACAATCGTTAACGATCAGGCACAGAACAAAGAACGGTGTTCGTGCTAGACGTCGCGGACAAGAAGCCGCCTTTCTGCCAGCTGTTCTATCGACTTTCACTTACAATATCATTCCCTGATGGTGGACTATTGGTGTGAAACATGAAATGTGTGTACCCGTAATAATTGTAACAGACCAGTTGGATGTCATCTCTTGAGAGCTATGACTTGTGCATTGCTTACCAACCGAATAAAACATGATGCATATGTCAAACCATAAGCTGAAGTTTGCATCTAAATGGATTGCCTGTAAGCAGCAATTTAAAGACATTATTTTCATGGATTTTGCAACAGGTCATGCTCTCAAATTAGCCATTTCTGTCTTTTATACATTGAATGTGTCTTTCCATGTGAAAAGGTTAAATTTTTGTATAGCTATATGTAGGCATAGAAACATTTGGCTAGTTTTAGACCGCACACTGGTGCAACTGTCACAATATAAAGCCTGAATGAATTGGAGGCGCTTGTAATTTCTTTAAGTTTGGATGAATGCTAAACTGCTGGTTCTTCTGGGTTAATGTAGCAGCTTGGCTTCTTTTCTTATCTTTGATGTTATTAGGATTATTTTTTGTTATTAATCACATAATTCTTACGTGCATGAAGTCACTTTGCTTCTTTTGCAGACAGGGGTTGCTTTATTGCAACGTAAAATCGGAGGGTAATTCTAAAAGGTTCTGAGAGTACAACATATCTGTATTTGGATATTTGCTTAGCACCTTTTGTTCACCTGTGCGTGATTATTCCAGAGTTAAGTGTATACATTATAGTTATAGAGCTGTACGGGCTGTACGATGTAAAGATTCGCTGTAGGTATGACTCTGCTTGCAAAAGGGTGACTGTTGATTTATGTGTATAGGACTACCGGTTTTACCGTATGCTGCACAAACGTTCTGCACTGACCTCCCAAAAGTGAATCACAAATGCAAATAATTTGGCTCAAAGATGCCGATAATTTGTGCACTGTGCTTACCATTCTTTATTAAGAATTGATATAACCGATTAAGTTTGGACTACTGCTGTAGTGTTGACTGTGTGTGAACAAGTCTATATATCTGTGTGTGTGTGTGTGTGTGTGTGTGTGTAAATGTGCCAATATTTGTATCATGTACACATATATGGTAAATGTACAAATGGTATATCACATATATATGTGTGTATGATTATATACACAACAATACATCGATGTATATAATGCCTTATCCTTTTTTAACACCGAAACCTGCACTTACCATTAATCATATTTTGTAAATGTGTAGTATACGTGTCGATATATACATATATGTATACATATATTATAGTGTGTGTTACAAATGTTAGATATAGTCCATATATAACGCATAGTACCCGTACACTGGAGATTACAAACTTCATTATTACATGGTCAGGAAATGGATCTAAATTTGGGGTGAGCTGCAGAAAATGTCCTCACCATAACATGTCATTGCAAATTGATTCTTGATGAGCTCCAAAGACAACATTATAACGAATTTCTGGTGTATATATGTTACAACTGTTACCATACATTTCTAATATACACAATGTGTTATATATGGAATGCAGAGCTCTGTGAATACATTGGTATGGAGAAATATAGCTGTCCACATACCAGGCATGCAGATATATCCTACAGTAGCTTTGTGTTGTTGATGCCTTGAGTTCAATTTCAGTGAACTGTGTTAATTTTTGTTTAAAATAGACTCTTGCTACTGCTGCTAGCGTTTAGTTAGAACGCAAACTCCTGCTGCTGCGGACACGCTGTTGCCGAGTTTGACATGGCTGGCATGATTTCTACTTGTGGCTTCGGTAATCTATTAGAGAATCTATTAGAGATTCAAACATTTAATAGTTAAGTCACCGCACCTCCGATTTGCTTTACTGTGCCTCCGACCCACATTTCTGTGTGACTTTGCATGCATTAAAAAAGTTTGTAATAACAATAATAGTAAGAATAGTTGATTGTTTGTGTGTGATAAGTTTTGGTTGATGCTTGTTGTATCGTAAATGTAGTCCCAGTGAATTGTAAATGTAAACACATCATTTCTTTAAAGCCAGAAATAGCTACCGTAAGCCGTGAGAGCCACTTTAGTAATCGGCTAAAAGCAGTGGACAATGAGTTGCTGATTTTCCTATGTAGCCAGCGATCACAAAAGACAGCACTCTCCTGTATTTAGTCCAACAATGAAATCTGCATGTATATTCTGTCGAGTTACTGTGCATTTTAATTGTAATAAAAATTACCTAGCACTGCTTCGAGAAAGTCCTGAGAGGATGTAAAAGACTGAAAAAGCTTTGTATAACATATAGCCATTATTACTTGGATCCTGATACAACATGGCTTTCCAAGGTTGCATTGTAACAAGGTTTCCTTGTACTGATGCGGGTGTTTTGACTTTCGTTTCTTATTATTTATATTTTTTGGTAACGTGTACAATATTGGTGTGGCCGAAAATTTATCCCAATGTCGCCTACTGTTCAGTGATAATGTTATCTGTAAATATAATCATTGGTAAGGCATTTTGAAGTTCATTCCACTTTCTTTCTGCTGGTCCACTCTGTGTATTCATGTTTGTGATGGTAGTTGTTTAATAATAATAATAATAATATTCGTTTATTAATTCAAACTGACAAGTACGCAGCAAGATTACATGATATAATAGTAACAGACGATAACAAGTTTAACAGGGGTCGAATTGATGCTGCGGTTTCACTTCGCCGTGCTCCACGTTGCCTACAGTTTTGGCAGTTTATAGATATTGCCATTATTCTTGCACATTGTTTATTTACATGTCCAAGAGTTTCTAGTTGCACTGCAATATTTCTGCAAAGAGCTGCTTTGCATTCTGCTTGACATTATCTCAAGTTGCTCACACGTACAATAACTCAGAATACTTGTACTGCAATGGATGTATTGGGTTTTGTTAATATATGACGGCCGCAAGCAACTCTGAGAGTGTTTACTTAATATCTTAATGCAAATGATTTAAAAATGATAATTTAGTTTTCCTTTGTGGTGAACTGGACCTGTCAGTTTCTTCCAATTCTCTTCAGTTTGTTTAAAAAGTGGCGATTTTGCCAGATCCTGTAACTAGTATGCCTGTAGTGCTCAGATGTATGATCTAGTTACAAGATCTGGAAACTGTGTAAGAATATGTGTAGGACGGGGCTTAATTAAAAACTTGTACATGCTTGACCTAATGTGGGCCAGAAGTGTTCAGATGTGAATTTCAGGAATGGGCCTGCAACCCCTATCCTACCCAGGCTATGTGTGGTTTTCTATGAGGCCAGGCTGTCAGTGGGGGAATTGTAGAAAAAAGACTGGGGGTGGGGTTGAACATTTTATGCTGATTTTGCAAACTGATGTCCATGAAATTTGAAAGCAGCTGGTTTCAACGCTAGCAGTTTTGCAAGTCAGACTCAAATCAAGTCCTTTGTTGAGAAAATTCAAAAATGCATACATGATATACCATGGAAATTTCTTCTCTGTCAGAGACTCAGAGTCAAATAGTGCTAAATCACACTAGCACAACTGAGTGGTTTGGAAACGACCCCTTGCAAGGGGTGTGCAATGAAGACTTAACTGGGGTCCTGAGAAAGACTAGGGGTTGACCCCCCGACAATTCCCACCCTATTTTGCTTTTTATTTCTCATTAACTTAACTTTCTGTCTTTGTCAGACTGGTCACAATGGCCAGTCCATCACTGGTCCTGTAGGTCAAAAGATGTCAACGTGCATTGGCCCTAGATCAATGTAAAAACACTGCATAGTTTAAGAACTAGTATTCACGGCATCACAATACAAATGACGTTAATATATACAGCATAGTAACAGTAATGATAATAATATTATGATAGCGAGAATAACATGCAAGACATCCAACTTCAATCAGGGGTATGGGGTGACAAAGAGAGAGAACAGTGACGTGACAAACAGAAAGAGAAACTACGGGTAACAAAGAGAGAGCAGTGACGTAACAAACAGAAAGAGAAACACGTTAAACCACAGATATTAACTGTATTTGGTTAAACAACGGGTAACAAAGAGAGCAGTGACGTAATAACAGAAAGAAAAACAGCAGGTACCAAAGAGAGCCGTGACGTAACAAGCAGAAAGAGACAGTGGCGCCGCCAGACATTGCCGCCAGACGCCAAAAAAGACGCAAAGTCGCAAACATTGCCGCCAGACGCCAAAAAAGTGGACTCAAAGTCGCAAACATATTTAAGACAAAACATTGCCAATCATTTTGGTCAATCAGTTAACATCATTGTGTGCACAGTGTGCTTTTCCTAATACAGATTCTGATAATTATTTACATTTAGAGATTAACATTTACAGGTTCTCATTATAGTGTCATTAATATTTCATTGTTTACTGTTTAGTCAAAAAAGTAGACGCAAATGCGTTTATTGTGCCGGCGCCACTGGAAAGAGAAACAGTGGGTAACAAAGAGACAGACAGACAGAGACAGACAGAGAAAAGTGACCTAACAAACAGAAAGAGAAATAGCGGGTACCAAAGAGAGATAGAACAGTGACGTAACAAACAAAAAAACAGCTGGTGACAAAACCAGATCAGTGACGTAACTGTCGTAACAAACAGAAGGAGATACAGTGGATGCCAAACAGAGAGACAGACAGACAGACAGAGCAGTAACGTAACAAACAGGAGAGACATCGGTTGCCAGAATAAGGCTGTGTATCAGTGTTTTCAACGATGCAGATTCCAGAGTAGAGCTGTCGGATCCTTCTGAGTTTAAATAAGCAAGCCTGAGAAATTGCAGCTGTTTGAGGCTTTACAGAGAATGTTTAGACCCCGAACAGTAGATAATGGATAATGGAGAGAGTAGAGAGTGAAAGTTCAGCACACTGAAAAACCTAGAGGATTGGTCAAATCAGATGAGTTCGGATTTGTCAGGGTTAAATTTGGGGCGCGTCGACATACTCTGCAGCATAATCAGCATGATGTCATCAATGCAAGCTCAAAGTCTCTTTGTAGCATCTGCGGGTTTGCGGTTTAATCCTATTATGGGTCCATAGAAATGATGGCAGGATGGTTAGACGTTCTGAAGTGGGTATGAGAGGCCGGAACATAAATGAACTATAGGCTAATTGATTGAGTAGGTTACAGTAACTGAAATGCTGTTAATTTTCCTCTTGAGGGATGAACTGATGGAGCAGACCTTGTGGATTAAGGAATGTTTAAACAATGGGTGAGGCATCCCACAGATGTTACCAAGCTACTGTACACATATCCACAGACTTGTTGTCCTCGAGACCAAGGTCTTGGTCTCGAGTGCACTCAAGTTTGTTTTTAAAAGTCTTAGTCTTGGTCTTGGTCTTGAGACCAAAGGTCTTGGTCTTGGTCTTGAGGTTCAAGGTCTTGAGGTTCAAAGTCTTGGTCTTAGTCTCGCAAGACCAAGACCAAGACCGGCTGTCAATATGAACAGTCATTTAACAAAATGCCTGTTTGTATCATACCCTACGACAAATACCTACGGACGGATGCAAGTTTCGTTGGTCAGGAAAACCCATCGGCAGCAGCAATTAAGTTATGCTGTGAGTGAAAGCCCTGCCGAGACTTTTTCTGATAAACCATGGGAGGATTTAAAAAAGGCTCACGATTTGTACATTTACATTCAGTGCTTGAAAAGCTACTGTGTGCCAGCGACTTTTGCAACCGTAGAACGTATTTGTTAATATGGCAGAATTTTTATGAGGCCCCACAGGTCACGTCTTGGTCAGAAAATTCTGAGTTAATTGATTTTTTTTATAAAATACAAAAGGCATTTGGAATAACATTTTGCATGAAGGACTTTTGTAAATACGAATTCGGAATTTTCTGCAGTCTGCATTTAAAGTTAATTTGCCTGAATAAAATAAAAGACTCACGTTTTCATTAAAATAACGAGTAGTCCGACTTGACAATTTTTTTGTAAGGAAAATTAGAAGTCTTGGCCTGTTTGTGCTTTTTTGGTCTCACCGTCTCGGTCTTGGTCTCAAGGTTCAAGGTCTTGGTCTTGGTCTTGAGGTTCAAAGTCTTGGTCTTGGTCTCGAGGTTCAAAGTCTTGGTCTTGGTCTCGAGGTTCAAGGTCGTGGTATTGGTCTTGAGGTTTAAGGTCTTGACAACAAGACTGCATATCCAATCATTGATTAGCACATTAATAATTGCCCATGTTACACAATTCAGTGACTCGATCTTAGCTAATCTAATAAGGGCCACTGGTTTTTTCACCAGTTCATGACTTGTATCAAAAGCCAGCACTCACAAAGATCTTCTTTAGGCCTACAGAGAGAAACAGAGACAAAGACAGCTACAGAGACAGAGAGAGGCAGAGAGGTAGAGACAGATTGGTAAACTGGCGATGCACTAAATTCACGCCACAGACGAACAACGGAATTATAATATTGTTACTAGCTGTAACCCGTGAAAAAAAACACGGTATGTAAATTTAGTTCAGAAACTGTGCCTACTATAGAATCTGTGCGACCTATCTGCTGCCAAAGTTTCTTTTTCAATCTCTACTTCGCGGAGTGTTTTATAAGCTGCAGCATATATATACATAGGCGTAATTTGTGGGGGGTACGAGGGGTACCCGTACCCCCACATTTTGGACTGGGGGTACCGTACCCCCCACTTTTTAAACAATGTCAATCAATATTTTATTATTGTGCCTTCCCAGAGATGGTCTTCATGTGAAAAACGAAAGTGGAAAGAAATTGGTACCCCCCACTTTTTAGACCAAAGTAACGCCCCTGCATATATACATTAATCTGTCTTTACCATAATTGGTCCAGCTGCAGCGTCAATATGTTCATTGGACGGGTGTCGGTATGGGCGGCGATCTAGGGGGGGGGGTCGAGGGGGACAAGACCCCCCACCTGAAGAAAAAGTTTACGAAAAGATTAATAAGAGGCTAACAACTAAAAAAAAGTCATCAACTTTTTTCGGAGCTGAAAGCGAAATTTTTTGGAGATTAAGTGGCAGAATTTTTTTTTAAAACGGTCTTCGACGAGATCGTGGCCGACTTTGTCCCCCCCCCCCACCTGTCAGACAGGATAGCCGCCACTGGGTGCCGGAGTCGTAAATAGTTTGCCATGCTGGAATCAATGACGTACATTTGAGCACATTGCCTTAAAGTACCTTTGACAATTAACGCTGATAGAGTTGGCGAGCCCGGGTAGAACTGCGCTTTGTGTGTGTGTGTGAGCGCGCGCTCGTGTGTGTGTGTGTGTGTGTGTGTGTGTGTGTGTGAGAGAGAGAGAGAGAGACAGACAGACAGACAGACAGACAGACAGACAGAGTGAGAGACAGAGACAGACAGACAGACACTCAGACAGACAGACAGACCTATCAACGGTTGATAGGTCAGCTCCCGTCAGGCCGGTGTACTGCGAAATATTATCCGGCAACAAAAACGATCCGAAACCTTGTGTCATTGGTTCCCGTGACCCGTGACCTATGATGTCACGTAGCAACGTAGACGCCCGGAGCCTCCTTTTCATTGACAGATATGATCCGGGTTATTTGCTCAATGCGGTATTCCACCGATGACCTACTTTCCACCACCACTAGACCTCTCAACAAGAACCTTAACACAATAGACTGGGAAGTCCTTATAATATCACGTCGTGTCATGCGGCCAAACAACATGCGGACAGTCTATATATAATATAACAAATCCCAAATAAGAAACACCAATCACAGAAGAAAATTTATATTTACATGGCGCTAGGGTGGAAATAAACAGCAACATAAATCAGTCAAGTTGTCAGCATTTAGTATAATTATGAATTCTTTTCCGTGATTGGTGGAGCTAAAAATAGCTAAAGTCTAGACTCAAGTGTAGGGCAGTATAGGCCTATACACAATCCTATACCTCTGAACGTAACTGTATGCGTGTCTTCACAAAGGATGGCCGATAAACTTAAGGGCGGTTCTCTTCTGATGCATTTTAAACCATTTGCTTACCAAGCCTTCTGAAATTTTACATTTTCATTTTCATACTGAATTACAACTGTAGGCTAATGATGTTGGGTCTTTCTTGAGCCGACTATATAGTAGATAACAAAAATCTGGTGGGACTGACCAGGGATTGTTTTAACGTGCAATGATACACAAAATGTGCAGTGATGAAAGGCTGTTAACCGCTGTTTGTGCATGAAATGAATTGTAATTTATAATTATTTATGATTTTTATGTGCTTCGACTCTCGCCATGTGCAGTGATAAATTTTCCTTAAAACATGCCCTGGGACTGACCGTTCTTGTGAGTAAACCAATGTAAAACAAAAGTTAAGTTTGGTACATTGCCATTGCCTAAAGTAATTGTGATTGTAATCGTAAATGTAATTATAATTAGTAACTTCTGTTACACCGGTGTCTAATGCACAAGGCATCAACTGATAGCAGACCAAAACCAAATAGTAATCAAGTCCATATGCAGAATATCAGTCTGTATGACAGAGAGGCACCGTATGGTGGATAAGCAATTTGAAAGAGGCAAGTTTTAGGGTTGAGAACGAAATGTCACGAGCGACTGAGCAGAGCATACAGACACAGGGGAGAGTTAAAAAGTAGATCCAACCATTGAAGCTCATTCACCAAGAACAGTTCTTGATTTAGGTGATTTAGGTATGACCAGACAAAGATAATCAGATGACTTCACTGAATAATGAAAGGTCACTGGTATACAGGCGTCGCAATTGCCTGTAATTTTGTACAGCACATGCATAGGCGTAATTTGTGGGGGTACGAGGGGTACCCGTACCCCCAATTTTTGGACTGAGGGTACCGTATACCCTCCACTTTTTAAACAATTCATTAGGACATTTACATAGCGCCCATTAAAGAGGGCTACTCAGAGGCGCCCATTGCCTGTCAATATTTTATTATTGAGCCTTCCCATAGATCGCAGTCTCCGCCTTGCTTCGTGTATGTAAGAAATAGGAACCCCCCCACTTTTAGAACAATGTTACGCCTCTGATTACATGGACTTTGATCATGAGTGCAGTGTGTCACTTTATGCGATCTTTTGACCCACTCAACTATTAAGCGAGAAAAAACCAAATATCTTCAATTCAACATGACAGGCCTCCTTTTAAAATTAACAGGTGTTACCATTCAGTGACTGGGGGGTCCATAGAGTAGTGGTAACATCACTGGCGTGAAGAGCAAGAGGTAGCGGGATCGCTTCCCGCAACCCTCTCAAATTTAGGTCCACTCAGCCTTTCATTCGCGAGATGGCGTGATGTTGAATGAGATGTAGGACGTGATGGGCGCCTTGCATGGCTGCCGTGGGGCCCGTGTATAGTTAAATTCGACTTCTGTAATAACTTGTGATCATCCGTTCATACTGATTTGTAATCATACTGCGTTACTGTCAGTTTGAAGATATTAAACGAAGATTATTATTATTACTATGACATCTTCAACAAGTAGGCCTAGGCTAACAAAACCAAAATGTGAGTGAGCTTCAAGGCATTTGGCAAAACAGCAACTCGTGATTGGAAGTGCTACATTACTTGCAAAGTTATTACAACGTACACTAACCAAGTAGTTTTCGTACAAGTTCTATATGCCCGTGACCACACAGTCGCACACGGAGTAACACACGCAAGCCAACAGTTTAATGAGGCCACTAGAGTCCGCTTAATTCATTAACAGATAATAATTGGAAATTGATCCTGCGTCAGATGTCATCGTTCGGCCTCAGGAATGCCATTAAGTAGGCCTACCATAGTTATTCTGCAAGTTCGATATCGATAAGGACACTTTAAAAACCTTTTACAAATTTCTTAGTAAAATATAACTGAGCTACATCAATAAGTTCACTTCGAACGCAGAATTTCCATTCTAAAAATAGAATACGTTCTATCTCTTTCACCATGATACAAACCACGGTGGTTTCAGACCACCGTGATACAAACATAGTGTCTAATGCTTAGTGCACACAAAATTACGGAAGCCCATGGGTGACATGCGAATTTTTTAATTTATCTAGTGCGCACTAGATAGTATCTAGTGCGCACTAGATACTATCTAGTGCGCAATAGATAAGATCTAGTGCGCACTAGATATTATCTAGTGCGCACTAGATGTTATCTAGTGCGCACTAGATAATTATCTAGTGCGCACTAGATAATTATCTAGTGCGCACTAGATAGTATCTAGTGCGCACTAGATAACTATCTAGTGCGCACTAGATAAAATCTATGCAATATGGCCGACGGGTAATCGCGAGGACTAACTAAGTAATGAACACGAACTTTTATTACAGATATCAATATATGGTTGTAACCTAAATGCCTATAAATAAGTAGACTGACTGAAGAGAATTATGTGGACTGACTTAAGACGCAGTCATAGCTGGTACATGAATCACCAGCATAGCTGCTCCCTGCAGCTACAGCTGGGGGGAGTCCACCAGTAAGGCGACAGCAGCTGCGTAGGTCCGAAACGTGAAATTTCAGGTGGGTACAAACATTAATTTTGCAGTAATACATGTTGCAGTTCGCAACTTCATTTTTTATTACAGTAATGTAATGTTAGGTAAACGTACGTTTTAGCGTATTTAATTATTGGACGAAATGTCCACGTTCGCTTTAGCGTATTTAATTATTGGAAGCTGTATGAGCGATGAAAATACAAATCAAACTGGAAGCTGGATTAGCGATGAAAATATAAGTCAAACTGGAAGCTGGATTAGCGATGAAAATGGAGATCAAACGAGAAGCTGGATGTGCAAAGAAGGTAATCCTCCACGTTGCGTGCGTTCATTATATGTACACTCTTATGGTGGATAGTTATCAGCAATTGTGATGACTGATGAAAATATAACTCAAACTAGAAGTTGGATGATTGATGAAAATATTATTGAAACTAGAAGCTGGATAAATGATGAAAATATTACATAATAAACGGAAACTAGGAGTTGGAATTGCGATGAAACTGTATCGTTTAACCAGGGACGTAACTAGCGTTGGGCTTGGGGGGGCTTAAGCCCCCCCAAACGAAGTTGAAGCCCCCCAAACAAGTCAAGCCGTTGTATGCTTACGGCTAAAATTCGTATGAACACTGTATAAATGTTGCCATGTTCAAGGTTTAAGCCCCCCCAAACGAAAAATCCTAGTTACGTGCCTGCGTTTAACGTCGATAATTATCATTGCCGTGGATGAGCGATGAAAATATTTCATAGTAAAACTTGAAATAGAAGCTGGATATGCGATGAAAATGAGCTAAAAGTGGAAGCTGGATGGATGAACGATTAAAATGTGTAATATCAAACTAAACTAGAAGCTGGAAGGTGGATGAAATAATTAAATACGCTATTCATTTTTTCGAAATCCTGCCAATAATTAAATACGCTAAAGCGTACGTTTACCTAATGTTATATAGCACCTTGCATTTTCTGTGTTGGAATTAGCCATTGCATGCTGATCGATTATTTTAAGACCTCTGACTGCATGTAACTTTACACCATGCAACTGCTAATGCTTCTTTTAATAGCACATTCATGCTAAATTGAGGGGGTGCTCGATAGTGTAGTGATTAGCGCTGACTGTCAATCAAGAGGTCGGGGGTTCAAACCCCTGCCAGGGCAGAAATTTGGTTCTAGATTTCTGTTCCATCTGCACCCCCTAGCCAGCTAAGCTATGATGAGTACCGTACACTGGCTGTACGTACACTGTCGGTGGGAAGATGAGACAGCGATGGAGAGGACTGGCCACTCGCCCTCATATACCGAGGCCAAGAAAATTAAGTTGCGGACACTTCATACCCATGTTAACTTAAGGGACTGATCTTCTTAATGTTAATTTCTCAGCATGCATTCTATGACACGAGAAACTTGATTCCTATCATCGAAATTTTTCTGGCACTAATACTCGGTTAGCCTCTATTAAATCCGCTGGTACCTTAATATGGAATAATATCCCCAAGCCATTCGACACTCCCCAGTCTATCCATCTTTAAAATACGGTTGCGCTCCATACTAATACATGAAAATACTTGGCTTAATTTGGTGTTCATTGTCTCGTTGTTATTATGATTGTGATTGTATATTTAATTTCTGTTGTTGTTTGATGATCCATTTTTCCTCATTACTTCGTTTCCTCTTTTATTTTCAATTTTTTTTCTTTAAGCCAGGTGCTTTGGAGTTACTTCTGATTTAGAATCAGTTGGCTGCCTTCTTCACATCATGCTGAATTTACTTAGGTGTCCCTGTTTAGTGGGATCTTTGTGAAAGAAAAGCATATATTGTAGATGGACAAGTACAAAGACTAGTAAAGGACTATGGTAGTTTGTGTTTGGGAAATTGGAAATAAATAATCTGGCTAGAACTTTTCGATTTGAATGTATACGAATGTCTTTCACAAGAGCCAACTGTCATCTACATTGTTACTAATCTGATAATAGTCTGTATAATAGGCAAATGCAACAATATACAAATAGACAAGTAATGAGTAATTGATAACAGACAAAATAATAGTTGTCTTGTTTCAGTTGTTCCCATAATTTCACCCTGCACTTAATTTTGACAGGCATCCTTGGAACAATGATTTACATCTGAATCACTGCAGTTTTAGATCTTTAGATCATAGATTTTTAGATGCTTTAGATCATACGATCATGCAGTTTAAACACAATCAACCATGCATGAAGATTGGAGCTAACAGTTTTGGAAATTTTATTATGTATAAACTTTTGCCCATTGAATGAGGTGCATGTGGCAGACGCCCAATGCACATGCGTTTAACCTATGCATTTGGTACTGAAATCAATGTATAATGAGGCAAGAACTGTTGCTGTACTGTGGTCCTAAACCTGTTTCCGCTGTGGCTGATTAAAGCAAATTCTAAACCACAAGTTTCACAGTAATCTTGGCTGCATCACACCCAAAATTTACCTACTTCTCAATCAAATTCACTTGTGTTAAGTAAACTGTCAATTGCTTTATTTTTGCCAGGATGATCTAGATCAAGTGAAGGCGGTTTGGAATTCACATCATATTCGACCCTCGTCAAATGTAAATGTGCCTTTCCGCCACCAGACATCTTCTTCTTCATGCCAGAGTTGGGAAATTTGCAGAACTACTTGTATCACGTCACTGGAGGCGACATAGAAGTCAGCTTTGAAGCAGCTAAAGTGTGTCTTCTTGTACCATGTGACAAAGATGTTTGAGCTGTGCTGCTGCATTATGCATAACAGTCAATGGATTTTCCCAAATGAAATTTCCCAAATGCTCAGACTGCTGTATATTAAAAGGACTGAAGTTCACAATTTATTGCAACCGTAATTGTCTATGTTAACAGAATGTCATAACAATGAACTCGTATTCAGCTTCATTCATGTTTTTAACACACACGCACACACACACAGAGTAATATATCAATCTTTAATTCACCAAAACATTGGTAGCACAAAACAAGAATATGAAAGAACAAAACAAAGACTCAATCACTTATGGTGTTTGAGAGATAAGACAGAAATCTCACATCATCATTGTCATTTGAAAGGCAATTCTGAGTAAATCGCAGTCTTCTAGATAACCAACAGTCTTTTGTATTACTTTCATGCATGAACTGTAGAACCGATAAAACACTACTATGACAGATTTTGAAAATTTTACGTATTGCGGAGCTGTAAGTATATTCTAAGGAGTTTAGCTCACTGTTGGTAGGGTTGACAGCTTCCATTCCATAGAGGAGAAACGGTTTACAGTGGGCACTAACCAAATGTAATAAAACAGGTTCACTAAATTTGTGACACTTGATATACAAAGAATTAAATGACCTGTAATCAGAAGTGTAAAATAGCTGCCATAATGATAATGCTCAAGTATATACATTTCAAAAAGTTTAGATAAATTTGAAATTAATGCGATGCCACGATAGTTATCACTATTGCCATTATCTAAGGTAGGCCCCTTTTCCAAGGGTATGATTATGCCCAGATCAAAACTGGTGGGAACTCTGCCATGCACAAGCATTTGGTTGAATAACAGTGAGAGTAAAACAACCAGTCTAGGATGAGCATAAACTAGATGTTCCGTCTCAATGCGTTCCAGCCCAGGAGCTTTACCTCGTTTCATTTTACGAATACATTGGTCAACTAGTTCTACTGATATCACTTTATATTGAGAAGCCGTATTATATTGACTAAACCTATTGTGAAATCCCTTACTAAGTTTCTCACTGTTTTTTTGCATTATTAGGTGAGCATGCAGCTCTAAAATTTGTAGCAAAGGCCATAGCAATGTCTCTTGGTTCACTACGACCATCTACAGATAAGGGAGGTTTATGCTTAGATTTAAATTTACTAATTTAGTTTGCCAAGTTTTCCAGAAAGAATTTGTGTCCTTTGCCAGAAGATACTCATTTAAGTCATTAGAAACACAAGTAGCATCCATGGATTTCTTGTTTCTAATGGCATGCTTATATTCTACATTTATAAACACACAGTTCTTAATTTTTACTGCAATAAGCCTATCTAATTTCATGAGGACCTTCAAATTGCACACTTGTTGTCCACAAGATTATCAACTCCTCCAAATGGCCTACCCCTTAAAACACCTCGACCAAGAACATTATCCATTGCTGAGCTAGCAACAGCAGTGAGCTTGTCGTCTACACGTGACAGACAGTCAAGATTATTGGGGAATAACCAGTGCTCTTGCACAAAAATTATACAGCAAGTTTGACACAGTTCATACAACATTGACCAGCCTTGGTTCAGACCATGCAGATTGAAAGAGGTAACTGTAATACAACTGGCGTCTTTAACACCATAAACAGATGTCTCTTAAATCTCATCATGTTAGTTACAACATTAGCACTTCCAGTAATACAGCAGCCACCAGTCTATTATAAGGAACTTTAACTAGTGGTGAATCCTGAAGAAGTCTGTAATGTTTCGCTCTGAATGGTGACGTATAATAAGCTACTGATATGGGAAGCTTAAAATAGTGTGATGAAATTTAAAACAGCCTTCACACCTTTCCAAAGCCAACACATTCTGTTAGAGAGAGCAAGAGTAGAGCCTGGAAATCAACTTCGGTTACATTAACTGGCAACCACAGACACAAAGAACAAGTGCTTGCATAAGGAAGACGACCAACATCGTCGTAAAAGTCCACCAACAGTGGCTTATTTAATGACGACTGACAATCATTCATCATCAGGGCAGCAGTTCCAAAGCCGATTAGGGGTTCAGCTTCAGAACCGGTCCAGAATGCCAAGACTTGACTTAACGCGATGCAGTTAGTGCCACCTGAAATAGAAAATAAGTCACATGAAGATTTTTACGGAATGTGACACACACACACATGCACACACACACATGCACACACACAAATAAACATGTCATGCTGTCTTTGATGAGGTTCAGTCTAATACACCAACTATGCTTAAATCTTTTGTATTGGCTTTCTCTTCAGGAAAAAATTAGTTTAAAATTGGGGCTCTGAGTTTATAAAACGTTTAATTCTGGCCAGCCACGATACTTGAAATCAGTTCTTATTCCCCAGACTTATCACTAATCAACGAGGTCATCTGATTATCTTTGTCTGGTTGTACCTAAATCAAGAACTGTTCTTGGTGAACGAGTTTTTTCAGTTGCTGGATCTACTTTTTGGAACTTTCTCCCTGTGTCTGTGCACTCTGTTCAGTCGCTTGTTTCATTCGTTCACAACTTACAACTTACCACTTTCAAACTGCTTATCCACCATAGACTGCCTATCTTTCTTACGAACTGATCTTCTGAAGATAATAATAATAATAATAATAATAATAATAATAATCTTTTCTTTATTCAAGCGCCTGCTAACCACACTGCGCTGTAGAGTGAACACATATAGCAGAAACGGCAGCCACACAGGGCTTTACATACATGTATACAGTAGAAGCACATGATAACAGTTTTACAGGTCCTGGAGTCGAATATCTGTTTATACAGCAGCCAACAAGGAGCCAATCACGGCCTACTATTCATTTAACCACCGACGCCGCCTATCGAGTGGAAGGCTGAATACACCTTACGGGGTCTATGGGATTCGATCTTGGTACCTACTGCTCTTCACGCCAGTGTGTTATCCATTACTCTACGGGCCTCCTGATTACGGCTTGGTTTTGGTGTGCCTTTTGCATTAGACACCGGCACAGTAGAAGTTGCTAATTACAGTTACCTCATTTTCAACCATAATTACTGCCAAATTAAATTGACCCAATTTTACCCACTCTTACAGTTCTACAGGAATGTCTCAAATTTATAAATAGCATCTTCTTGCTGTCTTCGTCTGTGACTATCTTGTTCAGCCCAATTGATGGAGTGCGACTGCATGAGCCTTTGAAAGGACATCAAGACGTCATTGACCAGGAAGATGTGTTTTAGGATACCACGGTAAGCCATGAACAAGGTCCACAACTCTCCAAAATCCAGTAGTGAACTGTGACAGTTCACCTGATATGCTAAGGTAAACGAAGAAAGTAAAATTACTGTCAACATTCCAAAATTGTAGTATTGTGCTAAGGTAACAAGAACATAGCAGATCTTACATTTGAAGTACAATTTAAAGCATTTTACATTCATTTCTTATTTATGTAGATGCTACTGATCTTTCATTCACAAACTTATGTGCTAGCCTATCTGCAAAGGAAAGCATTGTCTATCAGCCGTTTCAGTTAATTTGCTTAGCGATCAGTCTTGTTCAATTACAACATGACTGTTACAAAAAATCCGCATTTCATCATCATTGAAATCATTGACAACATTTCAGTACCTATCTCTGAAAATGACAACAACATTGAAACAAAACAAGTATACTGTGTCATTTCAATGTGTCTATGCAGAGCATCACTGGTATAAAGTTGTCCAAAATATTGGTGGGGGATTTGGTTATTCATTCTACACTTGTGGCATTGGGTGTACAGTCCATCTCAATTTTTGGGAGGGGGGCACGTGCCCCGGCTGCTCCCCAGAGTCTACGCCTACGCATAACACTGTCATTAACTAATAACTTCTATTGCTTGTATTGGGCAGTACCTGCCTGACTCTTGGATGTTGACTTGGAACCGAACCATTCCTTCCTACAGAACTAGAAGGAGGAGGAGGAGAGGAGGAGGAGGAGGAGGAGGATGAGAGGAGGAGGAGGAAGATCAGTCTCTTAAGCTAGTCCTAAAGCAGCCATAGGGATGAAGTGTTAGCGACTTCATTTTCTTAGCCTTCGCATATGAGGGCGGCTGGCTAGTCCTCTCCCTCCCCGTCTCATCTTCCCACAGACAGTGTAGGTCAGTGTATTTATAGCTGAGTGCGCTAGGGAGCGCAGATGGAGCAGAAATCTAGAACCAAATTTCTGCTATGGCTGGGATTTGAACCCCGGGCTCTCAATTCACAGTCCAGAACACTAACCATTGCACTATCGACCACCCTCCCTATAGACTTTAATTTAACCGAGCGCATGTATTGCAACGAAAGCCAAATCGCGGAAAGCAGATCATATACAGCCGTAGAAATCGCGAGTTTACGGTTTCGATACCAGCATTTACAAACAAACTAACGCAATAGCATGATGCAGAATAAATCACTTAACTTTCGTGTTATTTCTAGCGATATGCCTCTCAATGACAAAACTGCCCCACTATTTCAAACTCGTCCACGATTTTTACGTAAGGCTCTTATTCTCGGCTTTTATTTACATAGATATAATAAACCTGTGTTTATTTACGTCGGCCATATTGCAAAGATTTTATCTAGTGCGCACTAGATAACTATCTAGTGCGCACTAGATAACTATCTAGTGCGCACTAGATAACTATCTAGTGCGCACTAGATATTATCTAGTGCGCACTAGATAAATTAAAAAAATCGCATGTCACCCATGGGCTTCCGTACAAAATACATACATTGTCAATGCAAATTTTCAAAATGGTCAAATTTCCCCAGATTTGGCCTAAAAATCCCAAGATCCGCAGACGAAGGCCGAAATCCCCAGATCTAGGGGAAAATCCCCAGCTCTGGCAACATTGACACCGACACACGACGCAGCTGTTCAGCCCGCAATTGGGGTGTTCCGTTTGGCTATGACCCGTCTTTTAAGGAACACACTAATTCTATACTATAGGGCCTAATATGCAGATCTACCCCATTCTACCCACTAGCCTACCATATCCGTGGTAGATACCCGCAGGGGCGTAACTTTAGCCTAAAAAGTGGGGGGGGGGTACCGATACCTTGGTCTAAAAAGTGGAGGTACCAATATCTTCTCCACTTTCGTGTTTCGCATGATAACCATTTTGAACATTATTCCCTGCCAGTATTCTCGTTAATTTTGGCTCTCGATTTACCTGTGTATATAAGCACTTTCATACTTTTGGCGTAGATTTCGTTCTCTGGGAAGGCACAATAATAAAATATTGATTGGCATTGTTTAAAAAGTGGGGGGAACAGTACCCCCCAGTCCAAAAAGTGGGGGGTACGAGTACCCCTCGTACCCACCACAAATTACGCCTATGGATACCCGCATGATTAGACGCCACATTCCCTTTCTCAGGCTTTCTGTCATAATTTGTTTGCTAACGCCCTATAGTCTCTAGGCCTATATCCGTCTCGACTATTGACACTCGCTTCTTGCTGGCATTTCGAAAGCTAATTTGATGAAGCTTCAGAGTTCAAAATACTACGGACTGAGCGACCACTAAAACTCCAAAATACGAGCACATGTATACAGACCATATATTATCGATACCTAAACCACTACTCTGGCTGCCCATAGAAAAGCGAACAACTCTCAAGACTGCAGTATACAAGACTCTGCATTTCAGTCAACTTTATTACCTTCAGTGACAAGTTCAGTCCTTGCTAACTCCAAACACTTCTCTGAATCTCTGTAGGCCTACTCAACCTGGTCTTCTGATCACCCCTATAAACTGTGAAGTCTGCGAAGTCTGCTCTGGCCTTAGATCTTAACTAAAATTATTTTGGCGCTATAGAAGTTCTCAGATTAGATTAGTGTCATGTACCTATGCGCAGAGGTAACAATATGTCAAATTCGTCATACGACAGAAATGACGTCATCTGATGTCCCTTAGTTACATGACTGGTTGCTGTCTAAACCTCGCCATTGCGATCTTTGCTGTTCGTCTGCTAGGACGCTTGTCTGCTTTGCCCTGCTTCGTTTGCGATTGTTTCTGTGTGTTCGTGATGCCTTCCCTGCGGAAGTTTTCCGTCGTCTTGGGCATGGGGTCCGGAGATCGTAAGTTGACAAAAATCTTGTTTGTAGCAGCTCTTAATAATAGTTGAAACCGTTCCATGTTAGGTTAAAATTTTATTACAAGGACTAGCATACTGGTTTAAGCTAAAATAGGCCTAATACTGACTAATGGATTATAGTATGGCCAGCGGAAAAGATGCTCAGATTGGCCATAAATGCAATATCTTGCGAAAAGTAAATTGACTGATTTTTAGTTTAAGCGAATTAGCCTAAATGACAGAAATATTTGTACTCAGATCATTTGGTCAGACGAAAACTGTTCAGGCTTTGGCGCTTTTGTTAGAGAACAGTACTGCGGTCCCATAATACTTGGCGCGATCGATGAGTGCCGGATCCAATCAAATTGCAGATTATACTTGACATGATGATGTGATTGGTTCGTTATATATAAGAGGTCGTTGGATTGGCTACGGCTTTTCTGGGCGAGAGGGAGTTATGGGAGTTTCGGTCCCTCTCGTCCAAAGATTAATTATTTCGTCCGCATTGCAAAAACTTTGTATTCTGGGAATTTGGAGTAAACGATTATGAAGCATAGAAGAATCATCATGCGAAAGAGCAAATAAAGACTCGTATATTTTTAAGTATCGGTGTATCGTTTGAATAATGATGAGTGAATGAATAACATGAGATATACTGAGCATCGTTGTACTGTTTAAATAACAATGAATGTATAACATGAGATTTCCATGCCTACGTCAACACGAATGCCGTTTAAAGTTTCAGCTTTTGAAATATAATTCTGAGGTCCTTTACTCTGTGCACACCAGGCATTATCTGGCATAGGTTGAATGCTCAAGAAGTAGCGTGGTACCACTATAAATTATTTATACTGTGGTGGTACCTGGGATTAACATGCATGTGGTACTGACGATGCTATAGAAAATGGCATGCAACATATTAAAAAGCTTTATATTTTCAATTACATAAACTGGCATCAGACGAGCTTGGATGTCTGTCATCGGGTGATTTTAATATTAATATTAAATATTAACTAAAGTAAAAGTTTTTTTTAGCTGAGACAGCCAAAGTCAGGTTATTTTCTGGTAAGACAGAAAGAATTGCCTCAAAACTCACTGCTTCTAATTGAGTTTGAGTTTATTTATTGAGCTTGAATCGAATACATGACCAATCAATCATTAGTTTAAAATTTCACAGACTGAAATGCAAAGGAAATTCACTAAAAACTTATGTGAAGAAAAGCGTACTTGACCGTTCAGACTTGATACAGTTGCACTGGCGGCGATCTTGTTTCACATGTGGGAGGGGGGGGGACACTGTTGAACTGATCTGGTGAAAAGAGTTTTGAACTGATCTGTTCAAAAAAGAGGTCAAACAATTTTTTCGCGCTCACACGCGAAATCTTGTTACCATTTTTGTGAAAAAATTTTACGACCTTTTTTGGGGTTTATTCAAATTGTGTGGGGGTTCAAATGCATGGTGTGTCCCTCCCACTCTTAAAGGTGGGGCGACTTGTCCTCCTTGACCCTCCCCCCCATGATCGAGGCCCATGTACAGTTGCAAAATACGATCCACGAGGAGAGGAAGATGACTGGTGATTTCTTTATAATTATAGTGATTTCACTGCTTTTGCAATTTTTACAATTACACAATAAATTAAAATTGTTGAACTGTGCTCGCCCCTGCGTTAGAGTCCAGTCCTTTTGTTCACATGAATTTTGTGGCTTTTATCTAGATGGAATTAGTGCTGTAAGGTATTGCATCATGAAAATTATATACCAAATTTTGTTTTAAGGTTTGTGTCTAAGCTTTGTTCAGTCGTAATTTTGGAGTGTTTGAGAGTGGTTGGGAACAGTTCATGATCTTTTGGCAGCAATACTAATATTCTGCCTTGTGTTATAGGCCTGGGTTCCTGGATCGCTATCAGCATTCCAGGTAATCTTGAATTTATTTCTTATCAAATTTTCTCATCAAATGTTCAGCATGAAGCGGCTTTGTTTCTCTGCCTTTCAGATTCTGTGTCGAATTTTACTTGCAGGGACTTGCTTTGTATATTTATCTTAAATACGATTGGTGATTTAGATGGAAGGTGTGAAAATTAGATATCAAATTTGGTATTAATTTATTTGGGAAGTTAATTTTTTCCTAAGATGTGGTGGAGCGGATGTCAATGACATACAGATAGTGACAATTAATTCATGATTTTGAGGCAGATGTTGAAAGTCCTACTTTGCTTTTATGGATTTTGGACTTCCATGCGGAGTTCAAAACCAATTAATCCCAACAGATGAAAACTGACTTCTTTTGTAGGAAATAATAATGTTGCTGAATAAAGTGTTGAGCTGTGTAATAACTTGAAATAGTAACAAGTTGCTGACTTTTACATTCCAGAATCCTGGGTGTCAGATGAATTCTTCAAAAGCCTTCATAATAAATTACTTAAAGATGAAAGAGATAATTTTGGTGCCAGAAATTATATTTTGAGCAACAATGAAATGTGGATTCATCTCTCTCGAACAGTCTACCACCAGGTATACTATCGCTTGCACCTTTCTTGACTTAGATACATTTGCTGGGTGATTCCTAGGTAACTGCTGGAGCACCCTTGTGACTTACCTAAAGGACACCGTACAAGTTTTCTCAAATATACATATGTACATACATTTCTTCAGATACTTTTCTAATAAATTATCTTAAGATGGAAAATTCTTGTTTGCAAGGAGTTATATAATTATCTTGAGTAGCTTTGAAAATTTATTCTTAATAGCAATACTAAATAGCTTTTTAAATTTTGTATTCAGAAACTTTCCAGGCCGTGAGCGACGAGGGCGAGGAGCATGAGACGGCATCAGACTGCAGCAACTCCGGTATGTAATTTCTTGAAGAATTTTAAAAATGTGAATTCTTCCAAAAAATATTTATTTGTTGGGTTACAGTGAAAAGTTTATTGTTGGTAGCAAAACTAAAAACTTGTATGTATTACAATCCAGGGACTAAGAACTTGAAGAAGAAGATGAAGAGATAATTTCTTCCAGAAATTATATGTGTGGCCGTTTTAAGCCCAGTAGCTGATTGGTTAGACTGCTTGGCCTGTAGCGCGGAGAGTATGGGTTTGAGCCTCGACTGAGGGGGTTATTGTGTAGGGACCTTGAGAAACCTTCACTCGCAGTTGCTTAGGTCCGTCGATGTTAATAATAATAATAATAATAATAATAATAATAACGACAATTTATATGGCGCTGTAACGCGGCCATGCCGCTACAAGGGCTCCTTACAACTCTAGCAGGCAGGATAGGCCTTAGCAAACAAGGTTTGTTCTGTCATATGTTCGTTTGTGCCCTTCTGAACTTTGGAACGATGGCAATATTGAAATGCATTTGAACTGAATTAAGTATTTAGGATTTCTTACAAAAAGTTTTGAACTAGATTATTTTAGATGAAAAGATAATTTCTTTGCCTGAAATTGTTTTCTACTAGCAAAGTAAAAGACTTTGATGTTATTTCAGACTCACTTTATGATTCCGCGGCGGAGGACTGTGGAGTCGTTGTGGAGTCGGTTGTGGTTCAGGAATGGGGTAATTGTGCACTGATTTTATAAATTTTCTAACAGTTACTTTGGAAAAATAATTGCACTGTTCTTCGTTCAACCTGATGTACTAGCAGCAATAACAAATAAAATAATTTATTATAACATTAACTACAATGATGACAAAATACTGTTGTTCTACACTTGGTCCATAGTTCAGAATGCGTTGAAAGCAGTTATATAGAAACTTTTCTTTAATTTGCATATTAAATTCTTTTTAGAAAAAATGACTAAACAGGAAATCTCCTTTAGCTGTTTAACTGTGTTTTGTCTAACTGAAATTTCTATAGCACTGCTTCAATATGGTGTAATCAAAATGATTAAAAAGAGCTGATTTTGTCTTATAGTTTGATCTGCAAATCCAACAAGAGACAACATCAATTATTGTATGTCCCAAACTGTGTTCCTATTAATTCCCGAAATGATGGAGGTGTGAGACTCTCCACCCGTCGCCTTATGCCGAGGCTAAGAAAATGAAGTTGCCAGCACTTCATGCCCATGTCTGGAAGGGAAAAATAGCAGTGCTACTTTTACGTGTTCTCAAACATAAGACTGCGCAACAGGTAAATTATTTTAAATCATGGCTACTTTCATCCTAAATAAACATGCAGTTTCGGGGGAAAGGCCGAGAGAACTGATCATATGTGGAGCATAAAGACCGCAGTTAATTTGCATGTTAAGCTAACAGCTGTGTGGATATTTATTTGCAAGCCGTTTACACGTAAATTAACCATGGTTAGGACCTCTTTTGAAATCTAAGCTTTGCGTCCATTTCCAAAAAGGATGAAGTGCTAATGGGTGGGTACCAGCTGATCATTTATCCAATGTATGTTTGCCCATCTTAGTTCAAAATACTAACTGGACTTGGAATTCGCTGATTCTGCGAGCAGTGTATCAACAGTACCATGTCATTCTGTTACAGAATTATTATTAGGCGTACTGATGTCTGTCCATTTCGTTTTTTTTGGCCAATCCTGTATTGTGTTAAACAGTAAAGAAACCATCAAACCTGTCAAGAGTATTGTTTCAGCATGGCTGTTTGAATCCTCTGGAAGCCACATTCATAGCAATTTTGAGAGGTCCTAAACGTGCCCTATAAACTCTGAGATGCATAGATTGCTGCCAAAAAGTGAGAGACCAGAATATATTAATAGAAATGACTGGGCCTGAAATTTAACGTGAGAAACTCGGGTGGCATTATTTGCTGAAAGAACTCGGTATTCGTGTGCTTTTTTTCATTCCAGTGTTATATTTTAGGAAAGATTATTGCTGAGAGTTTGTTTATCTGTCAAATGCTCTGTCAACAACAGCAAACTGCTTCATTTGAATTCCAGGTCGTATCCCCGAGTCAACGAACAGACTGACCACTGTTTTCTTCTTCCTCTTCGATCGAGAGGAAACCGACTTCGGTAAGTGTTCAATTTTTCTTGAATTGAAATAATCAGTCAGTTGTATCATTTGTCATTCAACAGCCAGTAATAAAATATGTTACTTCTAACTGAAAATTTGCAGTAATCACAAGAATTATATCTTGCCACTTAAGGAAAACTCAGAAACACTTCTGACGCAAGAACATGAAATCGCGATCAGATTGGGTTTCAAGCTCTTTCGGAAAGAGGGAAGGAAAGATGGGTAGTGCATCTCGCTCATTTAGCTTAATTACGGAGTTGGCAAATTTTCTGCAAATTGCCACAGTTACACCTGTTGTAATTGCTGGCCACGGAGTGTCTTTCTTCCGTAATTCTGCCCCTGAAGAGAATGAGGTAACGTCGGATGGAAATAGTAGTGCAGAAGTGTTTCAGGTATTGTAAAGAACTGGGAGCAAAGTTTGTGATAACTGATAGTTCTTGTTTTATAGAACGGGGCTTGAGGAAGTGCAAGTGCCAAGTGGTAGCCTATTCCTGCAGTCTTCGATACGTCATCCTCCCAGCAGTCTTCGAGTCGTCATCCTCCCAGCAGTCTTCGATTCGTCATCCTCCCAGCAGTCTTCGAGTCGTCATCCTCCCAGCAGTCTTCGAGTCGTCATCCTCCCAGCAGTCTTCGATTCGTCATCCTCCCAGCAGTCTTCAAGTCGTCATCCTCCCAGCAGTCTTCGAGTCGTCATCCTCCCAGCAGTCTTCGAGTCGTCATCCTCCCAGCAGTCTTCGAGTCGTCATCCTCCCAGCAGTCTTCGATTCGTCATCCTCCCAGCAGTCTTCGAGTCGTCATCCTCCCAGCAGTCTTCGAGTCGTCATCCTCCCAGCAGTCTTCGAGTCGTCATCCTTCCAGCAGTCTTCCAGTCGTCATCCTCCGCAGTCTTCTACCTACAGCATCCGTTTGGTTACCTACAGCTTATCCCCTCCGTCATTCTTCCACATCCATCCATCCATCCATCTACAACATCCCCATGGTTTACTATTCCTCCGTCCTGGTTTCTTCTAAAGTGCAGTGAAGGCAAAAGCGTCCCCCCTCCTCAGTTTTCCATTTATTTCCTTATCATAGTGGGTTCTTTGCGGGTTATATTGGTTTCCATTCGGTTTTCTTTATGGTCTCTCTCTCTCTTCTCTAGAACCCTTAGTGCGGATGGGTAGCTTTGTCGTCTAGAAGCAGTGCTATATAAGTTAGGGGGATTTTAGAATTAGAATTTAGTTATGATAAATGAAATCCTTCTGATCTTGAATTTCAGCAGACAGCTATGGTCATCTGTGTTTTAATTGTTATCATAACCATTCATATCCATTCATATTGATAACCATTCATAAATGATTCATCTCTGTCATCTGGCAGATGCGATTTATGTTTCATATCGCGTCCCATAGGACCCATTGGTATGTGGTGGGCACTGTTTTGTGGCGACAGTCAGTGGTGGCGACGATCGGGTGGTGGCAACGGTCGGGTGGTGGCGACAGTCGGGTGGTGGCGATCGGGTGGTGGCGACAGTCGTGTGGTAGCAACAGTTGGGTGGTAGCGACAGTCAGGTTTTAGCGACAGTCGGGTGGTAGCGACAGTCAGGTGGTTGTGACACGCAGGGGTCGTAGCGGTCCTGTATTTCCTGTAATGTCCTGTATTTTTTTACTTGTGCTGTAAAATCCTGTATTTTTGCAAAAGTGTCCTGTATTTCCTGTATTTTTAAAAAGTCAGATTTCACGCTCTTTTTTGTCACGAATACATGATATTTATAATTTGTTATTTTATTATATTTTTTGCTTTTTACTTATAATACAGAGTAGTATAAGTTACTGCAGAGTAGTATAAGTTAAGAATAATACCAGATGCCACCAAAGATGCTGATCAAAGGATGTGCAAACTACTGGAAATGGCTAATAAGGAAACATCCTTGATTTTGGGAGACTTAGCTACAACTATGTCAGAAGTAAGCAGAGAAGGAAAGACATGATAGGGCCATTCAAAAAGGAAGATGGAAAGGGAGAGATGATGTGAAAGCTGCAGAAGCACTGAATAAATATTTTAGCTCGATGTTTAGAAGAATTTGGAAGTATCCCAGAGCGTAAGCAAACAGACTGTGGTGAAAAGGTATTAACGCAGGTAATGTTTAGTAAGGAAAATGTGTTGGAACAACTGAAAAGGCTAAAAACTGACAAGAATCCAGACATAGATGAACTCAATTCAAATTCTAACATGAAGTGAAAGAAAAAATTGGAGAGGTATTAGCCCAGATCTTCAATAAATCAATGCAGACTGGAGACGTACCATGGGAATGGAGGGATGTTCTCATAGTGTCATTGTTTAAATAGGGAATTAGAAGTGAACTAGGGAACTGCAGACCAGTCAGCTTAACCAGTGTGGTGTGCAAGGTCATTGGAGAGAATTATTAAGGATAATCTCGCAGAATATTTTATTGGGCATGCTATTATAAATGGCAGTCAACATGGATTCACCAAAGGACTTTCATGTTTGACAAATCTGCTGGCTTTCTTTCAGGAGGTGTATGAGAGGATTGACGAGGGAAACCAGTAAATATAATTTACCTAGACTTTACTAAGGCATTTGACAAAGTACCTCATGTAAGACTGGCCAAAAAGTTACAAGCAAGTGGGATTAGAGGGCAAGTACAAACATGGATTCAAAGCTAGTTATCAGAAGACAAAAGGCGGGCATAGGAAATAGACACAGTAACTGGACGACAGTGCTAAGTGGAGTGCCACAAGGATCAGTGCTTGGGTCACTGCTGTTTGTACTTTTTATCAATGACATAGACGATGGGATTTTATCTAAAATTTAAAAGTTTGCAGATTATACAAAACTATGTAGAGCAGTGGATGATAAAGAAGAAGCAGAGATAGCCTACTGCGGGAAGATCTAAGAAGAATGTTCAGATGGTCACAAGACTGGCATATGCTCTTTAATTTGGAAAAGTGCTCAGTAATGCACATGGGGAAGAGAAATAACGAGTTTTCATATGAAATGGGGTAAGGTACTGAAAGTGAGTGAGGAAGAGAGAGAGAGAGTTGGGAGTGATTATTCACTCTTGTGCAAAGCCTTCAAGGCAATGTGCTGAAGCTGCAGCATCGAAAAAGGCTGACTCAACTTTAGGTATGACAAGAAGGACAATAGTCACCAGAGACAAGGATACAATACTGAGGTTGTACAGATCACTGGTTTGGCCACAATTGGAATACTACATCCAGGTATGAAATCCATACCTGAAACAAGACATGGAAAAACTGAAGAAAGTGCAAAGAATAGCTGAAAAAATGATTTGGGGGCTACAGTTTTGAGGAAAGGTTGAAAAGGTGTGGACTAACTTCGTTGGAGAGGAGGAGTAGAGGAGATCTATCAATCAATCAATCAATCAATTTTTATTGCAATGATATAACATACATCAGTTCAGCATTATGTTACAAGAAAACGTTGACAAAGGGAAGGCCCAAAAGGGATGGAAATCCCGCTAATAGGGACACCCAATTTGTAAGTTAATTACGTTGAAGATAGAGGTTCGATTGAGATACACAGTGATAAGCTTAACTAAGTAATTAAACAGAGGTATTCATAAGCATACAAAAACAGTGCACAGTGATTTGATTATGAACATTATAGTCTTAGATTAACAGTTGCAAGATGGCATGTAATCCAGTGTAAATCAGTTCCACGAATTGTCATTAATTAATCCATCCGTTAATTGAGAACGCAATAGTTTTTTAAAAAGATGAAGATTTGGTACCAGTTTAATATTTGTGGGAACACAGCTCCAGATCAGGGGACCATTGTATTTAGTTGAGAAACGGCGAATATTTGATCTAGCAAAAATAGTGCGATAGGATTTTGCTGCTCTGGTATTATGAAAGTGATAGTCAGCACCAATGTTGTAATAATGAGTAAACCTTGGGGGTAAGAGGGGGCATGGGTGAATTGATACATAAAGATGGCTGTCTGAAAGTATCTTATTTGATGGAATTTGAGCAGTTTAAGTTCTAGAAAGATAGGTATGTGAACAGTAAGGTACCCCAGCATTTATTCGGATTGCTCTTTTCTGTAGCGTCACCAGTTTTTTTACTCGGGATTCATACGTAGAGGCCCATATCATGTTACAGAACATTAAGTACAGATAAATTAAAGAGTAATATAAAGTAAGGCGAATACAGAGGTGAAGTAAAAATGATGCTCGACCAAGTATTCCAACTTTTTTGCAACCTTGGCCGTTATAATTCTGATGTGTTCTTTCCACGTTAGATGACTATCAACAACTACACCAAGGAACTTTGTGGAATTTTCTTGAGAGATTGGAATATCGTTTATGTTTACTAATGCAGCAATATTTTTGGGGCACATTTTCCTGTGGGATCTAAATATAATAAAATTTGTTTTTTGCAAATTTAAGGAAAGCTTATTTGCAGTAAACCAATCCGCCACTGCCACCAACTCAGCGTTAACAGTCTGGATTAGAGATTGGTAGGATCTATTAGAGTAAAAAACATTTGTATCATCAGCAAATAAAATGAAGGATAGAATAGAGGAAGTGTTGGGGAGGTCGTTTACATACACAAGGAAAAGTAGAGGGCCAAGAATTGATCCTTGGGGAACCCCATATTTAATTAATTCAAAGTGAGATATAATACCGTTGATAGATACACATTGGGAACGATTAGTAAGATAACTCTTAAACCAGTCCAATTGAATCCCTCTAATTCCGTAAGTTGTTAATTTTTGAATTAGGATTTTGTGATTTACGGTATCAAAAGCCTTAGCAATGTCAAAGAATATACCAATGGAGTATTCATTTTTTTCAAAGGAAGTAGAAATTTTTTCATACATCTCCATTAGGGCCATAGACGGTGAAAGGCCAGCCCGAAAACCATATTGAGATGGTCCCATACTTTTAGTCTTTACAAGAAATGTATTACGTCTGTCATACATAATCTTTTCATAATATTTTGAAAAAATTGGGAGGATAGAAATTGGTCGGTAATTTGTAGGTTCATCCTTTTCACCCTTTTTAAAAATTGGTATAACTTTTGCTATCTTGATTTTCTGAGGAACAACACCTGAGGTAAGAGAGCAGTTTATAATTTCGGCTAGTACAGGGGCAATGAACGAAAAGGAGGCAGTAACAATTTTAGGATTTAGATCATCTATACCAGTGCTATGCGTAGGGTGGAAGGAATGGCTAAGCATGAGTAGCTCCTCTGCAGTGGTAGGAAGTACTCCAAAGTACTCTAGTCGAAGCTGATAAGATTATTACTGGAAAGGAGGCACTACAGTGGGAGAGGTTCTTTGAATTAGCACCAAACAAGACAACTCATGGACACAGGTATAAATTTTTTAAGAAGCTGAAAGGAACATTAGGGCAGAAATTCTTCAGTGCGAGAGTTGTAGACCTGTGGAATGGTTTGATGATAGAATGATCACACTATCTCAGTGAACACCATCACAACTTTTAAGAAGAAGCTAGGAAAATTGGGCTATTAAGAATTCCAGGTTAATTTGCAGTGGTTCTAACATAGACTATATGTCTTCTGAACCACTTAAAACTCTTGTTATGTTATGTATGTTATGTTAAATGTTTCCGAATGTTGTCTGTGCAGACTGCAGAGTAATAATTAATTTAGCACATAACCTCATTTAATGTACACAAAATTTGTCTGCTAACTAGGTTTTTTACCGATTCATCCCATTTGTCATAGCACAAAGAAATAATAGTTGACAAAGCAGAACTAAAATTTAGCAGTATGATGATGATGAGGAAACGCTTTTGACTGACTGGCACTATGCAGTAGAAGCAAACATAAATGTGTACTGGGTATTTTTTATTATAATGTCCTGTAAAATGTCCTGTAATTTTATTTGTTGTGTCCTGTAAAATGTCCTGTATTTTTATGACAACCTGCTACGACCCCTGTCACAGTCGTGTGGTAGCGACAGTCGGGTGGTGGCGACAGTCAGATGGTGGCAACAGTCAGGTGGTAACGACAGTCAGGTGGTAGCGACAGTCGGGTGGTAGCAACAGTCGGGTGGTAGCGACAGTCAGGTGGTAACGACAGTCAGGTGGTGGCAACAGTCGGGTGGTAGCGACATTCGGGTGGTGGCGACAGTCGGGTGGTGGCGACAGTCAGCTGGTGGCGACAGTCGGTGGTGGCGTCGGTGGTGGTGGCGTTGGTGGTGGTGACGTCGGTGGTGGTGGCGTCGGTGGTGGTGGTGGCGTCGGTGGTGGTGGTGGCGTCAGTGGTGGTGGTGGCGTTGGTGGTGGTGGCGTCGGTGGTGGTGGCGTCGGTGGTGATGGTGGCATCGGTGGTGATGGTGGTGGCGTCGGTGATGGTGATGGCGTCGGTGGTGGTGGCGTCGGTGGTGGTGGTGGCGTCGGTGGTGGTGTCGTCGGTGGTGGTGGCGTCGGTGGTAGCGGCGGTAGTGGTGGTGGCGTCGGTGGTGGTTTGGGGGGAACTGTGAGGTGCCTCAATTGTGGTCATCGTAATCGTAAACTCCAAACTTTTAAAGCTAAGCGCAAAGGGAAACCTCCTGCCAGCTTACTCGTAAGCGAGCGTTGCGTCGTCGTATCAGGGGGGTTGTCCAGAGGGTGAAGGGAAGGGAAAGGAAGGGAGTCCAGTGGAGTTTCAAGTCTGGTTGACAGGGAGCCAGAGAGGGGGGCAGAGCAACTGCCATGGAGGTTTTCGTTGAGTATGGAGGGCCGGGAACGTGGATGATCGGATGGATTCGGGCAGGGGTTCTTGAAAAGGGAATCTTCAAATTGCAATGGAAACTGGGAGTGACGAGTAACGGAGCCTGAGGGTAATGCAGTGTAATGTAATTTGGCGGTATTTGTGGAGGAGATGAGACTGCAGTTTTCAGAGGATGTTCGTTCCAGAGTTGAGGTGCAGCGTGGCATATGCATCGGTTGGTGAACTTACCCGTGAGTAGTGATTGCGGGATGGGAGAGAGTGAGATAGTAGGACAATCGGGTAGAGCGGAATGGTGAAGAGTTTGCAGAGGTACTGCGACTGGGAGGGTTGTAGGCAGTTGTAAGGTTAGCGATGGGACTTTGAAGTGGATGCGATTTAACTGGTTATTGACCGCTTTTTATTCAATGGCCAGACTTTTATGTTTTACATACTCAGTCCTTGTAATGAAAGTGCATCACGACCAAAAATGTGAAGGCATATCTTTATTGGTTGTGAGATATTTTGGTGACCTTTTAACATGACGCTGAGCACATACGAGTCAGAATTTTACTAATTGACTGTCTTGTTCTGTAGCACGTCATTGTTATATAAACAGCTGTGCAGTGCCAAAACTACTGGTCACAGTGACATAGTATCATAGCGCCAATGTTGTTTGATGGATGTCGGTATCTGACAGTGGTGAATACTGCGAAAGTCCATTCTTCCACCTCCTCTGCTTTGGGATGCTTTCGACGGTGTGATCCATGTGGTCAAATCTCGCCTCTGACGGTATGCAGGCTCCATGCTTGTGGTCTGGGCTGATTGAATATCTCAGGAGACATGCATCGACTGTTTGCCGTGTTAATTCCAAGAGATCAAGTTTCTCAATCTCTTTGAAAGGACTCTGTCTGTGGATCATCCAGCATTGTTAACTGATGCACTGACCTCCAGTGAATAATCTAGACGTCTTTGGGGGGGTAAATTTCCCCCCCCAGGATTGATGTTTCTCCCCCAGAATCCAGCAATATTGTAATGTAGACACGTGTTGGGGTGGAAAATCCCCCCAGGAAACTTGTTTCCCCCCACAAGAGGGGGACTAGATTACAGCCTGACTGACCTCAGGAATGAAAAGACCGGCCACGACCACTTCGTGGTGCGGATAGAGATCCGGTAGGTTGCAATGGTTTGGTCAACACAGTGGACACCACCCATGTATCTGTTGTAGGCCACACGTGGCTGAGGGACACAGATGGCCTTCCTGTTCTTGTTTGACCAATGCCGTTCTTGACCCAGTGGCGCTGCGGAATGACAGTTTGATGCCAAATAACAATATTGAACTATGATGATCCCAGATATAAGGCACCCTTTTTCTGTTTCAGCAGTGTCCTTGGATTTTTCAGCGGTGCCCTTTTGATTCGATTCAAGTGGATGGCCTTAAGTTGCGAGACTAATAAGCACAGGTAAAGCAGTGAATAAGTTGTCAAAAATTTTAGAAATATTTTTGGCTCTGTGGCAGTTAAGATATCCATGACAACAGAGCCAGCCATTCCAAGTTCTGGAACGCTGTATCCGGTAGACGTGCCTTGGTATGACTCGCCTTGGATAAGACATCCAGAAGATTTGGCCAGAGACCACATCATACATCCGAAGTGGATGGGTTTGCCGTGTATATGCTGCTTTGCCCGATGCCTTCCATAGTAGAAATCCTCCATCGATTCATGGCTGTGACCAGGGCTGTAGTGGTAAAATTAGAGGTGAGTATATGCTACCGGTTAGTTTTCCTAAAAAAATTACAGGTGAGTATACGCTACAGTATTTTGTGAGTATATGCTACAGTATTTTAATATAAATGAATATAAATAGTTTGTGAGGTGAGTATACGGTCTCCCCTGGAGGTGAGTATACGCTGTTACCCGCGTATACCCTCGACTACAGCCCTGGCTGTGACATGGCTTGAACATCAACCACCGGTCTTTGAGGTGAGCAAGAAATTGTCTCACCTTGGCAAACTTGTCATCTAGCTTGAGAGCCTTATTGGTTACAACGTCCAGGTAATGCAACACAGCCTCAAACTCTTCTCGGCATGGCTTTTGAGATGGCTGCACGCACTACATCTGGCTGCTGATCCCAGGACACGTGCCTCTTTGGGAGAATGGCACAGAATGTGACGAGGAACAATTTCGTGTTTTCATTGGTTAGTTCAACGCAGTGATCACCTTTGTGTTGTTTTGCATGTATACTTCTCATTATTTATGACCAGGAGACTAATAACATCATCATTATCACCAAAGAAGAGTTCAAACAAGTCAGCAGGGCTCCAGTCACGGTTTAAAACCTGGGTTTATCTGCACTTGGTGCGGGTAAAGCCAGTTCGGATACACTTAGTGCCGTGCCAGCACATGCTGAATCCTCAGATGTTGATCTCCACCTCTCCATTTCCAGGTTGACCGTTCAGCTTCGAACTCATTTTTCTGTCGTTTTGGAGCAGCAGATGAGGTGGAAGTAAGTTGAGTCATAGGAGCATCTTCATCTGAACTGTCCGTTGAATCTTCACTTATAGTGTTGCCTATCATACCACATGCCGCAATGAGCGACGAGCTCCGTAATTTTGTCCATTGGTGCCGCAAAGAAATCTGGAGCCATTGGATTGCCCTGTTGCACCCCACTTTGAACTGTTCACAATTCGGATGTTTTCACTTCTATTAGTACACAACTCGTGGTGCCGGTATATAAGGCCGGTATCCGAGCCTGACAGTCTTGAATCATGGTCGGGAGGTCCAAGCGATGTAGTAAGCGCCAGAGTCCACGTAAGCAATCCAAAGTTGTTGGTACTCATGCAGGTTATGGACGAGAGTGTTTAAGGTGAAATCCTGTCTGTTGTGGACCTGCGTGGAGTGAAACTACCGTACTTTTGCTCTTGTCTTTTATGCTTCAGGAGCAGATCCTTCACACATCATAATACCTTCCATGGGACAGACAGAACAGTAATGATTCCTTGACAGTTTTTACATTGTCTCGTCTTACCGTTGCCTTTGTAGAATGGGAGTTTTAACTCCTCTTCTCCAGTCCTGCGTGAGACACAAGCCGGCACTCTCCAATCTCGTAAACTATTCTTGTACGATCCTGCTGTAAATGCCCTGCACTTTGCCATTCTTCAGAGCCCGGATAACATCAGCAACTTCTACCTCTGAAGGCGTTCCCAAGCTAATTTCTGAGTTATCAATCTCAACCCTGGAATCATCCTGATGCTTGTGATTGAAGGCTGGTGGGTGGTTGAGCAGTGAATTATAATGCTTATGCCACCTTGCCAGTTTTGCCTCTTGGTGCATAAGCATGTCCCATCGAAGGCTGAGATTGGGCTGCCAATCCTTTAGTAGAAAGCATTCACGTAGCATCTTTGGACCAGACTCTTCTGCCAGCTTAACCTTTTCTGTTGCTCACTGCTGCTTATCTGCTTATTTCTTGCACTCAGTGTTGCAAGAATAGTAACAACTGCTTGGTGATCTGGGTCGTACCCCAGTCTGCACGAGACTACATTTAGCAATTATCATTGTGTGATGAATCAAGACTAATAGAAGAAAATGTCAAGCCATATAGATACCCCCAAAAAACTCATATATTTGCATGGACCCAGCCTAAGCAGGCTTTGGGCCAGCTACCCCCATGCAATTCTATAGTATATAATAGCTACACAGAACTCCAAAGTAAACTGTTTTATATAATAGCTAAGCTGTAAAAATAGATTAATATTTTTCTTGATGGGTGGCATTTTTGGATTCCAAAAGTTTGCAACTTGAAGTGTTAAATGTAAAATCAAAACTTTGAAAACTTTTTGCACAGATATTTATTTATCAACATCAATCGGCCGCATGAAAAGAAAGACTGAATAACTTGATGTGATTTAACCCTTTCGTTCCCAATGACTCCAGATTAGATTCAATATAATACTGAATCTTTTCAAATAGGCTAGCGTAATTTCATCTACCTATATGGCGCTACAATAATAGTCTCAACATTGGCGATGTGCGACTAATCTCCTTGTTTCCTTCGACAGCCATATTTCTTTTGCAACAAAAGATATCCAAAGGTAAGCTAAGGGTTATGTTGCTTTTATGTATATGTTTTATTGTGTCAGATGAGTTGTTGTGTTATTTAACAAAATAATTACAGAGAAAAGGTGAGTTTTGAGCATGACTCCATTGAAGTCAATGGACATCAAAGGTTGAAATCAAGTATACGATTACATTTCTTGCTGTTTCAGTTTGACTATTTTGACTCAACAGGAAATATTAAAAGTGTTTCTCCACTTACTGAGAATAACTTATGATGCAATTTCTTCCAATTTTAATATTTTAAAGGTATCAAGATCGTGGATTGTGATGTGGAATGGCGCAAAACAACACTTGTGGTTTTATTATGAGTTGCAGATATTGGGGAGGGGGATAGATGAATGGTAACACTCTTGCATGAAGAACATAAAATCTTGAAAGATGCAGTTTGATACCCATAAGCCCCCTCTAGGTCGAATCAGCCTTCCACTCCCTAGGGGCAGCAGTAAAATGAGTGGGCGCTTAACAGGCTGCCAAGACATGTGTCAATAAGACCTTGATAATTCTACCGGCATGTTTCAATGTAACTTACTGTGGTGTGTCAGTGAGCTTGTGAATAAACATGAATATATTATATATTATTTCAGATCCAGAAGCGAAAGAGTTGAAGAAAGAGGGTCGAGGATCTGCTGATGTAGCTGTTGATGCTAATTCTGATCTAGCTGTGGTACGGTACCCACACTGCTATGGAGCCAGTGACCTCAATCAAGGTGGAACTATAAAACAACACAAGTATATAACAACATCCCATGTCCAGCTATTGTGAAAGAATATAATGAGCACTCCCACTTCAGGCAATGGATGAGGGAGACTGACTTGCCGTAAGAAGAGATCTGTAATTCCTGTTACCGGTGATGTGTTGCGGTATGAAAGCAACGGACATTTTCCAGCTCATTCGGAACTAGAACAGAGATGCAGTGTCAGTCTGTCAGAGATGCAGTGTCAGTCTGTCAGAGATGCAGTGTCAGTCTGTCAGAGATGCAGTGTCAGTCTGTCAGAGATGTGTCAGTCTGTCAGAGATGCAGTGTCAGTCTGTCAGTGTATTGTGGGCACGAAGTCCATCAAGTGCAACTGTGTCAGAGGACAAAAACTGTTTTCGTACTTGTCACACTTGTTAATGATGACTCTACAATTGCTTATTGTATTGCATTGTATTACAAAACTTATAAAGCGCCTCTACCCAGTGCCCACTAATCAGAGGCACTCCCAGTGCGAGAGTCCTCTGGAATAAAGGCAAGTTTTAAGACAAAGAAAAGCGGTGGCAGGACCAACAGATAGTAGTGCAGCCCGGACTGAAGGAGGAAGCTGATTCCACAATGAAGGGCCAATACTAACAAAGGAATGAGACTGGGCCATTGCCGTTCTCACTCAGGGAACAATTGAGTCATGTTGATCAGAGGAACGAAGAGGATGAAGGGAGCCACCTGATGCAGGAAGACATATTGAGTCACAGAGGCATTTAGGAGCAAGTCCCAGGTAAGAGAGAGAGCATCAATGCGACCAATAAGGGGAAGCTGAGCAGAAGGGGGCCAATGCATGCAGGCCTGGGCGTCATCAGCATAGAAATGGCCAGTGGTTAAATGTGTTACAAAGATAGAGGAAATATCAGCTGTATAAAGCAAGTAAGGGAGAGGGCCAAGTACTGATCTCGGGGGGGGGGACCAAACTTGAGAGCAACCCAGTGTGTTCTGGAGTCACCCAAGATTATCATTTGTGTGCGGTCTGTGAGATAGGACCAGAACCAAAGAAGAGAGGAGCCCCTAAGACTACACGAGGATTCGAGACGTTGCAGGAGGATCTCATAGTCGACCATGTCAAAGACAGCAGATACATCAAATAGTGCAAGCAATGAGATCTGAGATCAGTCGATCGCAGTGTAGATATCAGACAGGAGAGATAAGAGAACAGTTTCAGTAGAGTGATTTTGTCTGAAACCAGATTGATATGTGGGAAGAAGTCCAGATTGTTCAAGATACGGAAGAAATTGCAGAGATGGTCTTGGAAAGAAGGGAGAGAATAAAAATTGGGTGGTAATTCTGGCAAAGATTAGGATCCAACTTAGGATTTTTGAGGAAAGGGAATACCAAGCCCGTTTCTGCGAAGAAGGGAGTTACGTACTTAATTTCATTTGAATGATGATGATTTCATTGTAGTCATTACAAGAAATATGTCCAAAATGTAATTCTTGCTTTCAGATCATTGTATGTGTTTCACACTATGTTACTGGTTTAAACGCAGGATAAAATATTTTTTCATTAATCAAAATAAATTGGGAGTGAAAGGGTAAAAAAATAATGAAGTAATATTACTGTCCTTTTAAGAAAAGAGGTCATTAACCAGTTAAGGATGGGAGTGAAACAGGGATGCTCGGGTGTCCTGGTGGCTCCCATCCTCATATCACTCCTCTGGCTGAAAATCCCTGAGCGAATCCACTTCAAAGTCCTATCGCTAACTTACGACCCTGTCCCCCCAGTTCTTCCTCTAACCCCGCAGCTAAGTAACTGAAAGCTGTTGAGAAGTCAGGTCTTGACCCTGTCCCCCTCTTTGATGAAGTGCAGAAGACCTGACTGTCAAATTATATTTATTTAAAGTGTGTATTGCAGTAAATTAGTGACTTACCTACCGATATGGTTTATGGCAGACTAATCCAAGTTATCTAGAACGTCTCCTTTTCCTTTGATGCTGTTGGTTGAAGGCAATTTAGTGCCCAAAACCAACAAATATTCCTTGTTGGAAATCATTTTCTCTTTTGGAACAATTTCTGAGAATGAGTTTCTTGGCGTTTGGATTTGAGAGAGTGAAACGGAATATTGTTGAGAAGGAAGACGATGAATGCAAGAAAAGTTTTGAAAGCCACTACATTCTGACATGCGTAATGAGAGTCGAAGCCAGTCAGAGCAGGACATCAAAACCTTTGAACAGTGGTGAGTGCATCGTGTATTCTGCTTTGATACTTTTAGACAACAGGTTGCTTTTTCTTCTAAAGATGAACAATTTCACGTATTTTGGCAAAACCATGAAATGTGAATTCTGTCTTTAACACCAGAATGTGTAGAACTTGAAATATCGAGAAATGCATAGACTCCAATGACGAAGGCAAAGAAAACCTCCAGAAAAATCTACCTTGAAGTCTTGAACCTAGTGAATGTTAGCAGTTTCTGCTTATTACAGCAAAGTGTCTAATGTTATATAAGAATTAATGTTCCTAAATATTGCATGATTCCGGAAGAAGGTCAGTTTTAATAATGATGTTCCAAGTTCTAGTTTGAATATCATTTCAATTCAGACTATTAAAATTGGTTGTATGATTTAATGTGTAGATTCATCTGAGGATCACAAGTCAACGGATGTGTTTCCGTGCAGCAGTACAGTAGAAGGATGCGATCGGTGTGAAGAGACGTTCTTCAGTGTTGGCGTTTCATCCTTAAGAAGTTGCCCTTGTTCAAATTGTTCTGCCAGGAGATAATGATGACACAAAATTTAGGAGCTTCAGAAGTCAGTTTTTCCAATTATTGTATTGTATCGTATTCGGACATTTAACAAGCACTTCTAGCGTCAGAGCTAAATCAGAAGCGCTTCCAGTGCGAGAGACCCCGAGAGAAAAAAACAAGTTATAAGAAAGGCAAAGGAGGAAGAGACACTACCAGCGAGAATAGAGGAAGAAACAGAAGGAGGAAGCTTGTTCCAAAGCACAGGGCCAATGGAAGCAACAGACCTGGATTGTGCCAAGTCCTGACACGGGGAACCAGAAGGCCCAGACGGTCAGATGAATGAAGAGAAGCAGCAGAGGGAGGGCAAAGAATTAAATCACATAAATATTTAGAGGCAACACCAAGCTGAGCCTTAAAGACAAGAATGAGGACTTTGAATTGGATGTGGGCAGAAATTGGGAGCCAGTGACGTTTTTCAGCCACAAAGATGGTGATATGAGAGAGCTGAGGAAGACGGGCAATCAGTCTAGCAACAGCAGTTTCGTAGACACCTGAAAACCTTACTTTTTGCCGGTGCTGGCATTGATGCGGGTTGAGAGCGCTGCTGATCTGAGTGGCGCTTTATAAGTGTTCGGTTACAATTACAGACTGAAGAGGCGTAACATGGACCTTGGGAAGACAGTTATATGACGGTTTGCAGCAGAGATTTTCATCCACCGAGATTTCCATCTAGAGGATGCTATTATCTTACACAATACAGCATGGCCAAAAGATCCTCTGCAAAGGGGTCATACATAAAGGACGTCCGCAATGAGTGGAGGGAGGGGTCATTAAAATGTGAACACGGGGAGGGGGTCATGACCAGTACGGACGTCCGCATCACAATTTCAAAATCTTAAAGTTTGGTAAACACCTCCTTTTTCAACCTTTCCCAAGAGACGGAAAGGTCAGTGAAGTGATTGTCTTTAACTACATGCCGTGTACTAGAACTTTAATATACTGTGCGCTTGAAAACTCTAAAGGACTAACATGGTCACTGAATATTGAGTTTCTTCTTGATTGCCTCAAAGAGGGAGGAAGTTTTGTTCTGACAGGCTAATATTTCATCGTTCAGGACAGAGGGGGACAGGAATTGTAAGAGCTATGTAAATGTACACGTTTTATGTAGTGACCATTCATTGGCTTTGGCATGCGGACTCCTGCAAAGGGGGCGGGTAAGGTGAAACGCAGACAAGGGGGAAGGAGTCCAAAGTAGGTCATATTTTGCGGACGTCCTTTATCGAAGGGCGCTGTTTGGAGAAAGACGTGTTGCATATCTGTGCAAAGATTGGAATGAGTAATTCTGAAGCTGCAGATTTTTGCTTGAATATTCTGTTTAAAAGAGTGGCCAAAATTTACAGACATTATTAATTTGTTGGAAGTTCTACCTGTTTCATCTGCCAATAGTTCTAAAGTATTTTTGTAGACTGAAGTGAGTTGTGTAAATTATGTTTTATGTTTTTTACATGCACTTATTTAGATGTGTGATCATTTTAATTAGTCTTTGTTGTGTAAATAAATTAAAAGAGAAAACTACAATATTATGAGTCGTTAGTTGTTTTGTGTGCGACGTTTTAACAACATCAGATTTTGACCTGCTTTCGTAACTAACACACAAACTACAAATTACAATACTCCCAGCCAAAGTACCTTTGCGAACTCTTCACCATCCAGCCACTGCTTGATCATCCTACTATCCCACTCTCTCTTGCCTAAGTTCAACAACCGGTTCTGCACCTGGTTCTGCACCTCAATTATTGTGGAACAGAATTTTCCTCTGAATTCTGCCAATCTCGGTTCGTCTGCAAATACCGTCGTCTTCCTCAGGTTGCGTTACTTATCACTCTCACGTTTTCCACGCAATTTGGAGCCTCACTCTTTGAGAGTTCCTACCGAATTCACCCGATCGTCTGCCTTCCTTGCCTTCTCATGCTCAGCGAAAACCGTCATGGCGGCTGCCCTGTCTTCGCTCTCTGACTCCCTGTCAACTGGACTTGGACCTCCACTGGGCCACTCTCTGGGCAGCTAATTACCTCTGATACGACGGCCGACGCTCGTGAGTAAGCTTGCGCTTAGCTTTGGAGTTTACGGTTGGCACCTCAAACGGGGATTTTTTTGGGATGGTGGCGGCGGCGGTAGTGGTGGCGGCGTCGGTGGTGGTGGTGGCGTCGGTGGTGGTGGTGGTGGCGGTAGTGGTGGCGTCGGTGGTGGTGGTGGTGGTGGCGGCGTCGGTAGTGGTGGTGGTGGCGTCGGTGGTGGTGGTGGCGGCGTCGGTGGTGGTGGCGTCGGTGGTGGTGGCGGTGGCGTCGGTGGTAGTGGCGTCGGTGGTAGTGGTGGCACCACCGTCGGTGGTGGTGGTGGTGGCGTCGGTAATGGTGGTGGCGTCGGTGGTGGTGGTGGCGTCGGTTATGGCGGCGTCGGTGGTGGTGGCGTCGGTGGTGGTGGTGGCGTCGGTGGTGGTGGCGACGGGGGTGGTGGTGGCGTCGGTGGTAGTGGCGTCGGTGGTGGTGGCGTCGGTGGTGGTGGCGTCGGTGGTGGTGGCGGTGGCGTCGGTGGTCGTGGTGTCGGTGATGGTGGCGTCGTTGGTGGTGGTGGCGTCGGTGGTGGTGGCGACGGGGGTGGTGGTGGCGTCGGTGGTAGTGGCGTCGGTGGTAGTGGCGTCGGTGGTAGTGGTGGCACCACCGTCGGTGGTGGTGGTGGCGGCGGCGTCGGTAGTGGTGGTGGTGGCGTCGGTGGTGGTGGTGGTGGTGGCGGCGTCGGTAGTGGTGGTGGTGGCGTCGGTGGTGGTGGTGGCGGCGTCGGTGGTGGTGGCGTCGGTGGTGGTGGTGGCGTCGGTGGTGGTGGTGTCGGTGATGGTGGCGTCGGTGGTGGTGGCGTCGGTGATGGTGGTGGTGGTGGCGTCGGTGATGGCGGCGTTGGTGGTGGTGGTGGTGGCGGCGTCGCGTCGGTGGTGGCGGCGTCGGTTATGGCGGCGTCGGTGGTGGCGGCGTCGGTGGTGGTGGCGTCGGTGGTGGTGGTGGCGTCGGTGGTGGTGGTGTCGGTGATGGTGGCGTCGGTGGTGGTGGCGTCGGTGATGGTGGTGGTGGTGGCGTCGGTGATGGCGGCGGTGGCGTCGGTGGTGGTGGTGTCGGTGATGGTGGCGTCGGTGGTGGTGGTGGCGTCGGTGGTGGTGCGACGGGGGTGGTGGTGGCGTCGGTGGTAGTGGCGTCGGTGGTAGTGGCGTCGGTGGTAGTGGTGGCACCACCGTCGGTGGTGGTGGTGGTGGCGTCGGTGGTGGTGGTGTCGGTGATGGTGGCGTCGGTGGTGGTGGCGTCGGTGATGGTGGTGGTGGTGGCGTCGGTGATGGCGGCGTTGGTGGTGGTGGTGGTGGCGGCGTCGCGTCGGTGGTGGCGGCGTCGGTTATGGCGGCGTCGGTGGTGGTGGCGTCGGTGGTGGTGGTGGCGTCGGTGGTGGTGGCGACGGGGGTGGTGGTGGCGTCGGTGGTAGTGGCGTCGGTGGTGGTGGCGTCGGTGGTGGTGGTGGCGTCGGTGGTGGTGGCGGTGGCGTCGGTGGTGGTGGTGTCGTCGGTGGTGGTGGTGGCGTCGGTGGTGGTGGTGGCGTCGGTGGTGGTGGTGGCGTCGGTGGTGGTGGCGTCGGTGGTGGTGGTGGCGACGGGGGTGGTGGTGGCGTCGGTGGTAGTGGCGTCGGTGGTGGTGGCGTCGGTGGTGGTGGTGGCGTCGGTGGTGGTGGCGGTGGCGTCGGTGGTGGTGGTGTCGGTGATGGTGGCGTCGGTGGTGGTGGTGGCGTCGGTGGTGGTGGCGACGGGGGTGGTGGTGGCGTCGGTGGTAGTGGCGTCGGTGGTAGTGGCGTCGGTGGTAGTGGTGGCACCACCGTCGGTGGTGGTGGTGGTGGCGTCGGTGGTGGTGGTGTCGGTGATGGTGGCGTCGGTGGTGGTGGCGTCGGTGATGGTGGTGGTGGTGGCGTCGGTGATGGCGGCGTTGGTGGTGGTGGTGGTGGTGGCTGCGTCGCGTCGGTGGTGGCGGCGTCGGTTATGGCGGCGTCGGTGGTGGCGGCGTCGGTGGTGGTGGCGTCGGTGGTGGTGGTGGCGTCGGTGGTGGTGGTGGCGTCGGTGGTAGTGGCGTCGGTGGTAGTGGTGGCACCACCGTCGGTGGTGGTGGTGGTGGCGTCGGTAATGGTGGTGTCGTCGGTGGTGGTGGTGGCGTCGGTGGTGGTGGTGGCGTCGGTTATGGCGGCGTCGGTGGTGGTGGCGTCGGTGGTGGTGGTGGCGTCGGTGGTGGTGGCGACGGGGGTGGTGGTGGCGTCGGTGGTAGTGGCGTCGGTGGTGGTGGCGTCGGTGGTGGTGGTGGCGTCGGTGGTGGTGGCGGTGGCGTCGGTGGTGGTGGTGTCGGTGATGGTGGCGTCGGTGGTGGTGGTGGCGTCGGTGGTGGTGGCGACGGGGTGGTGGTGGCGTCGGTGGTAGTGGCGTCGGTGGTAGTGGCGTCGGTGGTAGTGGTGGCACCACCGTCGGTGGTGGTGGTGGTGGCGTCGGTGGTGGTGGTGTCGGTGATGGTGGCGTCGGTGGTGGTGGCGTCGGTGATGGTGGTGGTGGTGGCGTCGGTGATGGCGGCGTTGGTGGTGGTGGTGGTGGTGGCGGCGTCGCGTCGGTGGTGGCGGCGTCGGTTATGGCGGCGTCGGTGGTGGCGGCGTCGGTGGTGGTGGCGGCGTCGGTGGTGACGTCGGTAGTGGTGGTGACGTCGGTGGTGGCGGCGTCGGTAGTGGTGGTGACGTCGGTGGTGGTGGCGGCGTTGGTGGTGGCGGCGGCCTCGTCTTTTAGCGCTTGGCGTGGGTCGAAATAGGCGCCTGGTATTAGGCGGCCCGGTGCCAATCATAATCACTCCTTCATCACCATCATTCCTTCATCGCCATCACTTGTATTGTCTTTGTTTCTTTAGGTTTAGGGGTAAATTTTAGGTATTATTTTCTGTCTTCTTGTCTTTCTCCCATTTTCCTCAGGTATGATTTAGGGTTAGGGATAAATGTTAGGTATTATTTTCTGTCTTCTTGTCTTCCACCTCGTCCCATTTTCCCCTGGTATGATTTATTTAGGTTTTAGCGGTAAACTTTAGGTATTGTTTTCTGTTTTGTAATCTTCCACCTTTTCCCAGGCGCTTTTGCTTTTCGCTACACTGTCCACACTAAAGGTCATTCCCCACTTGAATAATCCACTTCCAACTAACAAACTCACACACTACAATACTCCCACCCAAAATACCTATGCCTCTTCAACATCCAGCCACTCTACTCATACTGATCATCCTTCCGTCTCTCTCTCTCTCTGGTCAGGACTTGATTCAGTTCCTGTGAAACAGTTGCAAGATTCAGTTCATGTGAAACAGTTGCAAGATTCAGTTCATGTGAAACAGTTGCAAGATTCAGTTCATGTCAGACACAGTTGCAAGATTCAGTTCATGTGAAACAGTTGCAAGATTCAGTTCATGTGAAACAGTTGCAAGATTCAGTTCATGTGAAACAGTTGCAAGATTCAGTTCATGTGAGACAGTTGCAAGATTCAGTTCATGTGAAACAGTTGCAAGATTCAGTTCATGTGAAACAGTTGCAAGATTCAGTTCATGTGAAACAGTTGCAAGATTCAGTTCATGTGAAACAGTTGCAAGATTCAGTTCATGTGAAACAGTTGCAAGATTCAGTTAATGTGAAACAGTTGCAAGATTCAGTTCATGTGAGACAGTTGCAAAACATTTTGTTCTTTTACAAAAAAATTGTTTGTTCAAAAAAAATGTTCTCATACATGTTGTCTTTGTGCATGTCATTGAGGAGTGATCGCACTGTGATGTGTTCTGTTAAGGCTCTGTCATGTATTTCTTCCTTTCTTACTTTGTTCTGCCTTACTTGCTGTTGCCGGACACACTAGCCAAATGGATAAAGCGCTTGGCCTGTAACACGGAGAGTACGGGTTCGAGCCTTCACTTGTCGGTCACTGTTTAGAGACCTTAAGCAAGTCCTTCGCTCACAATTGCTCAGCGCCATCGATGTTCTGTCGCCTCTTACTTATTGCACTTCTGAACTTTGGAAGGAGGGCAATATCAAATACAGTTTTATTGTAGTGTGCACAGAGTCGGCTCAGCAGGTGTGAAGCCTCTATCGTTGATTACGGCGCTTTTGTGAGTTACTAAAAATGCGCTATATCAAGTGTCCTCATACATACATACATACTGACCCGGCATGATACCAAATAGGTAACGATCGGGAGAGGATATATATAGCACTGTTCGTCATCATCAATTTCAAATATTAGAATTAAATGCAGGCAGTTGTCAGATTTCATTATTTAGGACCAATAAGTATTGTTATTAGTACAAAATAAGATTAATATTCATATTGGTTTTTTGGTTCCCTTTGTATGGTGTACTGCTTGCCAGACACTTGCCCACAAATTGCCTTCTAGTTGACTTCAGCTTGCCTACAAATTGCCTTCTAGTTGACTTCAGCTTGCCTACAAATTGCCTTTCAGTTGACTTCAGCTTGCCTGCAAATTGCCTTCCACTTGACTTCGGCTTGCCTACAAATTGCATAACACATAAACAAGGCATTCGGCATCCATTTTCAAAATTTATTACTTTGGAAATTAACAGTATATAGCCCAGGGATGGCAAACCTATGGCACGCGTGCCCAACAGTGTTGCCAGTGAGGTTTTTCAGATTTCCCCAGATTTCGTTCAAAAAAATCCCCAGATTTCCCCAGATTATATAAACAATTTATGAGACATTGTAACACTATTTAACAGTAACATACCTACTTACAGTTACATTAATAACAATATATATATTCCTCAAATGAGTGGATCAAATATACTGACTTGTTATTTTTTTATTGTCACTTGTCAATGACTCAAAGTTGTCGGCGAGTCGGCATCCAAGTCGACAACTTCTGTTTCGTTAAGATCATATTATGACTGCTTCACGGGACAGCCAGCGTGTTTTACATAGCATCAACGCCTTATGTTTCTGGGCCTAATCTACATCTTGTATTAACTGGAACTGGAGATTTCTTTTACTACTATTCGAAGAATAGAAGTAAACATTCTTTATGAAAATTTCAAGACAAGATGGTAGACGGTTGATGGCAACGTTTGCACAAAGTCCAAATGAATGACAGACAAAATTATGTTTATAACTTCAAGCCGCTCAAAATGGGCAATGCTGTAACCAGTCTTGTTGTCAAGACCTTGAACCTCAAGACCAAGACCAAGACCTTGAACCTCAAGACCAAGACCAAGACCTGTCAATCTTTTCCAAACCCCCCTCCCCCCATTTTGTTGACATAATTAATGGACGACCTCAAAAGGCCTGCAAGTGGCGATAATGGTTAGTTGTGGCGAATCCCATATTTCGTTGAATACTCGTTTACTCGTTGTCTGTATTCAGCGTTAATATCTAATAGTGATTCTAAAATTGTAAAATCTATAATGGTTAAAGCTGCGATTTATGTTTTCTAATCTAACTTGGAGACACAGTATAAGTAATTATTTATACTGTACGTGTTGGAGATTTGAATTTTGTTGTTGGCTGCTGTGCCTATAATTTCGCAGTTATATATGTCTTGAGCCTATATATAGTCTTTGCCTCGCGTGCCCCATTGACCAGTTCCACAGTTCTGCGGAGTGTCACCCGTTCTGTCGGCTAAGGGTAAAGAGATGTTAAAAGGTATAATCTGGTAATTAATTTTGTCGGTATAAGTCGCTGATATTAAGGTATTGGTAGTAGCAACTTTCACGGAATATGTTTGTTTCATAGGTAAATACTATCATAATGAATGGTTCTGTAGAGTTTTACTTAGGATATACTGTGTGATTTACGGGAGGCGATATTAGAGTAGTTTGTTCTACTAATCGAAACATTGGGACTTCCGGGCTCTAAACGCTGGGATACTGAGGGTTGTTTTTATGGGAAAACTTCCTGAATGAACCCCAAGGATTTTCTTTCGTTTCCTTGTACTGTTACACTTGGATTTAGTTTTCTGCGTACCTGTAAGATTTGCTCTGAGTTGTGACCAAATTCTGTGAGTACAGAACACGAGGTCTACCCGATTCCGTGAAAGTGGAGAAAATGCAAAATTGACCGAATTCCCCCCAAACAATTTTTCTACCAAGCGTTTGAATCCTGAAAACTAGTATGGACTTGTCGGCCAATATCCTGGATAGTATATTAGAAAATACCTTTTGTTCTTTTATCTTGTACTTTTACTTTCACAAATGCTGTACCTAATATGTCATGAGAATTGCATCATCAACTAACAACAAATCGCGTATAATACATGATGATGCACAAGGGCCCCTAAGTAGCGGGACCTTGGTTCCTTTTGGGTTTTCCTTTTGTTTGTGCTGAGTGATGTCTATTGTTTGTACGATAAGTGATTAATGCTCTGTACAATGATATAAACAATAAAAATTATGATTATGGATATCTTGAAAATTTAGATTTGCACAAATAATTTTGTTTTACTTAGAAAATAGATTTTGTGGATCGGGCATAAATACTGTTTTGGGATTGGGATTTTTGATTAATTACGTATGTATTTGATAATTCTGCAGTGTTCTACTTTTTATCACAATGTGGGGTGGCCACATTATTTACAAATATAGCTGCTACAAGAGGTCATTTATCGAGTAATACCATTTATTTAATGCTGTTTTGCCATATATATATATATTCAGAGACTGTCTCCAAATGCAGGTGAAAATAGGTTTCAAGTTACGAAAAACTTGTCTATGATATCAGTTATGCCTGTGGCTTTTCTGAGAAATGTTGTAATGTTTTTCAGGTTATATACAAACTCTACAATGTCACCTATGAGCAATCATCTGCGCTTGTCTTTGGTGAGCGCATTTGCCGGAATTGCACTTTTCAGCGCATTAGCACTTTATCTTCGGCGTCGCAAACGGAAAAAAGCAAGTCTCTACCACGAGATTTATGTCGAAGAAAAGGCTGACGAATATACTGAATGTAACCGGCCAAATTCCGTCGATACAGCTAGTATCGGCAGCTTAAGGAGGCGTTCGCCAAAGGTGATGAATGTGAATGGAGGTAATGGATAAAGCGTGCTATTATATGTTGATAAATTGAGACAGTTAATCAGGGTCCTTGGAAGGGTTCTCCTCATCATCTTGTTGGACTTTGGGACTGTGCCTCTGTGACTGTGTTTTCAGAAGGATGTAAACAATGGTGTTGCCATTGCAGTTGCATAGTGTGCCCACATTGTTCCCCTGGTGTCTGGCGATGGACCTAAGAGACACGACTTTGAATCTTCAGGCAGAGTTATATTATTTCGACTGGGATGTGGGATGGGTCCTAGTTTGCTTTCCCTGTGCCCTTTCATCCAGCGTTGAGCCCCACGTCCAAAGGCCCTGGACATGGGGCAATGTGTTGAATGATTTGCTGATTGTTTTCCGGTTTATGCTGACTCCAATAATATTTTTAGTTTGTGATAGGGACTTATGTGCAGATTCATGCAGAGATGTAGATAACTTGCTTAAGGCTGTACAATGAATGAATTCAGACAAGCTAAGTTGCCAGGGTAAGTTGCCTGCATTACATACAGGTTTTCGCAAGGTGCTATATACTGCTAATGTGTTTACATACCTTTGTGAGGCTGTTAAAATACATTATATATGTGTCTGGATACATATGCTGGAAAGGCGCTTGTTTCTTTTTATGCCCTTGAGCCAGTCAGCAATGAACTCAAAATCGGGAAATGTGATCACTATCCCATGTGGCACGGGGGGGGGTGGCCATTTGGTTGTGGGGCATGGTGGCCGATTGGTTAGAGTGCTAGGCCTGTAACGTGGAAGGTATGGTTCGAGCCTCACCCGAGGCACTAGGGACTTTGAGCAAGTCCTTCACTCACAATTGCTCGGTGCTAGTGATGTTCTGTCATATGGTCGTGTGCGCGTATGAACTTTGGAAGGAGGGCGAAATCAAATACAGTTGTATTGTATTTGCAATTGCCAGTAATTTTGGTCCCATATTCTGCTTGAAGATAGAGGTATCTGTGCACAATAATTCATGAAAACTTGATGATGCACGTGTAGTAAACAATGAACCTTAGATACAGTGAGGCGGTGATGTTTTGTATTTTAGATATATCTAATGCCAGCTACAATTCCAGTCCTATGAAACGGTCATGTTCCAGCTTAAGTGTCCGATCTGATGCCAACAGCAGTTGCACTGTGATCGCCTGCAATGCCGTGCGTGCGGCTAACGTTACACCGGGTCAGCTGCTCGAATTAGGTATGTAAACGGATGCTGATAACTAGGTTTGGCCTGGATCTTTTTGTTTCCTGAGCTTCAGATTGGTCACATGCCTTGTGGGAATTCGTGTGTAAGGATAATGCTAGAAGGAGGAATTGAAGGGAAAACCACAGGAAGGCCAAAAACTATGCTGTTGGCAGGGGCGTCTATCCCCCATAAGTCATTGGAGCAACATCCTTTTCCTCCTCTTCTTCCCCCCTCCCCGTTCCTTCCCCCTAAAATGGTGGCACACACACTGACAGATCTCCCCCCTATTTCTTGGATGGAGCATTTGCTCCAAGGTTTCTATGGTGTAGATGCCCCTGGCTGTTGAATTAGATGATGGATAAAGGAAGCAGAAGGGGCTACAGAAACATTAAGGAAAGGCACCAAATGGAGGAGCACTGAAGAAGAAGGGCTTCTTTTATCAGAACTTTGCCATGGTACATTGGATTATAAACAGCAGAGTGCACACTTACCACTGAAAGATGGTTAGGTGTACATCCGTTATGGCCTATAATCCGTGCTTCGTTTTCCATGAGGTTCCATGTAATTGTCATGTTATTGTAGTTGTCTTTTGTGGGGGTCTGTATCAAAACTCTGTAACAGGTTGTAAAGATTCTAATACATGAGGGAATATGTAGAAAACAATGTTTACTGGTACCATTTAATACGTGTTTGCTTTGGTTTGACCTTTGTGTGACCTACAAAATTCAGGTGAGACTGTGTACAGTTTAGTACAGTTAGTACAGTTTACTTTTTCATCAGTAAGAAAATTTGTTCTTCTGTAAAATATAGTCCTTAAATTAATGAAATTGTTCATGCAATATTAATAGTTTTAATTGCAGTGGAAACTCTTGTAGCCCTACGTTTGAAAGCCATACTAATTACAGTGTTATTGGGCAATTACGATTTGTTGTGTTTTATTTTGCTTGAAGGCGTGGAACATGTTCTGAAAGCCCAGCATCGGTGGGACTTGGCATTACAACAAATTGATGAGATGGAATATGTGGTGAGTTTCTGGAACAGTTTTACAATTTGAGTATTAGTTGATACAAGTCAATCTTTCAATATCACAAACTCTGCATCTTGTGCGAACCACCTCTTCAGTTGTTAAGTCTCACAGTAATGCATTTCATATGAGCTACTTAATGCTTCATTTGTTAAGTAATCAGCTACTGGTACTTTACACAGCAAGTTTCTGAGCATTTAGCAATGTTTCGAGAGAACACAATTGTATGACTGTAGTGTTGTGTAAATCTGGGTGTTAAGTGGAACCTCATGGAAAACTTGAGATTTTGTTGAAGTGGTCGATTATAGGGATGGGGGTGGCAAACCTTTTTAAGGGTGCACTGCTAGAAGTGCCTTGTAAATCATCTTAAAAACTACCCTTTGCATGCCCATCAAAATTTTGCACAGTATATAATTTTTTTCATATAAGTTTTCACACAGAAGCACCTAGCACCTAAAGACATCTGATGTGACATCACTGCATGTCTGACATGGGCGTGTGCAGGCCATGACTCAAAGCAGAATCCTAGAGTGATTGTGTATTTAGAAGTTTGAAATTTTTGGGAAATGCTCTGAATTCCTCATACTCACAAAATTTGTACGTGTGCTACTTTGGGCACGCGTGTTATGGGTTCGCCACTCTGTTATAGGACATAATGGATGTATACCTTGCCACCCTTCAGTTGTCAGTGTACGAGTACAAGTGTACCTCGACTGAGTGATTCTACAAGCTCAGGATGATGCTTTTGGGTGCTTGCTGTGTTAGCTGTATGTGTGTATTATGCTTATACTATCTTTATCTTTCTCCTGTATACTTGGCAGACTAAATACAGGTTAAATCTGTTGTCCATTGATGCTGTTGCAGGACGAAGAGAGTCATGCGCTTCGCCTGCAGCTGCAGCAGATGATCGAACTGACACGAAAGATCCAGGAAGAGTACAGAGGCGAATATCTTAGCCAGATCTGCTCAAGCGCTGCCATAGATGCGGCTCTCGTGGAGATGGATCGCGAATTTGAGCAGCAACGACGTAACAATAGAAGCACCTACGAAGAGTCTTCGAGTGACATGGACTCTTTTGTCTCTGCCCTCGACGTTAGTAGCAACTGTTTTTGATTCGTAAATGCATTGAACATTTCTATGACTAATCTCTCGCATGCAGAGCGTCTATGCTCTAGTTCAGCAAAATGTCCCATCTGGGGGAATTGTTTGTTTCCATGTTAGTTATGGGTCGTGATAACAATCGCCTGAACTGTCCAGATCTTGAGAGTTTAACACAGCATGCTGCCCTGGTAAATAATGTGCCGTTTTATTCTCATTATTCACCAGGTGGCATGATCATTCTCATTCTCTTACTGTCTCAGAGTTCGTGACGTTCTGCTAATGGAAATACTCTTTAATTTCTGCTCATTCTTGTGCTGCTTAGAGACGGCAGAATTTGGGAATTGGTGCGTTTATTTGACCTTTGTCTAGAGCTAATGTTTGCTGCTTTTTGTACATTTCAGATGGCAGATCTGTCAGACTTAGAAGATCACAAGGAAACATTCCAACACCTGGCTTTGTATGAAGCAGCTCTTCTGGAACTCACCTATGGCTCGGTTCCTTGCAGGTGCCTCAGGTGAGTGAACAAAGTACACCACAATAAAAAGCATCTCATTTGTAGATATCATGGTTTGTTGTCGTACTTTATTTAGTATCTGAGTATATTCTTTTGCAGTGGCGTTGTTAGCGCTGATGTTCCCAACATTTATATATCACTAGTATATTATTTGAGGTGTATTATAGTTGAGTGGTTGGTATGCTGGATTGTCAGAAGTCGGGCGTTAATATTTTGCAACCTACAATGTAAATCGTTCGTGTACAATCAGAATTGTGATTCTAGTTATCATATTTCAGCCCGATAACCAATCGCTTGCGGACTGGTGCCGGGCCGCAGACCACAGTTTGAATAGCAGTAGTGGACTTGTGTTCATTCATCTTCATTTATTGATACAAAATCCACAAATGAAAGTTTACAATGAGTTGGGAAAGAGGTAACTCATAAGAGATTACCTATGAGAACCTGGTGCACAGGGATTTGTGGTTTCTGCATTTAGCCTTCATTGCACTGTAGTTTGAGTGTTTTATCTGCTTTTAGAACAAAGATGGTCAACTGTTCAACGGACACAGAATTTCTGACCAAACTTCACTGCATTCGCCTTGCCTTTTCGGTAATGTCGTTAACGTTAAACAGTTTTTCTTAACGTTCCTACTTTTACTTTGTGTAACATTACCAGTTCAGGCACTGCTAATTTCAGTTGCATAGACATTGACTTAAATAATTTATGTAATCAGAAAATTGTCTGTGGTGTGCACTACTCATGAGTGGATTGAGAAACCAGAAATGCCTGTGCAGACAATCTGTGATCTACACCATGACATGAAGAGAACCGCAAATAACAAAACTTTGTACTGCAAGGACAACCGAGTGCTGTCCTGGCTCGAGGTTAGCCAGATTGAAATTGAGCAGAACCGGACCAGATTGTGAAGATCAGCTGACCAGTTCAGTTCATTACTAGATTTTGAGATAAATCGAATTTGAAGATGCTTTAAAACTCGCCCAATAACTCCTTACGAGATATTTTCTTGATAGTTTGATGCATTTCCTTCTCGGTTTCTTACCTCTAATTATTGTGTTTAATGTTTTTCTCAGGACATTTTTCGGGATGAGGCAAACAGAGACTGGTTTGCGTCTCTAGGTCGACAGCTCATCACAAATCTCTTGGTCAATGCTGACCGGGTAAGCTAATCTTATCTAACGACTTTTATCGTGCCATTATCATAAAACCCAAGACATCAGTCATTGGCTGCTTAGAGTGAAGACACAATCAAGACTCATAATCCCTTATAAAAGCAGGTTGAAAAAAAACGCTTTCTGCATCAACACTACATTTCTTGTGACCCACTTGCACTCCCAATCTGAACCTTTTTGCGTGTATTAAGATGAATTTCCATGATTCAGGTAAAAAAAATTAACAGTTGAGTTAACGTAAAGCATTCAGTAGAGCTGATAAATAGATTAGCTTAAGTGATTATTAGTGTGTAAGCTTATGCTAATGAATCAGTTAAATTGTGCCTGCTCACATAGTGTACCACTTTAAAACAAATTTTTCGTGATATGCAGTTTACTGGAATTGACCCTTAACAGAGCACGTGAAGAGTATAATTTCCAACATGCTTTTAACAGATATCACATGTAGTGGAGTACACTGTTCATCTATAAATGAAGCTGCCACGACCCTGCCGCACACATTCATTTGTACCAGGGTTGATTGTGGAAATGCTATGTATGCAGCCATAATTGTTTTCCACATTAATTAACAGCAATCTGTTGTTTAATGCTGCTGCTTGGCTGATCGGCAACATGTCTAAGCTTTACATGAGTGGAACTTCACTGATCACCGATGTAAAACCACAGTTTAAGGTCTCAGTGTAGTTGACATGCAGACTGTACTCTATCATGTGGCACTTATAAAGTTCAACTTGTATGATCGTTTAAAACCTCACAGAAAGGGGAAGCTGTGTGTCTTTTTGTCATCCATCCCTGAATGCTGGTTTCATCGCTGTGTTATACGAGGTGACCTGGTTGTCCCACTGGCCCAAACGTCCACGGTGCAGCATAGAGATGTCACTATGATCAGTCCACCTTTTGGAATAAGATGCTTACAAACCTACAACACAAGCCCTTTTATCTTACTCTCCCAGTTTTCAGTATGCACTTAAAAACCATTTTACTATCACGGTTTTCTGTTGACAGATTGAGAACACTTCTGATGAATTTCTCTTGAAGAGGTGCTATATAAATTTTTAATTACTATTACATTTTTGACTAATAATACCATCAGACCTGTGTGTCAACTCTAGCTCATCTTGACCGAGCACTATGATATATTGTGCTTATGACTTGATGTCTGATTATGTGTAGGATCCGGATGAATTCCAAACGGCATACGACGCGCTGGTAGCTTATGTGAAGAACAGTGAAAAATGGAGTGAAATGGAGGAGGAGCTTAAAGGAAGAGGGGTGAGTATGTGCTTCTGATTAAAAGTTTTGAATTGGCGTCAAATGAATATGCTGTAATAGATGGCGTGAGGAACATAATGTCCTTGTGGCTTAGTGCAGGCCTTCTGCCATTTAACTTGTTTTTAGTTTGCATTTTATCACTGAAAATAGGAAAAAAATTTGTCACGTTGTACAGTTTTAGGTCTAAATGCCTTGTTTGTGCTTTCTTGCATTTGGATTTTCTCATCTGAAAAAAGAACTGATGAAGATTGTAATAAAATAAATGATTATCTTAAATTAACTTGCTTTCATGCCTTTGCTCTGTGGGTTTGTCTTTGCTGGAACAATCTGCCACCTTACATACGATCACTAGCATCTTAAACAGTTCAGAAAACGTTTTCTGCTCGACATTTGTTGGGTGAGTACTAGGCAACAGTGCTGGAGCGCCCTCATGAGTCACTTAAAGGTCACTATACAAGTGCTCTGTTACATACATACATGTTGCTGTTTCCATTAAATGCTGCCAGTCATCTCTGTTCTGGGCCATCTTCAGACGACATGTAGTCCAAAATTCAGCAGACATTGGTTGGACCCCACCAGTCTTTATTTACACGTACATTTAATTTGAATTGTTTGCTAAACTGTTTGGCTGTTGTTGTTCCTACAGGTGAAGTTTATGTCGTTCTATGATATTGTGATTGATTTCCTTATGTTCGACGCATTCGATGACTTAGAAAAACCGCCATCCTCAGTAAATACCGTCATGCAGAGCCGGTTGCTGACGAGTGGTTTTAAAGAGACGGTAAACTTCTTCTGGTTCCATATTTAATAATTCATTTATATAGTCTTTGTCTGTAAGTGAGTGAAACTGTTGCAAGTGCTTCAGCTCAGTGGCTCAAAATGGCAATCAATTTAAATAGTTTTCAAATGCTGACAAAATAAACTGTAATTAGTAACTTCTATTGTGCCAGTGTCTAATGCACAAGGCTCCAACCAATGATCAAAACCAAGCCTTAACCAGATCAATAACCAGAAGTTTGGTCTGCTTAGAATGAGATAGGCAGTCTATGATGGATTAACAGTTTGAAAACAATGAGTCAGAAGGTAAATAAAAGCCGTAAATGGTGAAGAAGCTTGGTAGGTAACCTATTTGTGAATGATGAGAAACCACAGTGAAATTCTTTCAGGGTGTCCTTAAGTTTAAAATAAGTCAAAAAGTTACTGACCAGTGTATTTTATTATTTTATTTTATGTATAATAAGACTGCAGAAAATAAGAAACGATGACATAAGACAATCATTAGGCATCAAAACAACTCTGCTAGACAAAGTCGTTCAACGAAGACTCCGATGGTTTGGATATGTAGAGAGAATGCCAGTTGACAGATTCCCACACAATGCACTACATGCAAGATTCGAATGGAAAAGACACAAAGGCAGACCAAGACTACGCTGGATAGATAACATAACTGAGGACATAACATCACTTGGACTAACATTAAGGGGGGCAATAGACTTGACAAATGACCGAGGACAATGGAGATCATTTATTCGTACCCATCGCCGCCAAATGGCTGGCATCAGGAACTGATGATGATGATGATAATATTTTGAATCCTTAAATTCCTGTAAAAATTGTAAATTTTAGCCAGATCATGATTTATTTGTACAGGCATTATCTACGGCTGTCTGGACGGTGTTGAAAACAAAACGAGCAATGTTAAAGGTAAGAATTTTCTTCTTTGCTTTCACCAAGTTTAGGAAATTGTTGCCATTGCAATGGTATACTGATACATTTTTAGTATCTTGTATGATGAATTCTGTCGTTGCTGAAAAGTTCAGTTTTGTCTGAAAATGAATGAAAGCAGATGTTGACGAGATCTTCATACTTTGATGCTACCAGTTTTCATAAACACCTGATGGATAGCTATGACATTTTTTCAGTTTTATTTAGAAATTATCTGTGTGGATTAATTTAAACTTCAGGTCAATTTAAACTTCTGATGAACTGTGTGTAAATGTCATTTTTCATGAGTTTTGCTATTGAAATTAGATTTTGAGTAGTTATCTTCACAGAGGTAGTAGATAGGACCAGAGGAAAAAGAGATATAGTGGCAGGCCGTATTCTGTCTTAGGTCATGCAGTTATAATAATCTAAAGATACATGGGTATTAAGTATGAAACTACTTAAAAGTATAGTCTTGTTCGTATTTGGAATGCTAACACCACTATTTCTTCTTTTTCAGTTTCCAAAAGGATTCATCGCTCACTTCTATTCCGTTTCTGAAAGTATTAGTCCGGTGCTGGCTTGGGGATTCTTTGGCCCTGAGGGGTCGCTGAAAGATATGTGCAATTTCTTTAAGGTGAGAATGCCGACCTGTAGTAACTGTTCAGTTCTGTTGACATTATCTCCAAGCCCTTGAATTTAATAAAAGTGACATTAGTCTGATGTGAGTAAATAACTAAGTAATAAAATGAATAAAGGAAAGACAGTGAGGCAAGAAGTGAGCATTGTTGTGCCTTCATTCTGTTGCAGGCACTAAACAAACAGAGGAGTAAATAAATAACAATGAATGAAAGGAAGACAACTGTACCATTAATCTATCAAATGCTGTAAACCATGTTTATTTAAATCATGTTAAACATGAACTAAGTAAATAAATAATATCTTAGTTGATTGAATGAATGAAAATAAGGCAATGAGTGTAGCCTTCTTTGCCTTCAATCCATCAAAAGCAGTCATTTTTATGGTAGATTATGTTTCAAAAATAAAAGTTTGTTTATTCATGAAAAGTTCTATCAACTTAAAGAAACTGTCGGTCAGTCTTTTTGACCTTGCTGAAGAATATAACAACCAAACATAGAGCAGTTATAGAATCTAGAGTACTTCCGGTTTCCTAGTCCTGTAGGCCTATCGAACACTTTATAATGTTCTTTATAGTCACTACGATCTGATGAATAAAGAGATATACATATAGTCTAACACAGGGGTCTCCAAAGTACGGCCCGCGGGCCACATCCGGCCCGCTAAGGTCTCTATTCCGGCCCGTGGAACTCTCCTTGAAAAAACAAAATAAATTGGGAAAATTGATAATTTTAACGCCGCTGTACTCTGACATGCATTTGCCAATTTCGTGACCTCCTGTTGGAAATGGATGCTGAGTTTCCAGACCTACCTTACCATACTTCAGTGAGATGGCTTAGCTGTGGAAAAGTTTTGGCACGATTTTTTGAGCTTCGAACTGTGATTGAATCATTCGTAAATGAGAAGAACCGTCCACTTGTGTTGCTCACAGACAGTGAATGGCTATGGAAATTAGCCTTTTCAGCAGATTTAACCATGCACCTGAATGATTTCAATCTACGAATGCAGGGTGAAACTTCACTCATTTGTGATTTGTACTCCAAGGTGAAAGCTTTTCGTCAGAAGTTAACATTATTTGATACTCAGCAAGAAGCTGCTTATCTCACTTTTCACGCTGTGGCAAATATAGCCAGGAAGCTGCGACTCCGTTTCCAAGCTTATTTGCTCAAGATGTCATTTCCGTTTTGAAACAACAGTTCCAGGAACGTTTCTCTGATCTCGATGCATGCTCTTCGAAAATAAGAATTAACCTTCGAAAATCCTGTTGACTCTGTCATTGAAGACTTACCGGTACCTCCTGACTTACAAATGGAAGTTATCGATTTGCAATCCAATGACACCCTGAGGGACAAATTTAAGGGAGGAAATTTGATTGAATTCTACAAATGTCTTCCATCTGACCAATATGTTCATTTAAGAAACTTTGCTCGTGAATTCATTTCAGTTTTTGGCACTACGTATTTGTGTGAGAAGACTTTTTCCAAGATGAAGTACACGAAATCCTGCTACAGATCGCAATTGTCTGATGAACATTTGAATGCCTTACTTATGATTGGAACCACTCACTTTGAACCGCTGTTGGATAGAATTATTTCAGAAATGCATCAGTTTCATGCTTCTCATACTAATCAGGACTAACGAAAAACCATCTTAATTGTTATTGATAGCTGCATTGAAATTCTGCACTGCATCAGACCTCAGGAATAAATAGTCTGTTAACAGTTATTCATTCGCGGTTTTTTTTCGGAGTTTTGGCCCGTGGAGCTTTAGAAAGTCAGCAATGTGGCCCCCCACTGGAAAACTTTGGAGACCCCTGGTCTAACAGACTTTGTTTCTTCAGTGATGCTGAGCTATTTCCTTTATGTTGTTACAACTATAAGAAGAATCATATGCTTTGCAACTGTACTAGCAGAGCTTTCCAATCCTCAGAGATTACCTATTGTGCAGTTCATCACTCAGTGTATGGTAGTTTTGGAGAATTTGTTTTTGGTAGAATTTTGAGGATTTGTTCAGCGACTGCTTATATTACATTGTCATTCTCGTGAATAAGTAGCCATGTGTAATTCAGCAATGCAACAGATTTTCTCCATTTTGGTTTTCTTTCAGGGGTTTTCTGTGGGATGCTTATATTCTAGCTTTATCCGTTAAGTTCATTATCGATTGTAGACACAGGAAAGTAACAGTCGGCCATGTTTGTTGGTAATTTCAGAATCAGGTTCTTGGTTTCATGTGGGACGTTTTTAGTTTCGACAAGGTCAGATACACGACTGTGGAGGAACTCGCAGAGGACATCCTTCTTTTGTCGAAGGAAAGAGCCGACATTGCTAGCGAGCGTCTTGCCCCGGTCACTCCCCTCCGATGAATGCCTGCACATTTTCGATTCGATAGGTGGCGCCCCGGCGTGTCAACACCGTCTCGAGCGCCTCTGAGTAGTTCCCTTGAAGTGGCGCTATATAAATTTACGAATGAATGAACATTGCCTCGAGTATGACGGAATCGCGGGAAGTTGACTGATGAAAACTACTTCTCACCTACTGCTGTGAATGCATGTCCAGTGATCAAAGATGTACAGTGATATAGACCTGATTGTTGTCAGTGGACTGTGAAGTTTCTTAAATCAGTACTTGACTTCCTGGTAGAAGTGTGGCTATGCAGCCTACGCATGCATCAGTTGGAGACGTTGTGGCAGTTAAGCTAGGTAGGCTGATAATTGCGTAGTACTGTTAAAAACAATGCTATTCTGCCTACACTTGCCCCGGTTGGCGAACGTTGTGACTGATAGCAAGCAAGATGTTGAAGGTTTGAATTGATAGGCTGCTTTGAATTGAGGCAGAGATTTTCATGTATTTATGGTTTCGATCTGTGTTTATTACATCTCGACACTATGATTTGTCTTGTACTGCACTGACTTCACTGATGTGTCTGCTTTTAACAGCCAGTATTAACATTGACAATGCGTTGTCAACAACAAACATGTTGGTCTGTTCAAGATGAATTTGTTCAGTCATAGCTGAAGGCAAATGAGGAGATTAGGCATTATGTAATTGCGTCAACATTACGATGTTTGTTTCCCTGAGCAGTTGCTTGTACATACTGATCACTAATTTTAATACTAGTGTGTAAACTACAGAAACAACTTACTGTTCAGTAAACACCGGTGTTAAGCACAGTGTTAGATTACAGGTAATAGTTACACGTAGTAGTTACTGTTCAGTAGGTCACTGTGTGTGCACAAAGTACTGATATACATACTTCTTGACTAGTGTCAACATACATTTTCACTGTATGTTGAGTTGCATTGTTTGCATCAATTGGATATCAGTTTGCAGCAAATTTGAGGGATTCTTATAAGGTGCAATAGACTTGTTTTGTGCTAACGTTATGCACATGCATTGTATTACGCACCTACATACATGGTACATTTTGTAATTGGAAGCAGTGGGGTAAAGGTTCATCCCCTTTGAACATCTCCAAAGTAATTACCTACTTTGTACCCTTCCCTCCCATTTTTGGTATTGCCATCCCCTGTTGATATGGCTACAGGGCGAGTAGTCTGATACTGCCTCATCCAACAAAGATACTAAGTGACTCAACGCAGTACTGACTAAAGTCGGTGGTTACAGCACAAGCTATACTGAAATAACTATGTACTGCATTTAGATGTGGATGTCTGCATTGGAATAACGTTCTCTTGTCCACTATTGATGACATCTCCATCCCTCCGTCTTTGTGGTCATCCTTAATATATGAACCCTAAGGACTGTTTACAAGAAAGCAGTGCAATGGGGAAATGAACTGTCCTCCCCATGTAGAAATACTCTGTACCATTTATGGTACCATTTAGATATACTCTGTACCATTTCAGGATTCACCTTTCCTCCACAAATCGTGCTCAAACATGCAAAGGATTTGATTTTGATGTAAAAGACTGATAAGAGTTCAGTTCATATTTAGCAAGCATTTTCTGTTCACGTTCTAAATTTAAGTCGTTTTCAGCCGTTACTGATAAATAATTGTCCTATTTGTAGAAACTAGTAAACATGGTGAATATTGTCCTATAAATCCTCAGATAAGTTGCTCTGTGCATCTTCAAAGTAAAGCTCATTAAAGCAATTTCATTTGCAATATAGATGTTGTGTTCCAGGGCCAGTTGAATTGTTATTGTCATTGACTGTGTCTAATAACTATTCTCCACTGCAGGATATATACAATATACATGTATTTATATACAATATATACATGTGTATTAAGAATGAACTGAGAGACGGAAATTGATGTTCGTGCGTTACGATAGTGGCGCTATAGAAGTTCTAAGATGAAATAGAATCAATATATTTCAAAATATAACTTCAAAAATTTTCTTTGAGTTACATGTACTTTTGACTGCTTGATTAAAGTAAGGGGTTATTGCTGATTTATCTAAGAACACAATCCCTCAGCTCTCAGAATTGACTGTATCCAAGTTATTAGAGCCAAGTTGTGGTCTTCCTGCTTAAAGGAGCAGTACCCACAATAGAAGAGTAAATCTCTGTGTCATGGACTTCAGCCGAGGGATGTGTTGGGAATTTGGGAGAGACAAGTTGCATGCACCCATAATTATGATTACTAACCAGTGTTTAATCTAGTCCCCCTCTTGTGGGAGGGGAAACAAGGTTTCTGGGGGAGCAAAGAATTTACACAAGATTTTTTTAATCCATCTTCAAAAAGTTTCAGACTTTTCCTAATTTCATCTTTTTTTTTAGTCCTTCGCCCGATTTAGAACTTTTTCTACGGCAATTACTCTCTGAAAAAGGTTGATGACCTTTTTTTAGGAATTCATCTCTCTGGGGGGACCATGTATCCACATGTATCGTGGGGGGGGGGAATTTTCCTCCCCTAAAGGTCTCTACATTGTAATATTGCTGGCCTCTGGGGGGGAAACAAATCCTGGGGGGACATTTCCCCCCAAGACGTCTAGATTAAACACTGATTACTAACATTCTTAGATTGTTGCACGGTATGTAGTTTGAGCATTCATAACGAGGAGTTCGAGTCTAGCCTGAAATGGTTTCTGTATAACGACCTTGGTATGCAAATTTGGTCAAATAAACTGGTTAAAACGGGCTCCAATTGACAGCAATTGTTCCAAGATGCATTGTCGGTTGGGGGATCTTACGACACTCGCCCAAGCCCCATAGTCGTGGCCAACTTTGTCCCAGTAGTCCAAATCCGTTAAAATGTGCATTGCTTCTATCTCGGTCTTTCTTGATCCCGGTCACTGGGCTACTCGTCTTAAGTTTTACAACCATGCCGTATCCAACACAGCACCACGCGTCTGGAGTCTGGAACAATCTCTGAATTCCGCAGATTTTCAGTTCCTCCATCATCATTGCAGCCCGTCCTCCATCCTCCTGTTCCTCTGTCTAGCGTTATCAGATTTATTTTCTCTCTCTTTTTCCTATATTACCCCGGGCTTTCCACTCAAAACTAAAATATCACCTTTTTAAATACTCCTGCCCTGACTCGTCTGATCCTCCGTTTTCCAATTCTCGCCCTAAGCCATGATGCCCTAAACGACCCGCCTTAACAGCTGCTCTGCCTCTTGATCTCCCCCCCTCCCATGGTAACCGGACTCGGACCTTCTTTGAGCTACTCTTTGGAAAACCCTCTGATTTTACGCTAATAGGTGCCATGCGCTTGGCCTTCGAGTGGCGCTTTAGAAGTTTGGAACTATTGAGATTACGATTACGAGTATATAATTATGCGCTACATGCGATGGCATAGTACTGTGACCACCTCTCCTCAACAAATGATACCTCTCCGTACTTATGGAAAGAACTAGAACTGTATTGACGGAAGCATTGATATGTATTAATAGTTACTGGATAGCTAATGGGCTGTAAAAGCTCGGTTATCGCTCAGTCCATTGATATGTATTAAGAGTTACTATTAATAAATATCCTCCCTGACCATAGACATCAACGATCTCTATTAATAGCTACACATCAGCGATCGACATGGCGGTGCAGACGACAGGAGGCTTGTTGAAGTCCGTTCTTTAACTTGTAGTCTAACTATTTAAAGGACTTAATTACGAAATCCATTCTAACTAACATTTCGATATATCGTAAAATGTAAAGCATTATATAATTTCGCTGCTTATTATACGTATCAAAATGGTTAGCTCGTGTTGTGCTATCGGCTGCACAAATAAAGTTGGATCGTACAGTTGTGGGAGGAAAATAACTTTTCACAGGTACGCAGCTAAAACGCACTAGTTTGTGTAAGTCTTAGTTCTGTAATAACACAAATGATTCATATATGGCACCTACAGCAAACTTCACTTGCACGTCAAGCAAATGAAGAAGACGGCCAATGCGGTTACTTTAAACCCTTTACCCAAAAATGTCTACCCGGTAGGTCATTACCCTTGCCTAGTGATTTTTGTAAGTTTGGGGCTGCATAGCAAACTCGCCACAAAAGACTATGTCATGCTAAACTAACTATTCAGTAGTGCGAATATTTTTCTTGGTAAGCAATTCTACAGTTAGGATAAAGGTTATTGTGTATAGTCAAAGTTCTCTTGTTGGCTGCATTCTAGTGATATTAGCATTCTTTAACAAAAATTGTGATAGTATAGAGAGATTATAAGCAAACAGTTGTGCAGATTTTGGAGAAAACCTAGCAGCACAAACCTCATCATTTTATCCCGGTTGCAAAAGCAATGACTCGGAATGTAAACTTTATTGTATTTTTGCTGTACCCATTATAATGATAAAGTATCGACAATTGTGATCAAGCAACCGTGCATTTGGACATGAATATAGTCTCTAATTTAACACACAAAATATTTGTGGTATTATAGGGTGAGATAGTGTTTGCTGTAAACACTAGATATTGTACTTCAGGATTTCATGGCACACTATCAGAAATAATAGTATAGCTGTAGTAACGAAACATGACTATGGCATATTTTGTTTGTTTAGGTTTCCTGCTGAGGAGATGCGACGATCAGCCTGGGTGAAAGCAGTGAAGCGCATTGACCCAAACAAACACAACATTTGGAATCCTAGTACAACTGCTGTGTTGTGCTCTGAGCACTTCATGATGGATGATTTTCTGTTCTATCATGGAGCTACAGTGTTGAAGAAAGATGCAGTTCCATCAAAGTTCAGTTTCCCACAATGTGAGGTATGAAATCTGTAAGAATTAAAATCTCAGGAAACAAAGCCAGCCTCTTAAGTGCCAGTATATTATAAATACTGGGTCGTATTTGGTGTCAGTATGCGGTACCAGAAACAATTGCACAAATTACATTGCACGAAAATTGCTGATAAAGTTGAGAAAGAGTTGCATTCGTGTGTTAGTGGTGCAGTGATCATGGTAAGAAGAAATACAAATAATGCATTTTACCCAGGGTTAAAAACAATTTGTATAAATAAACACTAGGGTATTTATAAGAAATTTTACAGTAACCTGTATAATAAATCAGAGCAACAGGAGCAGTATTCTCATATTTTCACATCATGTTTATCTATCCCCTGTTCAAAATTTTAACATAGTGCTTCTGAGCTTCTTCTCTTGACTCTGACATTTTGCCAATCAGTCTTAAGTATATAATGTTATAATGCTGCTTTAGAAGGTACAGACTGGAGTCGAGACATATCTTTGGATAGGCGTTTGAATTGATTTATAATTGGCTTTAAATTAATGGTTTTCAGGCTATCATTTACTGCGCACGTGAGTGAAAGCTAGTTCAAACGCTACTGTCCCGTTGTGCTGTGAAGCTGATTCTTTATAAGTTTCAGTTTTGAAAATGAACATTCCCCTGTACAGTTGGTCCTCGATACCAAGGTCTTGGTCTCGAGTGCACTTGAGTTCATTTTTAAAAGGCTTGGTCTTGGCATCCTTGCAATCATAGCTAAGAAGTTTCACTTGTGCCACCTGTGGAGGTCATGAACACATTATTTTTTTTGTTTTCTTTTGCATAGGCTACGAAAGCGCTCGGGCACTCATCAAAGACCAGCACAGCTGTGATGGCTTCAGTTCCTGTTGCTTCAAGTTCTACCATGTTTCCAGTCCTGCCTTCAGTTCCTGTTGCTTCAAGTTCTACCGTGTTTCGAGTCCAGCCTTCAGTTCCTGTTGCTTCAAGTTCTACCATGTTTCCAGTCCAGCCTTCAGTTCCTGTTGCTTCAAGTTCTACCGAGTTTCCAGTTCAGCCTTCTTTTATCTGTAAAGAGCACTCGTATGCCATACTGGCCAGCCCTCGGACGTTGAAGCGTAAAAGTGAGCATCTTGAAGAAAGACTGGTTACAATGAAACAGGCTCTGTACAATGCGGAACGTCGAGAAAGTCGAGCCAAATCAAAGGTTCTGCATATTTTAGAGGAACTAAGCTGCAAAGCGCAGTTATGTGTTACTACCAAGTATACTGTTAGTTACCATTTACATGAAATAATTGTGATTTATTGCACAGTGTTTAATGAAAACTTTAGATTTTCTGCTACTCTTTTGTTATCACTAAGTATTCTGTTAAATAGTAATAGTTTATGTGAAACAGTGAATTTTTGTACTCAGCATTGGATCTCAAAACCTTCTCAGCATGTTCTACAACTTTCACAAGACTAGTTGAGGGTGTCACAAGTCCTCCATTGTTCTTTATTTCCAGCAGACTGTTTGTTTTGGGTCCTGCCTTTTCAACCAGTGCTGATAAGCAATCGCCACATGAAATTGTTGCTGACAGTCTGCGAACAATCCAACCGGCTATATATGACAAAATATTGGTAACTAATGGTGACAGCTTTGTTAAAGTGCAATAATCATGCTCGTTGTCAATATGATCAAAGTGACTAGGCAAAAATTTGTGTATTTCCTCATCTGAAGGATGTAAATGAAGAAGATCTGTTTGATCTTGTGGCATACAATTTCCATTGGTAGTGGCAGAAATTGAAGCTCTGTTCAGCAGAGCGCGGTAAGCACTAGAAAATTGTTTGGCACTTGGGTTGTTATTCCATCCACCCATTCCATCAATCATGACAGAGCAAGAGTTATACTGCCATCCTTCACTGCTGTTCTTCCTGTCTGTGAGATTTGCAAAGACTTGTTCTGAGAAGCCTGGATTGCTATCGATTCTTCTCATCCACTTTCTTATCGTACTTTCGGCAGGTAGTTTTAAGTTTTTACGACAAAATGCATATGCTTTTGGACTGTAAAACTGTAGCGTTGTTGCAAACTGACGCTGTTCTTCTGTATATTTCCAATTGCATTTGAAATATTGTAATAACTAATGTGTCAATTTAATTTAATTTAATGTTCTTAGTTGAATGAATAAAGAAAGAAATATTTTAATAACTAATGTGTCTATTTTTATTTTATTTAATGTTCTTAGTTGAATAAAGAAAGAAAAAAATATCAACAGTTATGCAGTCACCTCACTATCTATAAAAAAAAATCATGAATATAAAGACACTGTTTAAGATGATGACAAATTGCAGGTCAGTTGAGCAATGCTTGATATGGTTACTGGTTAGTGCTTGGATGGCAACCATCCATACAATACCATCTCATATGGGTGAGTTGACTGGTCATCTATCTGGTTCAGTAAACTATTATTAATACTTGTATTCCATGTATTCCATGTTGCTGGATTGCTTAGGCTTCTGCCAAAAGATACTTCAACCTCAAGCGGAAAGGCCATAAAAACACGTAATAATGAAGTTAATTTTGCATAAATCAGAGGTGGCGAACCTATTGTAAGGTGCATGCCAAAATACTGCTAAATCATTTTTTTAAATACCGTCGCGTGCCCTTCGGAATATTGCACAGTAGGCCTATATAATTATTTTTCTCATATAGATTTTAGCTAACAAAACGTAAGAAAAATAAATTAAAGACGTTATTTCAAAGATTGTCTTTGAATGGTGTTAAAATAACGTCCACTTTGGGCACGCGTGCCATAGGTTCGCCATCCCCGAGATAAATAGGCCTATTTGTTCACACATGATCGGTAAAGGCCAGTCAGTGCCGTGTCCGGTGAGACTACAATAACATTATTATTAATATTCTTTATTGAAAAACCAAAAGCGAACCGCACATTGGTGAACAAGTAAAGAAAAAATATAAAACATTGAAGTAATAAGAAGATACTAATATTTGAAAAAATCAAATATTGTTTTCCGCAATACAAAAGTTCTACAAACTTAGCTTTAACATTAATTACAAAATGGTTATATACGCGGCAATGCACAATTCAGTGCATGTTAAACATGATGTTTTGCTCTGCACATGCAATTGTTTATTGCTTAAAAAATAATTATTCGTTGATAGAAACCCAAATGCATTTGTTGTGCAAACATAACCTTATACGCCTTTGCCGCTAGGGGCACCACGCTCCATAAACGCCATAACATGACGTTATACATTTTTGTCGCTAGAGGCGCTATGCTCCATGGACGCCATAACCAGTCACATAAGGACTTTTCAGTCTTTTATATTAATAAGTCATAATCCCTGACCGGAAGTCCAGGAAGCCACGACTGATTCGCCGTCGGGCATAGGCCAATGACTGAAGCTTTATCAATCCAGTACTATTTATACATATCAATGGACGGAAGTCTTTACGGCAATAAAAAAAATCGTGTTTTTAAAGTAAACCGCTGGTAATAGTTTTGCTGAATGTCAGTGTATTTAAATTTCTGATTGTAAATAGTGCGATAAAATTGCCTTGAGAGTGAAGTGGTTACATTTCTTTTGGATTTGCAGTAAATAGTTAGAATGAGAAGCAAGGTGCCATAGGCAGTAGATCTATATTATATCGCCTGTTTTACAAACAACTGGAATGACGCTCACTTGAAAGGTAATTCTAGGCTATCAGACATCTGAGCCAAATATAGTTTTAGGCCGCTTCCAAAGCCGGGCGATATGTACAGTCGGGGTGCCTAACCCTAGCCCTGAATTTTAAAATCCAGCTTCCACTCGCAGGTATAGCTTTTTTAGTTGCATAAATACATGGCTACACTGACCCGGGGTCAACCCGAATCCCCGAAACCCGAATCCCCGAAAACGCTGAAAGTACATAAAAGCCCGATTTCCCGAAAACAGTTTTAGAGAAAGCGGCCGAACTCCGGAAAACTATTCAAAGTTAAATTGTAAACTCTAATACGTGACATAGATCAGGAGTGGCCTTGCATTCATCCGATTTCTATTTTCAGTTACATTTTCATCACTAATCGATTTCGGGGATCCGGCCGAAATTCGTTTCGGGGATTCGGGTTGGACCCACTGATTCTAAGCCCTAATCGACCCTTACGACGGTTAAGCTGGAAATAGCGAGCTTACACCTAGGGTAGATTCGGAGTAGTGTTATTCTCGGCGTAAGGCGCCACATGAATACCGAATTAACCCGCTACTCCGGCGTAGGCCAGATTTAAGCCGGGAGTAAGAGTTACGCTTGTCTCATGAATACGGCCCCAGTATCCAGTTCCAAAAATGGGGAATACAGGTTTCCCTTATAATCCAGAAAATTACACCTATGGAGGTAATTGAATAACCCATTTGTGTGTATGTGTGGGGGCATTGGGTGCAGTTCAGTGTATCATTTGTATACTAAAAACCACTGTATTTTTGCTGCAGCTCCTTGTTCACCAGGATCTTCATTGAGCTGGTCTCTTGGAGTCAGGTTAGAGAAAATGGCATACATGGTAAAGACGAGGCTAAAACTAAGCTGCCTGCCACCGAACATAAAAGATGACCACTTTCAGTCTCTGTTTGCGAGTGTTGGCCAGCTGGTGGAATGTCGGGTTGTCCGAGATGAAAACACTGGTCTCTGTGTTGGATCTGGATTTGTGGAATACGAAACAGAGTATGAAGCGAAGGATGCGATAAAGATGCTCAACGGAAAAGTTGTTCACAATAAATGCATCAAAGTTGCACACCTGGTGTTGACTGATGACAGGGTGCCATCTACCAAGCTACAGATCGAGAATCTGCCGACATGGTGCACATTTTCAATGCTAGGACTTAAGTTCTCAGACTTTGGTGAAGTCATAGGGTGTCGCACCGAGACCGATCCACAGACCGGTCTGCCAAATGGTGTTGGATTTGTTGAGTTTGGTGCCAAAGAAGAGGCAATCAGGGCAAAGAACTGTCTTACGGGAACTGTCCTAGAAGGTGCCAGTATGCCGTTGGCTATCAGTTTTGTTGAAAGTCAGTATAATGAAGGGTATAATGCTGAAGAGAATTATGCTGGAGGTAATAACGCTGGTAGTAACGAATTTTTTAACTCTTCATATGGTGGATCATGTTATCCGCCTCAAGGCTGTGGTGATAACTCTTGGTCAGGTTGTCATGGTCCTCCAACATTTGCTAATGGACCAGGATCCCAAGGACCTCGAATGTACCAAGGTCCTGGCCCACAAATGAACTTTGAAGGTTCAAGGTGGCAGGATCCGAGACCTCAAATGCTTCCACATCAACATTTACGAGGACCAGTGCCACCTGGGTTTCAAGGACCTCAACCTCAGATGGGTCCTGGCAATTTTCAAGGACCTCGACCTCTAATGGTTCCTGGTGATTTTCAAGGACCTCGACCTCATGTGGCTCCTGGCGATTTTCAAGGACCTCGACCTCAGATGGGTCCAGGTGATTTTCAAGGGCCTCGACCTCAGATGGGTCCTGGTGATTTTCAAGGACCTCGACCTCAGATTGGTCCTGGTGATTTTCAAGGGCCTCGACCTCAGATGGGTCCTGATGATTTTCAAGGACCTCGACCTCAGATGGGTCTGGGTGATTTTCCAGGGCCTCGACCTCGGATGGGTCCGGGTGATTTTCAAGGACCTCGACCTCAGATGGGTACCAGTGATTTTCAAAGACCTCGACCTCATGTTGCTCCTGGAGATTTTCAAGGACCTCGACCTCAAATGGGTCCTGATGATTTTCAAGGACCTCGACCTCAGATGGGTCCAGGTGATTTTCAAGGTACTCGACCTCCGATGGCTCCAGATGATTTTCACGGACCTGTTTTACCTCCAGGATACTGTGGTCCACCTTCTCAGATGCCCGGATGCCAAAGTTCTCGACCTCCGATGCCCGCAAACAATAGACCGTACACAGGACGAATGCCACAAATGTGTCAAGGACCTGTTTTGTCAGTTCCTCCAACAAATTGTCGAGGGTCTATGCCACCCAGTTGGCAGGGTCCACAGATGCCTAATGGGCCAAGGCCCTGGATGCATAACAATGGTGGTGAAAATAACTTTGTAAAAAACGAATTTAATGAAACAGGCAGATGTATACCTCCACAAAATGAATTCCAAGGACCGAGTGGCATAGGACCTGTTAAAAATCATTTGCCAAATCACCGATATAATCCAGTTGGCAGTAATAGAAACCATTAAAAATTCGACATCAGGTTCACTTCTGAACCGAACCAATGCATTTGTGGATGGTGTGCCCCAACCTTGATAATGTGGAGTGCTGCTGTAAGGTGTGGATTCTGAAGAGATACAGGTGCTTTTGCACTTGGAATGCTGAGAAGTCTATCAAGTTGCAAGAAGCATTACAAAGAATCTGTTTAGAAGTTACTGTGGCAGCATGCTTTTCCATGCGTGTTCAGAAAAGGAAAACTCTAATGTGTGAAAAGAAGTGCAGACGGAGTGTAATTTTCCTTTAGTTTATAGTATTTTTATATAAGGTATGGAAAGACATGCATCCATGAGTATTTCCACCAGATCCAGTCCCTCTTTAATTAGACCGCTTGAGTCATATCCATCAAGCTGAAGCATTCGCTTATAAGTGAATATATGCAAGAAATGCTATATTGGCGTGGAGTGCATTGCATTCAAGGTGATCATACTGACACGTGCCTGAACTGTTGGCAAAGACCTGGCATACATTTATGGGGTTTGGGTTTTATGTTTCAGTCTGAAGTCAGCTGGATCGATGGGTGGTTGCACTTTGTGGTCCATGGAGATATCATATGCCAGTGTTGTGCTTCCACACATGAACTCGAGCCCGTTGTGTCTTTATCGTGTATTGGACCATCCTTCTGGAACAGTCACCCGTTGTATTTACGTACTGTTGCCTTGACTTTGTGTGTCATACATTTCCAAAGGTAGAACTTAACATCTTAAAGCAGAATTGTTTAGATCTGTTTATAGTCATAGATGCAGTGCTTTTGTGAGTTTTTTTAAAATGCACTATATTATGTGGATTGATATATTATGCATACATACGTACAAATGTCTAAAATCAGTTGGAACCAAGAACAGAAAGCATTATCATTGACATATTTTGGCAGCGAAGTCAGCATAATTATTTCAATTGTTTGAGGTACCAGTATTAGTCACATTTATTCTGCAGTTTTTAAAGATGTTCAATTATAATTATCTGAAACTTCTTGTCTTCTGGCACTGCTAGTGCTACCAGAGTTGCTGTCAAATGATATGTTGGTATCATCCCCAGATAATACAAAAGTAACGCCTCACAGTCAGGTTGCAGCACCTCATGAGCAGGCCTTCATACTTGGGAATTCAACCTAAGATCTGTCTCGGGTGGTTCTAAGGTCACCTGAGAAAATTGTGTTCACTGTCGGTCGGGTTGAGTAGTGTCCTATGCCACTTAAGTGATCAATCACGACCTCACTTAGTGAAATCTACTCCACAACTGTGCTTGACAGAGAAACCAGTGTTCAGAAATGCTTATAGCACTACTGGGTTGTAGTCAGTATATATTCGTCCTCTGGATTATAACCCATGTTCTTCCTTTGGAGGAACATGTGGATCTCCCGGAAGGACGGTCGACGCATTTCCTCTCTGTTCCAGCATTCAACCATCAAGTCAAAGATCTCCCTTGGACAGTTCAAAGGTCGTCGCAGGTGAGTCTCTTGACCAGTGCCCTTGCAGTGATGAACACAGTTTTCAATGACCTGGTCATTGCGAAGGTCAGAGAAAGGCTGCTCTGCTGCCAAGGTCAGAATCTCCCACAGAGTCACTGCGAAGGACCAGACGTCACTTTTCGATGTAAATTTTCTCTGCAAAACATGGACAAAAGCAGAAAGGTCATTTCTGGAGAGCTAATCACTACCTAACAGCTGAATAAATCTGGTTTTATTCATCAAATGTAACATTGTTGTGATTAGTAAGTTAGTAATTTTTAACAACAGAAATTTTGTAACAAAATTAGTGGATGTGAAGTTAGAAGCTTTTATCAGTTGTTCAATAACAAATATCAAACCCACATAAAAGCAGAATTCTCAACATGAAAGGTAAGGAAAATCAAACAAGATTTTCTGTGGAAAAAGCTAGTCAGAGTTTCCTAATATAATTTTCTTTAATGAAACAAGTAAATATCTAGATACTTAATACAATGCTTTTCAAGTACCTCACAAAAGTATTGGACAGACAGTTTAGACATTTCTGCCCTGGCAGGATTTTGAATCATTACACTTGAATCACGAAAAACAAGAGCACTCGTAAAAACTTGAGGACTGACCAGTAGAACTGATTCCCAGGCCATCCACCTGATCGGAAGAACCGCCTTTCCTTCGATGCGGTAGTAGTCGGCGCTGTACAGACTGCGACTCATGCCAAAGTCCGATATCTTGATGGTGTACTGGTGACCAACAAGACAGTTTCTGGTCGCCAGATCTCGATGGATTACGTTTAGCTTCTCAAGAAACTTCATCCCTGATGCAATCTGTGTCGCCATGTATATCAGACACCCGTAGCTAAACACACGGAGAAAGCCAACATGTATTTGCATATCCTCTGAAGGTGAAGTTTGCCTTATAGGTTTGAACCTTGGTGCATTATAAGAAACGGATGTAATTATTTTAGCTACATGCATTTTGAGATCACTGAAGGCGCTATATAAATAACCAGATGTTGTATTGCTACCTTCTTGTTCGCATTTTACTTGAAGGACCTTTCTTTCTCAAGGTCATGCCATTAATGACTACTGTTAATAGACATTTATTCTGACCCAATTATCTTCTCTCGGTGTCCTTATTTAATATACTGTAATCAATTAATTAAGATGGGAAAGGCAACATGCTTGTCAATATGCCGCTATAGAAACCTTTCACAAGCATGGTCCATCTGTTGAAGGCTCCAACATACCACAGCAATCTACAGCAAAACTTCCGTATATCGAACCTCTAGGGACCATCGTCAACAGTTCGATATATCCGAGGTTCGAAATAGGTGAGTCAGGCTCGACTCATATGTAATGTAATGTAAAGCTAAAAAATCCCAGCGCACACAAGGCGCGCCAGAGATCAGCTTATTCACCGTGTACTGAAGCCATGGGCGGCGATCCCGGGAAGATCGAGGGGACAAGACCCCCATCTTTAAGAGTGGGGGGCACACCTGGTCCCCCACATTTTGAAGAAATACCAAAAAAGGTAAACAGATTTTTGTCGCGCATGAGCGCGAAATTTTTTTTGGACTTTTTTAATCAGATCAGTTCAAAACTCTTTTTTGACCAGATCAGTTCTAAAGTGTCTCCCCCTACCTGTCAAACAAGATCGCCGCCACTGACTGAAGCCGTCCTAAACTTTTCATACAACTAGTAGAAAGATAATAAAATGTGTGTAGGCCCTAATCTAATATGTTGCCAGGTAGGTAACATGAGGTCTTTGTGTTATATAAATTTGAACTGATTGGTAATTTCACCAACTCGATCAAAAGACTGCTGCCTAGTTGAGAATAAGGCCTACTCCTCCTCATGTATTAAATTTGCATTTCTCCACACACAATGACACAGCATATTTGCAAAACGCGATGGCGCACGTAAATCCTACGCTACATGTTAAACCAACATATAAATGTATTGCTTTCCAATTGCCTAGATTACTGTAACTCGCTTCTTACTGGTATCAATAAGTCAAACACACCGAGGCAGTGAAGCTGTAGTACCCGGAGTCAGTCGCTAAGGAGTTAGCGACTGACTTGATGAGTTAGCGACTGACTTAGCGACTCAGTCGACTAAGTCGCATGCTTATCGACTGACTAAGTCGCTTAGACTTATCGACTGACTTAGCGACTTGCTATCGACTTCTCAGGTAATCAGGCATGTCCAATGGACATACCTGATTACCTAACAATATAATGCATTGTACCGCATACTGTACTGAGTCAACTGACCGTATCATTATTTCCGTGGGCATTAGATGGAACCCATTTGGGCTGTATACGGGTCCAATATGGGAATATGGGCGAGGCTCGCAGGTGACAGACCGATGACTGTGAAAATTGATGTTAATGTGAAATCGAGAAATTTAGCGCTTGATAAATCGAATGAAGCGAGGAAGATCAGTTGGCCGAAACTGCTGATGTGTGCCTCTTTCAGGTAGTAGCAGAGAAGGAGAATCATGTACTCCGGCACTTATTCCCTGTGTGAGAATTGCAGAAAAATACTGGGGGTTAGACTTTGATCCATGTGGACTTGTTCGTATTTTGCAAACTGATGTCAGCAAAATTTGAAAGCAGCAGATTTCAATGCAGCTACGCTAGCAGTTTTGCAAGTCAAATTCGAATCAAAATCAATTCCTTTGTTGAGAAAATTCAAAAATGCATACATGATACACCAGGGAAATTTCTTCACTTTGTCAGAGATTCAGAATCAAATGATGTTAAATCACACCAGCACAACTGAGGGGGTTGGAAACGACCCCCTGGGGTGTGCAATGAAGACTTAACTGTTGGGTCCTAAGAAAGACTAGGGGTTGAACTCCCAACCCCCAACAATTCTCACCTGCTTATCGCCCTCTTCGTAATCATCAACACCATCGTAATAGAATGCATAAATTCAGTTATTCACTGTACCAAAAAACGACAACTATTATCTCCGTATGCTCTATAAGAACTCTTACTAATAGTCTAATAGAGCAAACTCTTTCTCTTATAATGTACCATTTTGCGGCATGTCAGCTTGTTTTCCTCAACAAACGAATATTGTATTGTATTGTGTTGTAACTGTTGCTCATGTCCTGCTGTTGATGCCTTCGTCAAATCGAAACTGCGTTTAAACAACAAGCGAAACATTAAGTAAACGAAGTCGCTAGCAGTCGATAGCTTAGCGACTGGTTTCGACTTGAGGGCTAAACGGCGGCGGCGGCGCCGGGGACTATGAAGCTGCAGAGAGTTCAAAACTCTTTGGCTAGATATGCCATAACTATAATACGTCCAAACTGGAACCTCTATGCTTAAATCTTTCATTCATTCCGGATATTTCCATAGCGCCTCTCGAAGTCAACTACTACTCAGAGGCGCTCCCGACTACAGCATTTGATACTGTGCGGGAATTTTCACGCCGAAGCGCCACGAGCAATTGCGAGTGAAGGACTTGCCCAAGGTCCGTACGCAGCGGCTAGAGTGGGATTCGAACCTGCAACCCTCCGGTCACAAGGCGCCGAACTTACCACTGAGCCACCACACCCCACAATCTGTGCATTGGCTTCCTGTTAAGGAAAGAATTAGTTTCAAATTGAGCTAATAGTTTATAAAAATTTTGAATTCTGGCTAGCCATATTACTTAAAACTAGGACTGTACCGAATAATTCGCTTCGGGGCCGAATAGTGGGAGGCTCTAAGTCTAAGCCATTGTAAAGCATATTGAGCATACTGGTTAATCCGGCCCTGTGTCGACTAAAACCATAACTTTTGCTAACATTTACAAGACTTGACTCGTTGACCAGGCGCTAAAGAAAGCGTTGAGACAAGTTATCGTGTAAATTTGAATCGTCGAACCAGAAAATGTTGGATGTAGGCCCTAGTTCTCTTAGAAGAAACGAGGAGTGACCAGCATCTCACCATATGTATAAACATAGGCTGTGTGTGTGTGCATGTGCGTGTGTGTGTGTGTGTAGGTGTGTGTGTGCGTGTGCGTGTGTGTGTGTGTGCGTGTGTGTTTAAAAACTTGTTCCTTCTCTGTCACTGGACCTGCTGTGTTGAACAGTCATCCAGACCATGTCAAGAATGCGCCATCTCTGGAGACAAACGAACAACACCTCAAGACTTATCTTATTAAAGTATCTTATGACTGTCATTCATTTTTCAACCTATGTACAGCAACTCTTCTTTGGCCTCGGTTGTGCTACGGCGCTATACAAATCGTCTTACCTGGTACTGTTATCGCAATGACACGTCACTCACATACCACTATGCCCATACGGCCTAAATGTGAATTATCCGGATTTATTATAATCGTAATCGTAAATTTCAAATTTCTAAAGCGCTACTCTAAAGCTAAGCACAGAGCGCCAGCTTATTCACGAGCGCTGTGTCAAGTCAAAGGGGTTGTCCAGAGATTGTCAATGGAAGATCCAAGTCCGGTTGCCAGAGAGAAGAGGCAGAGCGTGTTCCGTTGAGGACAAGAACGCTTGGAAGGCAAAGGTTTCGGTGGATTAGGGTAAGAATTTGAGAGGTCGAATTATAATTTGGATTTTTAGTTTTCTTTTATCTCGAATCTTGTAACAAACATATATTATATGATCATATTATGTTATTATATAGTATATGAAATATAGAAATTAATACCAGTGTGTAATTTTCATTACAATTGTATACGACACATATGTTACTGTCGTTCAGCTGGTGCTTCAAATGTATTTGTAAGTCGTCAGTTGCTGCCACATTTATTTACCGGGTTTTTACCCCAATGCGTGTATACAGTGGCAACAGTCTTAGACGCATGCCTGCCTGCGTCGTTAGGCTGCATACATGTGATGGGTGATCGGTTGCGCTACGCCGCTATCCACCTAATTGAGCAGTCGTCAACCTTTTTTTTTATCAAAATTTTGGAGTTGTTGAATTGTACAAGAGTGGAGGCACTGTGTCTTAGAAGGGTTCAGAAAAAGCGTGCTACTGCCATGGCCAGTTATAGGACTGAACATTACGAAACCATCCGCACGTATTTGCAGAGACGATTTAAACGAGGAGCGACCAAATGAAAGATAAATATAGAAATAGAAACTGTGGGAAACGCGGCCCCTCATTCCAAGCACGTGTAACAACATCAAATACGGCAGATCACTCATATTAAGTCCTTAGTTGGATAAGGTGGCAGCGGGTCAAGTTCATACGGCTTCAATAATGACGAAAGCAGGAAGTGGACCCAAGTCTTCGATGCAGATCATCGGCTACCATATATATCAGCATTCTACAGTCGGCTGGAGCAAGGTCGATGTTGAACAACTTCGGTAGAGCGACAAGTCTTTTAGCGCATGAATCCCCATGTATTGAACATAGGGTAATTTAGTCACTTTAGTAGGCCTAATTTAGACCACCGGTGTGATCAGATTTAAACATCTGCAAACCGTCACCACAACTTTTTAACTCTTCAGGTTTTCTCTTAGTTTCCCTAATAAGGCAGAATTACAAGACATTAAGCAAGCAGCTGTTCCCTCATAGTGAAGTCAAAAGCTGCAGACAGAAAGGGTGAGGGTCACGTCACATGCACACCCAACCTATGTCAGTGAAATGCACTTCGCACTCTCCAAGTAAGTGGGTTATTGAAACAACTTTGTTGGTCCCTGCGAGTGTTTTGTGTATCGACCATCCATATACCGTCTTCATACAGCGCCTGTACACTATAATATAGACATCGGGATATGAGATAACCTAGCCTCTTACAGCGCAGATATGACAGCCCTCTACATGTGTGTCTGTATACAAGTATACATATACCATGCCGCATATATACTTATATGTATATTATAATACGGCATTATATTCTGTTTTAAACAGACTGGACCCAAACCCAATAGGTACCGTGACTACCGTCTACAGTGTTTGTCAGACATATTAATTAAAGTCGTATTAATTTGTCCGCGAGGAATGTGCGTATCATTTCATCTGCCACTACACTCGCCGCGCTACAGCCCCACTGATCAACGTTACATCAGCCGCGCAGCGCATAATGGTCCCACCGAAAAAACTGGTATAAATTTTTTAATTGTAAAATTACAGAGAAGAATGCTTGGTGTGCTATTTAAATTATTTCTTACCCGTAGGCCCTATTTATATATTCAAGGCAACTGAGAACGTTGACGATTGGCTCAGAAGATTGCATTGCAATATAAAAATCAATGTCTGCTAAAAATCGTAATCGTCGTAGGCCTAATCGTAATCTCGAGATTTCTATAGCGCCCCAATTAGCAGACACTGTATAGTCAAAAGAAAACACGCATAGGTCTGGGGTAGGATTTGACATGTCAGCCACATTACTGATCGCCATTTCCTACGCAACCGGTCTCCGCCAACGAGGTAATGGATATGACGTCATTTGTTTCCACCGAAACAAATGACATCAAATCCATTGTCTATTGCGTCACAGTTACTTACGGGCTCAGAAAAAGGATCCTCAAGATAATTTACAATGATTTTGATTCTGTAAATGATTTGATTGTGTTGATCCTTTTCAAGGTTTTGTTGGGTCTGCCTAACGAAATAATTGTGTATTGTATATTGACGCAATAATCTGGAATCGGCAGATTATGGGGTAGGCACCGTAGGCAGGCCCGGGTTTAGGCATGGTCAGGGCTTTTTTTCTAGAAAAAAAGGTTCTGGAACGGAACAATAGGTTCCGGAACGCAACAATTATGGGCGGGCTAAAATCACGAGAAAACGGGATTGGGGGTTGGTAGGGGTCTCAATAAATACTGAAAACAGTTCAAAAACACTGAAATTAAATTAAAATAACTAAATTATTGTTTTTATTATTAAAATAAATAAATTATTTTTAGTACCGGGGTAGCTGAAAAAAGGTGCCGGAACGCCGTTCCGGCTCGTTCCGGCTGAAAAAAGCACTGGGCATTAGGGTGCATCGAAAAAAAATATTTTTGAAAACAATATTCTAATAGTTGCCGATAGGTGCCTTTTATACTGCTTAGTTAGCATGTAAATTTTGGAATTTTTTGGATAAGTCCTTGAGGTGCCCCAAGGACCCTAAAAAGTTCATGATTTGAAGGCTCCGGAGCACTGCATTTAAAGTAATTTGTTGTAGGGCAAACTAATTTATATATAGCTTTAAAGAGTTCTGTTGATCTTTTAGTGGGTAGGTTGCATGGGCGCCGATCCCTGGGGGCTTGAGGGGACAAGACCCCCATCTTTAACAGTGGGGGGCACACCATACATTAGTCCCCCTCCCAATTTTGTCGAAACACCAAAAAACAATTTTTTTACCTCTTTTTAACCAGATCAGTTCAAAAGTGTCCATCACACCTGTCAAACAAGATCGCCGCCACTGGTAGGCAGCAATCCATTCGACTTCCTAAAGATGAGCAGGAGTTTCTAACCCTGACCAGAGAACAGTGAGGTTGATATGTATCAGCAATGTCGACAAACTTACAACAATTAAGCTTAGCAAGTTCGACGAGTCGAAATGTATCACGTCATTGTGTGGTGAGTAGGTCGTGGATATTAATGATGACTTGGTAGACGATTATGAATCTAATTTCGATATCAGCAGGTCAAATAATTGCAATCAACCAGATGATGAAACTAAAGATCATATTGTGCAATTTGGTAGAAATCAACTTTTGATGAAACTGAATCGAACGTTATAGTCAAGAGACTTTCGTGGTAAACTACCAACATTAGCTGTGATCTTTATGGTGTTTCAGACAGAGCAGCTGCTGAGACAACACCTGCGGTTTTGCAGGATTTCGGTGTTATATGTGATGCTGATCTGTCAAATTTTATTGACCAAAATAGAGTTAGACGTGAACGATGAATAAGCTGGAAGACTTGAATAACGTAGGTGATTTACTCGGTTTATTTTTGATGCTAGAAAAGATAAAACTTTAGAGTGCAGAATGTCAAGGAAAGAAATAAGTATACTACCGGCGAGCTGGCACCGAGGAACACTTATCGTTGGTGAATGAAAGATCCAGGATCGACTTACGTCGGACATGTATCACCCACGACTAGATGAGCCTTGCAAAATTGTTAACCACATCGGAGCATATACTTTCACTACAGATATCGCCAGCATTTGAAGCTCTACTGATGGTTTGCAACTGCCTAAGTACAATTTCAATATTCTATTTGCAGTTATCAACCACCGCAAGTGATATAATGTTCCATGGTCTTTTAATAGATTAATTTAACGACCGCGGTACTAATGTCCCACAATATTGCCGGTCACTACTTAGGTCAGTAAAAGTTGCAGGTGGAAATCCGATTCAATTTTGTCAAAGAACAATACTGGTAACTGTTTACATGTTAATAATCCGTTACCAATTGGTCCAGAGAAAGCACGAGGACCGCTTGTTGCTCCATGTTAACTGATGACCGTAAGAAAATTTGAAAGCAGGGAATGCGTCATATCCTGAAAGCTAGGAAACTGTACGGTCTGAAATTCGAAATTCTTTGTTCCTGTGCTAAAGTTTGATGAACACTGAACTCATTGACTGGCAAATATGCATAGCAGAACACCACTAACATTGGAGGTATCTGATGAAGAAATGGTGCAATTTGTAGCGACGCACCAAGCACAAAAGCGACTTTCCTAGATTCCCATGCCACTCATAGGCAGTGGAGCATTATGTTTAAGTAGGGACTGATCGCGGCTTCAGTGCAGTCTGCAGCATCAAAGCTAGGGACAGTTTCATAAGAACAAGATTGGAATCCAGGCGAATAATGCCGACTATTAACATTAAGAAAGGATATCGCATAGCCCGACTACTTAGACCTACTTGCATTAATGGGATAAGACTACTACTGAAGTTTACCGTTACTGTAGTTTAGACACAACTCACTGTTTCATCATTGGTGTAATGGACATGATGATGGAAAAATATACCTAATATGTTTAACCAGTATTGCATTCTACTTCTCATCAGATTTATACTGTAGAAGCTTGTTTTCTGGACATTACTCCTTGAATAACATGGGCAAACATTGTGCGTCTAATATGAAAACTTCAAGGTCATTGGGGCACCTCAAGGTCATTTGCTAAATTGATGAAATTGCACCACAATACTGCTTACATCAAATGGCAACTACTTTGCACTATTAGAAATAAAAATGAAACAAAATTTTTTTCTCCCATTATGATCGATGCACCCTACTGGGCATGGTCACCATGTGCCAGTGCACAGGGGTTCCCACCACATAGGGGCCTCCACCACAAAGGCACAAGAATTTTTTACTTGTGTTTCATAATTGATTATAAAATATTTCAGTTATGTGTAGTGCGCACAGACACAAATATCTAAAACTAGGAAACAGCTGAAACTTTGAGGGTTTTCTTCTTCGCAAATTCGGTCACCAGATCCTCAAAGTTGATCTCACGCAGAATGTCAGCTTCTGTGCTAAAAATTAGAGCCAGGTGGGAGAATCGCTCATTGGCCATCGATGTGCAAAATCTGTTCTTTGTCAGTATCATTTTTGAGAATGAACGTTCCGCACTGCAGTCACTGACCATCAGCACCAGATACATGCGGAGTGCTATCTCCACATTACGAAATGATCCCTGAACTTGTTTCTGGAGTATCAGCCGATACATGAAATTCTCTCAATAGACATCTTGAGCTTGTCCTCAAAGTCAACAAACTGCACACGCTCATTTCCTAAGCATGCATCAAGGTCGTCTTTATAGACCTCAAGGAGATTTGATGCCGCTGCTAGTAGTTCTTGTGATGAAAGCACATCCAATTTGCGTAGGAAGCTGAACCGAGACGAAATAAGCTCGTACGCACCGAGCCGATGTTGCAAAGCGGTAACAAACGAAATTTATCTGACTGCGGCAACTCCATCCGCGGAATAATATGACGAGGGTGATCGAGCGGATCAAGTCGCACGTTGCGTTGCCGTTCTCTCTTCTGAATGTATTCTGTTATTCCAGATTTCTCGATGCATTCTTTCTCGTCCTCCTTGAAGCAATCTCGCTTGGACTCGACGAACACTTTCAGTGATTTTACTACATGGCAACAGCGGGTTCAAATCAAACTGGGGGTCCTGCAGCGTCTTAATTGCTGGTGGCATTGGCTCTTTGTAAAATGTCATTCCAGAAGACGGTGTAAATGCCGGTCTCAAGCTGACACAGTCGCTTTGAAAGTCCACGGGCCTTGCAACGCACTTCTGCCAGTTCATCTACATGTAAGTCGTCAGCAATTTGATCGAGAGCTTGTATGAACTGGGTAGGCCCTATATCCTTGCGACAGAGCTTTCGTCGCATCAGCTCTGCATGACCATCGGGTTGTGTTGATTCTTTTTGGGATTGAGACTGATAGCTGTGTTAGCAGTTCATAGCGATGTGTAGAAACACTGAAGAAGACATAGATTTCCTGAAGGAGAGCAAAAAACTCCACAGCGGCAGGAGAGAATTCTGCAGCTGCTAGACCGCCAAAAACGTGTGTTTAATCTTGATAACTACTGTCATGTTTCAATGTAATCTTACTGTGTACTTGTATTGGGCGTGCAGGAATTTTTCCAGAGGGGCAAAAATTTCTAGGGGGACAAAATTTTCTGGGAGGGCAGAATTTTTGTAGGGGATAAAATGACGTTTTTTGCATAAAATAGCTGCCAGTTTACTTCAATAATTAAGTGTTCTAGCATTGAAAATCGTGTTGGGACTGTTGGAATAATCATAAAATTCAAGATCTTATTTTTCAAAAATATTTTCAAAATCCAGGGGGAAATACCCCCTTACCCCCTCCGGACGTCCATGGTTCTATGGGCCTCCACCACGGCGGTGCACTGGGGCCTCCACCCAGGTTAATACGGCCCTGGGTACCCGTACCCCACTTTTTGACTGGGGGGGGTACCGTACCGCCCAATCGTAATATCGAGATTTCTACAGCGCCCAAAATAGCAACAATGCCAATCAATATTTTATTGTGCCTTCCCAGAGATCGCATTCTCGCCTTGCTTCGTGTATGTAAGAAATTGGTAACCCACTTTTTAGACAAAAGTTACGCCCCTGGGTCACGCACTGGACGCACGTGCGTCGTGGGTCCACCTACCAAATCAAAGCCACACAAGGATTAGGCATAGCATCGATATTTTGACAATTTCACTGTGTAATTTTGGTTTACCATACAGTATGAATAAATAATATCATATGATAGGCTACATGTGTAATACTGTACTTTTACGAGTCACTCTGAGTCATTTTCAGTGTATGACTACGAGTGGCAGACAGAGGACGGGTCGGGATGGGAGGAGACGGGAGGGGTGTGCGTCCAATTTTTTTAAGCCTGTCGGCGCTACTGGATTTTGACCCAAATCATTTCGTCAGACGCGAAACTGTTGAGATTTTACAAAATCAATGGCACGCGCCTAACTACAGGATACGAAATTTTCTTACTTTTTAACAATGACCAATTTATGATCGAATGAATGATCGATTGAACACTAGCATTCAGTTATAGACGTCTCCAGAAATCTACAGTTCGCACAAGCAGCCTTCATTTCTTGGCGTTTGTTAGAGAAAGGTATTATAAGTAGGCCTAAGTGAGTCATTTTCCGGTAATATGTCACATTCACTAATTGAAGAAGCAAAAAAATTTTTTGGGCAAATTACATTGATTTTTGTTTGAAGCAAATCTTGAATATTTCTATTTCACTAATATATATTTGGTTTTGCACTAATATGTAAAATTATGAAGTTTTTAGCAGAAAGAAAATAGCCCTACGAAAAACGGAGTGGAATGTTTGTCCACTCCGTTACTCCGTTACCAAAACATATGAGCTATTTATATATAGTAGACAGCTTCCTACTGCGTAGTTTGACATGCCAATATGTTCTTAGTATTAATGTTTATAAAATAAATATAAAAGAAATTACAATACAAATGATTATTTAATTCCATCACATTTTAAATTTTGTTAAGAAGTTCCACTCCGTTACCGAAAGAAAAATAGGGAATCTAATCAACGTAAAGTTGACTGTATTTTTTTTGGCCAAATAACAAAATAAAAATCACTTCAGCTAATCATTACCAGTGATCAAATGAACAAAAAAACATTAAAATATTTATGATGTTGTCTTAAAAATCTGCTCATAACATCAAAATTACTTAAAAAATTACCATAAAAAGTTCCGCTCCGTTACCATTTGTCGAGAATTGAGCACAGAATGTGAAAAGTGAACTTTAAAAAAAACAGTCTGCCGAAGCAAAAATTTATTTAAAATGTCATATATTGTTATATAAGTTGTATTAGAAATGATAATTTAAGTAGACGACTTATCCTGACAGTGGAATAAATTTTAGTACCTCAAGGGTCACATTTATGGTAACTGAGTGGACAGTTAACGGAGTGGACAAATTGTGTATCAGCACGGTAAATATCATATTATCTCTCAAGCGTCCACATTAATCGTCGGTACACTCATTATATACCTTATAAATGTTATATTAAAAATATTATTTAAATTATATTTATTCATAATCATTGCCAAAAATGCAGTAACGGAGTGGATGTATTATGAAAAAACACATGAGGTACGTAATAAATGAAAAGTTGTAAGAAATTTGTCTTAGCATTCAGATCCTGTATTAAGACATACTTACTTACATAGATCTTCACAGAAGAGATGTGTTAAGTAGCGGGACCAAAGAACTGGAAGGGTTGTGAGATACGAGATAATTTATACATTTTAACGGAGCGGACATAATTTTCCGGGGACAAGTTAAAATATATTTTTAAAAATTATACTGAAGTTGTAAGTTTCTAAGTTGTATTTAGAAATATGCAATTATGTTTATTATAAAAGAAACAGTCAAATTTTTTGGTTTAATGCAAATCATTTTGAAATTGTAGACGAAAGCAATATGTACTATAGCCTAGGGACGGTAACGGAGTGGAACATTTTAAATTCAAAATAAATTGTAATAAATTATTTTATTGCTCTGAATTACTTTCAAAGGTCTTAAATTGTTGACTGATCAATAACGTTTTAATCTAATCACTTAGCATGATCAGACTAGGCATTGTTTTCTTAGAAATGACCGGGGACAGCTGAATTGTCAATTTATGCATTTACCGGAAAATGACTCAAGTAGGCCTATATTCGTTATTTGACCAGTTGGCATAACGCACTGGTTTACGTATACATGTAAGACAATTAGAACATATACAGCATCCTAATAAAAAAAGTCTTTCTCATTTGTCCATCAGCCTTAGGTAATGTCCGATTGTGAGTTCTTGGTCGCAAGGTATATCCAGTGTTCTTTATGGGTAGTAATAATCCAAGCAAAACATGTCCCTGGTTACTCAAAACATCAGAAAAACGGCAGGAGTCAGCTGCTTTGTTACATAAGTAATCAAAAGTCCGGTTATCACTAGGGAGATAATTTATCCCAGTCGAATCAGCTTCTTCATTACCGATTGAAGTCTATTTCTATCTTGTTGCCCTGTAAATCCCCACCATGCCAGTGCAGCATACAACAGTCCGGCAACCGTTGTGGCTCGCACCACATCATGGAGTTTAATTCCAGACAGGCCATGTGTAGAAATAATGCGTAATTCATATAAAGATTGCTTTGCCTTATGCATAATCTGCTTATATGCTGCTCAAAAATAAGGGTTTCAGAAATCTGGACTCCCAGAACATTTACTGTCTACTCTTGTCACACCAGGAATTACTGCAGGCAAGTCAATCCATCCCCTCGGTCTTCTTCTTATTATTTCATACGTTTTATTAGAGTTTAGTTTTAGGTTACAGTTAGCTGCCCAGTTTGCTACAAATTCTAGCTCTGTTTTTACTGTATCTCCATTGGATGCAGGTATCATGAGGTAGCTATCATCTGCGTATTTAAGTATAACCTATTTCCAGGGAAAATTGGTTTAAGGTTTGAAATTATCCTTATGAAGTAGACCGGACCTAAGCCAGAACCTTGGATAATACTATCATTTATTTTAACGGCAGAAGATACAGAGCCGTTAAATTTGGTTACATATGTTCTCGGTCATCAAGGAAGGCTATTATCCAGTTATACACGTTATCAGGTATTTGCACTGTTGCTAGTTCCTCAGCCAAATAAGAGTGTCGCACAGTATCAAATGCTTTGGTAAAATCTAAAGCTATGAGATGAACGTATTGTTCATCCATAAGTAACTCTTGAAGGTTTATACTGGGAGTACAAAGCTTTGTTTATGTGACTTAGTACAAGCCTTGCACCACTTATTCTTTAGCCTTGAACTCCCATAATCCTTTATCGATCGCGAGGTTGTGCCGTAGCGACATTGCAGTTTTGTACTCGACCCGGAGATGTGATTGCGACATTTCTGGGCGATCGCCCGAGAAAGGCATTAGGGGTCATCCATAAAGTACGTCCGCAATGAGGGGGAAAGGGAGGGGTCACTAAACTGCGAACAAATGCGGACAGGGGTAGGGGGTACTTATGACCAGTGCAGACATCCGGATCTAAATTTCTAAATTTGATAGTTTTTTAAACACTCCCTGTTTCAACCTTCCTTGAGAGACGAAAAGATCAGTGAGGTTATTGTCTAAAACCGTTTTAAAAGGCAGGTAAAAAAACACATTTCCTTACTAGATGTGTTCTTTAGTTAAGATATGGTCTTTAATTCTGTTCCTTAGTTAAGATAGTTACATAGTTTACATGTGTTCTTTAGTTTAGATATTTATTAGTTAAGATGTGTTCTTTAGTTTAGATGTGTCTTTCGTTAAGATAGTTCTTTAGTTTAGATGTGTTCTTTCGTTAAGGTAGTTCTTTAGCTTAGATGTGTTCTCCAGTTAAGATAGTTCTTTAGTTGTGTTGTTTAGTTAAGATAGTTCGTTAGCCTAGTTGTGTTGTTTAGTTAAGAAAGTAATTTTAATTAAGATGTGTTCTTTAGTTAAGATATGTTCTTTAGTTCACATGTGTTCTCTAGATAAGATAGTTCTTTAATTTAGATGTTTTCTTTAGTTAAGATAGTTGTTCAGTTTAGATGCGTTCTTTAGTTAAAATAGTTCTTTAGTTTAGTTGTTTTCTTTAGTTAAGATAGTTCTTCAGTCTAGATGTGTTCTTTAGTTAAGATAGTTCTTTAGTTTAGATGTGTTCTTCAGTTAAGATATTTCCTTAGTTTAGATGTCTTATTAGCTAAGATAGTTCTTTGGCTAAGATGTGTTCTTTAATTAAGATGGTTGTTTAGTTAAGATGTGTTCTTTAGGTAAGATAGTTCTTAGTTTAGATGTGATCTTTAGTTAAGATATGTTCTTAAGTTTAGATGTGTTCTTACGTTAAGATAGTTCTTTAGTTAAGATATGATCTTTAGTTAAGATAGTTCTTTAGTTCAGATGTGTTCTTGATGGTTTTTTAGTTAAGATGTGTTTTTTTAGTTAAGATAGTTTTCAGTTTAGGCGTATTCTTTAGTTAAGATATTTTCTTTATTTAAGATCTGTTCTTCAGTTAAGATAGTTCTTTAGTTCAGATGTGTTCCTTAGTAAAGACAGTTCTTTAGTTTAGATATGCTCTTTTGTTAAGATAGATGTGTTCTTCAGTTAAGATAGTTCTTTAGTTAAGATGTGTTGTTTAGTTAAGATAGTTCATTAGCTTGGTTGTGTTGTTTAGTTAAGAAAGTTCTTTTAGTTAAGATGTGTTCTTTAGTTAAGATATGTTCTTTAGTTCAGATGTGTTTTCTAGATAAGATAGTTCTTTAGTTTAGATGCTTTCTTTAGTTAAGATAGTTCTTCAGTTTAGATGTGTTCTTTAGTTAAAATAGTTTTCAGCATCTGTTCATTATTCATCAGTAAACTTCAATTAGTCCAATAGTATCCAGTTTCAGAGTGGCCCTTCACCTTCGATCAGTCTGCAGGCCCACTGTTCGACAAGAACTAAATTTAGCATTCGATAAAAGCGAGACTTCGATATAAGCAGGTTCGATAAAGCAGAGCTATGTTGTATGTGTTTGCATTAACTGTGGTTGGGCAATTTACTCTTGTTCGATACAACCGCAAGTTCGAAATACCGAAGTTCGATATACCGAAGTTTTGCTGTACTGACACAATATCTTTCCAACATGTTAGTAATCATTTACCAGCCTTGACAAGTTGACAGAATGGATGGCTAAGGTCAGTACATAGCCTGGCATTCCATTCCATCCAAGTATGAAGTCGATTAACACTGCTTACTTCACTGTGTCTTCCAGTGTGTATAATAGATATGACTAGCTGGAGCATAAATAAGTGATCGACAAAGTGTGGGAGACAAACAAGTTAAAAAAATTACAGTTTGTCCAGATTGTAAAGTTTACATGTGGAGTCAGAAAGGGCCTTACCAAACTGTCTAGTATTATTTTATAGTGGAAACCCTGAGGCAACAACTAGATAATTTTGCTTGTTTCAAATCTAATCACATGCACCTGGATTAGTTTCTAACCTGATGGAGGAAGTGTTTTCTGTCTTCTGCAGTTTTAGGAATCGGTTTAAATCTCCGTGATTTGTGTATTCAAGAACGATGGCCAAAGGTTCATTGTTCTTACAAACACCAAGCACCTGGGCGATGTTATAATCACGCAAAGCCAACATCTTCTCAATTTCATTGAGAAACTGTTCTCTGAAAATACACCAATTTTAATATCTTAAGATCAAGGAATTTTATTTATTTTTTATTCATTTACAAGTTTAAAGTAACTTTACTACAGTAGAAATAAAATCTGTCTTTGACCGATTGGAGCTATTCTATGCCTTATTGGTTATCAATCAGTTTCTGGTAGAAATTATCTCTCAAGAGTAAAAAGGTCTGGAAAAATGAGAAGTTAGTAAATTCAGTCGCTACTACACTGAGACACTACACTGGCTTCCTCTTACTGAGCGAATATATTTAAGATCGTCTTGCTGGCATGTGCTTCAGTTGTTGGCTCTGCCACGATATACATCAGGGAGCTCTGTGTTCCAGTCTCAAGTCAACCTGGTTGGCGATCGTTGTGGTCTAGCTGTGGAGATACGCAGGTGCCGCGCATCCGCACTTCAACTTGGGTCCGTCTTGCCTTCTCATGTATTGGACCATCCCTTGGAACAGTCTCCCATTGCATGTACACTCTGTCGCATTCGGCTCTGTGCAGCAAACCTTTTCAAACTGTCTTAAAACGCTCTTGTTTAGATCCGTCAGATGTGTGCAGCACTTTTTGTGAGTTGCTTAAAAGGCGCTATACTAAGTGTCTTCATACATACATACATACATACATACATACATACATACATACATACATACATACATACATACATACATACATACATACATACATACATACATACATACATACATACATACATACATACATACATACATACATACATACATACATACATACATACATACATACATACATACATACATACATACATACAAATACTTGTACATCATTATGGACAAACTGGAAATCTTTAAGTTTACCTTATCTGTGCTGAAGCACTAGTGTCAAGAGTCTTGACAAGAACGTGTGATTGTGAACTGCTACCAGATGAACTTTGCCAGCATGAGTGATGAGGAAAACCAACAGGAACCAATGTCTCACACAGAAATATCTAAATTAAACGACACAAAATTTACTTCAGACTCGGTCTGTTTACCTTGTGCATTGATACACATGCTTTAGATATTTCCAGATTAGATGAGGCATACATTATATTAAATAAGATTAGGTTAGATTAGCTGAAAAGGAAACACTTGATAAATTCTAACTTTTTTTACTCTGATTCCAGTAGTTCATATTTTCAAACCATTTTGTTAAACTTTTGTATATTTATTTTCACACTTTGTTAACTAAGTCGCAGAGTTAGGCAAGATTTTTCATTGATTTACAGTAAGGTGAGCTTCTTACTGAATTTTCAAAACCGTGGTCAGCTTTCTAATCAATTCCATCTAAAGTATTGTTTTCAACCTGATTTCTTCGTTCCTTTGCGACAAATCCTGCAACATCAAACTCTTGCTCCGTTGATGTTGCAGGAACAACATGCTGTTTCAGATGCATTTGGAAAATCTCAGAAGTCTCATTTTATTTTCTTGCCAGAAGCTAAGAATGTTAATGCTTTAACGACGAGCGTGTGCTAAAAGTGACTGGGAAACTATGCAGCTTGTCGTTAAAGTGTTAAACAGGCACTTTCCAATTAATTTTACTTTACTTTTGGATTCATTTACGTATTGAAAATTGTCATAACAACTTGTCACAACTAAAGACAATTCTTCTTTAAAAGGTATCATAAAAAACTGAAGACTGAAAACATTTGTTGATTTTTATTAGTTGCAACAAAATCAGCCAGCAAAACGTAAGTGCAAAAATATTTAGGCAAAGGAATTAATGGAGCTAATTATAAAATTTTAATTAGAATTAGACAACTTTTAATTACACTTAGCAAAAATTCGGTTACTAATTAATTAGAATCAGCTACCAAGTTAATTAGTTAGGTAATTAATTAATTTCTAATTTTCTAGTTAATTAATTGCTACCTATCACTGCTAGTAACGACTAATGAAAACAACTTTGAGAGGTACTAAAGACAATAAATGTTTGGCTAGAACAACGTTTTTGCATAGTGGTGACTATCAATTGATGCCTTGCGCATATGACACCATATGGTGGCACCATAAAAGTGATTAGCTTAGATTAGATAAATACACAGTCTGGCAAGCTTTCTCTGCAATTCATTTCATGATTGAATCGAGCACCACTGATGAGTTTTTTCTTGAAGTGGCGCTTTATAAATGTGAGATTACAATTACAAAATTAAAGCATTGATTCACTTTCTCAGCAATAACAATCTCTTGTACGAATAACTTTGTAAGAAAAGAGATTACCAACCTCGCCGAATATTCCGTAACCAAAACTCTCGACAACTTTGAGTTTCTCCCTCGGATATTCCAGATCACGGAGTTCGATCGATGGCCGATCGATGGTTTCATCCTCGGAGTAATTCATTTCCTTTTGACATGAAACATCGACTGAAGCATAGCTGTTGCGACGCTCCAAGGCCGAGGTCACAGGATGGATAACGTTTGTAAGCGCATATGATTTCGGCTGAAATGTGGACTTTGGTGGTGGAGCACTTGGCAAAGGAGAGCGAGTCTCGAAGCAGAATTCTGCAATGTTCAAAATACATGTATAGTGTGCCAACTGACCATTTTCAGAGTGCATTCAAGTATTCCAGTCTCATTGAGGAGTTACTACATGTAGTCAGCTTAAATGATGTTGAGTTCAATCAGAGCAACAAGTTAATCTGTAACTAGATAATGCTCAGATAACTAGACAAAGTCACCACTGGTTGGTTCTCACACACAGGTAGAACCCAAACAAACAAGTCCAATTCTAGGGTTTGGCCGAATCTTGATCCGGAAATTTGATTTTGCCCTAGACTGATTATTAATCGGAATCAGCGCATCCCTGGACTACCGATACAAATACCAACATTTTCTCTTCTCATTAATACAAAAATTAGTAACCTGTATCGGCGACCTCCTGCGTTAATATTTATCATTGAAAATCCGTGTAAAATAATAAAATTATGAGTCGATGCATCAACAAAAATGGCAGACAGTCGGTCATAGCATTAATTCAAATAAAAATAAATACTGCCAATTAATCGGATCGAATCCGGAATCAGCAAAAAAGCAGGCCAAATATCTGGAATCGGAATCAGCAAAAAATTGCCAATTGGCCAAACCCTATTCAGTTCTATTAATGCAGTGTAAAAGTTAAGCAGAATGAAAGCTGCTATCTACACATCTATGGGTTGGGTGACTGATGACAAGACATCTACCAAAGTACAATGGCAGTAAATCTGGATCTGTGGCAGACAAGTGCACACAACTTGTCCACACTCACTATACAGAGTCCACTCAGCAGGCTTAAACCTGCAACTGTTGGATTACAGACCCAGTGTGCTATTGCACAAACCCACATGCCACAAATAGAGGTTCTTAGAGGGTAGAGTTCATGGAAAAGCCACCATGAAACCTCTGTATGTGTTTGGTTATTTTCATTCATTTATTTTCTTAAAGCCGACTTTTATGTATAAAGTCAGTAAATTTGCCTCAGATACTCTGAAGAATGTTCGCTAGAAGACAAAACGGAGTCAAACAATGGCCAGAGTAAACTCTCGAGTCCTGGCTTTTAAAAGAAGATGGCAAGGTGGCAAGCTGGGCCCTTTGCGGTAGACATTGTTTCAACAACAATGGGCAGATCAGCTGTTATTTTACCTACCTGAACAGGTCATCGAATTTCGGTGGTTATCCATAAGTTCTTTCCTGATGTCCTTTCGTAAGGCATTGCACTTCTCCCGGCGCTGTTTCCCATTTGCCATTTTTACCATCAAGTTCAACCCTTTATCTGGTTCGTGGCAAAGTTCATCATTTACCGCAACGTTGTACAGATTGCTGGTTGAGAATTTACCACCAGAAAATGCTGGAGTCAGATCGTTAAGATTGAAATTGGCCTGATCTGCCATGGATATGGTAGACTTTGATGGCGAGCTCTGAGTGTTTCTTAGGCACTTGCACCGATTGTAGCGTAAAGTGATAAAAAGTACAATTGTGAGTGCAGTAAGAGCAAGGATGGCGACACAGCCGATAATGACACCAATGTACGCTTCGCTCAGGTAATACAGTGGGCTGGTAAAGAGCACGTCAACTTCTGCAGACAGATTTCCTGAAGCACTCGAGTTACCTGTAGAAAAATAACTTTCTGTGGCTTAGCAAATACACAGAACAATGAAATTATTCAGCTATCTGAACTGTAATTGTTCCTGTAAACTCTGAATTTTCTTCACCACCAAATAGAGTTTAGTCACTAGTTTACAGTACTAATATACTTAATCTTGGCATTGAATCAAGAAAATTTCATTAAGGCAGAACTTCTGGGGTTGAAATCCTCACGACAGCAGAGAAATTAGGCTACATATCTTGGCCTGACTTTACCAAATTTTGACCATGACAATGAAACTGACTCATCAATCTAGCTCTTATGAATTTGATTTGAATAAGCTGGTATCCCTGATGTTTCTTTGTGGTACCAAGAAACTTACGCAATTTATATTACATTTCTTACATTATATAACACTATTTACTAAATAATATAGCAATATTAATAACTGCACATTTATATATAGCGCCTCTATAAGAACATTTAAGTGCTATTTGACCGAGGTGGAAGGACAACCTGAAGACCTAGTGCCGCGGAGTATATAATATATTCGTTTATTAGAATCAGGATGACACACCGCATTCTGGTACAATGTCGCTCGTTCGGGCTAGGATAATATAGACCTAGTATACAGACCTAGAGACCTAGTCTACAGACCTAGAGACCTAGTCTACAGACCTAGAGACCTACGGCAACAGACAGTGGCACTGAAATACATAGCTTCCTTAGATAGGACGCATGTACGTACCAAGTCTTAATATAATTATAGCCAAAGGCAGGATGAACCACAATGAGTCAGGCAGTCACATATCAGCTAATCTCGTATGAAATATAAATATGAACACACTTTGCTATCCCACTGATTTATTGAGCAGCAGCATTAACAGATTGAAGTTGACTAATACGAAAAATGGAAGGACATTCCGATAGTAAGCACAGTAATAAAATTATTGTTGCTAGTGTCAGACTTCAGGGTTTCAATATTAAGGGCATTATAGATAGTACGGATATTTTAAACTTAAATTCTAAAGAACTAAAGACTCTGTTAAAAATGAAAATATACATACCAATTGTGTGAGTGAACAGCACATTGTTCGTAACTATATTCGTATTGACACTGGTTGAACTCCGCAAATCAGGCATGGAGGCAACAGAAGGAGGCGTCTCATCTTCAAATGTTGCATTAGTTTTCTCTGGCAAAGGGAAACTGCATTTCATAAGGTTTAAGAAACCAACAAGATGTGTTGAAATATTCATAGAAAGACATGCAGTTAAAGTCATTCAAATTAAAATGCCATACGTTTTACTTTGCTACTTAGTAGTGATGCATGCCACATTTAAACATACTCTTACTCTATGGCTGCTGTCTACAATAATACACAAAAGAAAACTATCATAAATAATAACAAAGAAAATTAACACAACTACTAAAGAAATTAAATAAATAATAAAAAATAACACAAAATACAATCACAGATATAAAAACTTTATAGTTCACAGACTGAGATTTAATTGTGTCGCAGACAATGGAAAGATGCAAATAGCTAAAAAAATTTCCGACGGTATCACTTGAAGCACCAGCAACTGAGGCCTATTGCATTATAATAACAGAACAATAAAAGTCATTAGATACAACAAATACATACAGAGAATGACTCAGCAAAAAATGCAGCCTACCTCCAAAGAACCTTATTTCGCTGATCATTATCCACCTGGTGTCAAAGAAGAGAAGCAGCTTAACAAAACGTCCAACGCGATGGGGGATCGGCACAAAAACATGACGCGCAGACTCAACAGCTGTATCCCTTGAATAATTGAATGCAACCGCATCGGAACTGAAGTGTTCTCCGCCGATGCTAAAGAAAACGAGCGCTCTCTTGAACACGCTCACTTCCCTGCTCGGCATGTTGTTTGCCGTGATTCGGACGGCAGAAAAATTGCGTACGTGATCGAACTGAAATATGATTTCAACGTTTCTTTTCAGGTGTGACTCGTTTTTCCATGCCACCCATTCGTATCCTTTCTTGCCATGATTCTGAATGTCCAGTCGGAAGTTTGTGTTGCCCTCCTCGAGGTCGGTCAGTTGGCCGAGACCATCAGATAAATTGCCATCCTCGATATTTCCGTCGTATGTGAAGTCGGAGAAATCCATGTCTATTCCTCGCCTATCTCCCTGTCTCATACTGTAGGACAGCACTCCATCTAAAACAACAATCACACAGTAACTAATCAATAGAAGTAAACACAGTAACATCAAACCTATTTAATAATTTACCTGTGAGACATGGTAGCTTAGTTAGTGTTTGGCCTGTAACGTGGAGTACGGTTCAAGCCTCCCTGAGATGGTCAATGTGTAGGACCTTGAGCAAGTCCTTCAAACAAAAGTTCTCAGCGCCATCAGGTGATTCTTTGTCATTAGATAGTGGTGCTTGATAATAAATGCTAAAAGAATACATATCAAATAATAATAACGATAATAATTCCATGATTTCTAAACAAGTGTGAGATACTGTAAATAGAGAAACACTTTAACAAATCAAAGATAAGCAAGCAGTTAACTTCTTTAACAAACCCAATTTCCTTCTGCATTTAAATCCATGTAAAGCCAAAACATTTTCTTTAAAACACCTAATAAATTGCCTAGCAGCACAGTAGTTTTAACCGATAATCAGGATCAAGATTTTCTGTTCCTTGACGCCACCAACGGATTCCAAGTCACAAATGCTCATGCTCTATAATCTACAAAACTACGACTATAATTATTAATTAGTAACTTTTATAGCACTGGTGTCTAATGCACAAGGCATCAACCGATGGCACACCAGAGCCAAGCTGTATTCAGGTCAACATCCATGATAACTGCATGGACCATCATACTGGAACATTCTTCCATCAAACATTTCGTAACACTGCACCACATGCAGCTCCAGAAACAAGCTTGATATTCATAAGTCGCATCTGTTTAGAACTACGTTAAACCCTTCACGATGTTCTTGTAAGGAGCTATATAAATGTCCATATACATAAATATACATACGGTACATAACACTACCTGGCCAAGGGCAGCCGTACAGTTCAACGCGCATACAGATGGTGCGCGGATGCACAGAATACGGAACGAAGCGAATTCGTCTTGCGATGATTGGCGGACGCAGTTCTCTCAACTCTGCGATGTACGTATTGGTGTTACCCTTCAGCGTCTAACAAAAACAATTCCAAAACATATCTAAGAGACTAAAATAGGTCATTCAAAAGCTCATAAGAAATTTTGGAAGTAGGACAAGAAAATGGAACTAACAAGGTTAAGAAATGTTGAGATAAGACCCTAAAAAAATCAGTAGAAAAGAAAAAAGTCAAATTTTTCTGCTTACATGCAGGGTTAAATCGGTGAAGTATGATAAACTTAACTTGTACAAAACTTGTCATAAATTGAAGAATGTTGTGGCCCCTTGGAATCTCTGATTCCACTTGACCCCCCCCCCCATGTCTGATAACTTGCAATAACCAATGCAGTTCAGTACTGTGCATTATACATTTTCCCTCTGACATATAACACCTCTGCTTTTAACGTAATTTCACTTCAGTTCAGACACATGAAAAATAAAAGAAAACAAGAAAACATAAAAAACTACAATAAAGAAAACAACACAATTCTAAAAATAATACAAATAATAAAAGATGTAGTTAATAAAATAATAACTGAAAAAATGCAATACAAAAATTACTACAAACAGAAAAAAAACAGTTAAAAATGCAATACAAAAAATTCTACAAACAGAAAAAATAAAGCACTAAAACATATAATAAAAATAAAAATGCAAATAATAAAAATGTAAATAATAAAAAAAATAATAAAAAGATAAGAAACACAAATACAGATAGAAAGACTTCATGAAAGCCATTTGACTGAAACTGAAGTCTGAATTTTTGTAGTAATAAATAAAAACCAATTTTCTTCTCCTGTTCTCCTGACCTCCACTCCTTTCTGGTCCCTGTAACGAATCCAGCGCTGTCCGCTCTCCCGTTGGAACTCTAACAGGTAGTTGGGAGCATACTCCTGGCCCTACACAAACACACAGCACATCTATTCCAATCTATTGTAATCAATTACTTCTATAACTCCTTTATCATAAGACCATGGGCGGCGATCCCGGGGGGGTCGAGGGGACAAGACCCCCACCTTCAAGGGTGGGGGGACACGCCATACATCGGACCCCCCAAATTTTGAAGAAACACCAAAAAAGGTCATCAAATTTTGTAGCGCTGAGGTTAAGAAATGTGTTCGCGTGTGAGCGGGAAAAAATTTTTTGACCTTTTTTTGACCAGATCAGTTCAAAACTCTTTTTTGACCAGATCAGTTCCAAAATGTCCCCCCACCTCTCAAACAAGATCGCCGCCACTGCATAAGACACACTCGCCTCTTTGGGGCTGTCCTGGCCTACTCCCTCTGTCCCCATGCCCATGACCCCACAATCCCCAGCCGACAGTCTGATGCGCAAAACATTAATTGTTAGGATGTTATGCTTTTTAACTGTGTTTATTAGATGTCTGTACACCAAAGTGCGATTAGCAATTGTTTAATAAAGAATATACTTATTTTCTTACTTACACTTCAAATTAAACTGTATTGAAAAAGAACTGTAATCTGTCGGAGAAGCTCCGTTGAAATCTAAAGGGGCACGGAAATCGGAAGTCATCAACCCTTGGTAATATTCATAGGCGTAACTTTGTATTGTGATGGTGGCATCTAGTCACCACCACTTTTTGGCCCCGTGTCGAAATATTTTTGCAATATGAAAGACTTATTTTGGGAAAGCAAAAGGAGATGGAAGAGGAGGGATGAGGGGGATTGGTCACTATCACTCTGTGGGCAAAGGTAGCCCTTGGTGATATTTCTCAATGTTGGGCAATGCAATACAGAAAAGTCAACCTACAGTTTCAAAAGCCGGTAAGAAAAAAATCACATTTAAGAAAAATTTCGTTAATTAATGCCAGTCACAAGTAATTATTTAAAATTTAGTAATATGCGTTTGAAACCAATTCTGTTCAATCATACTATTGTGTTGCTTGTGGGGAGCATGCTCTTGTGGTGTCAGTTAGGGAGCATGCCTTCATGTTGTCATTTTGAAAGCATGCCTTTGTGTTGTCAAGTAGGGAGCACGATTTTTGTGTTGTCAATTAGGAAGCAAGATTTTTTGTGTTGTCATTTTGAAGCATACCATTGTGTTGTCAGTTAGCAAGCCTGCCTTTGTGTTGTCAAGTAGGAAGCATGCCTCATGCCTTTATGCTGTCAATTAGGAAGTATGATTTTTTGTGTTGTCATTTTGAAGCATGCCATTGTGTTGTTAATTAGGAAGCATGGCTTTGTGTTGTCATTTTGGAAATGCTCATGCCCATGTGTCGTCAGTTAGGGAGCATGCTTTTGTGTTGTCATTTTGGAAACATGTTTTTGTGTTGTCAAGTGGGGAGCACCTGTGAGTTGTCACCATTGAAGAGGCGCTACTTATTTACAACTACAAATGTAGTACAGCGTAGCTCAACATATTTAGCACATATTTATAATCGATTGACAGTCTGATAGACCACCTGTTGCAACCACGCATACTAATTAATGAGTTTGGTTCAGCTGTGAAAATTCATCCATGCCAACGACTATCTGAAACTGCCGCCCACGATTTACTAGCTCTGACCCCACAGTCACCCAACACCCTTCAGGCTGCCAGTGACCTGTGACCTCCACTAAAACAACGGTAAAAGTCCAGACTGAGATATGTTTCCAAACAGCTGCTAATCGCTGACCAACAGGTGGTTAGTTCTAAAGGGGAGATGATGGACAGCTTCCCCGAATCCACGGTATGGTTTATCTAATCAGTGGGGAGACAATTGATGAGGAAGTAGGGGATTTTCCTTCCTTTGTCAATCGGTTCCTTCTGCATTTCCTAACAGCCAGGGCTTTGTTCAACAGGATTTAATTACTGCATTTGATTAAATCTAGACCGATTTGGACAAACGAGAAATCTCAAATCTTATGACTGTGTAAAGGCTGAATGGATGATAAGAAGCTGCATTCTTGCCTGATACATCTGGTCAGATGAATAGTTCTCTAAGAAGTGTAACTACAAAGAACCTATTAATCTATCTATACATTCGGATTAAACGTGGTGACAACCAGACACTGGGCAAGCATCAACTCTATCAAATAACATTACACTTGATCTGTAAATTATAAATTTTTCTTAAAATCATGAGCACCTCTGATGAGTCTCTCTTGAAAATGTGATATTTAAATTAGGGCTGTACCGAATAGGTGATTATCACTATTCGGCCGAATACGAATAATTGGACCAACTATTCGGCCGAATACGAATACGAATAGTGTACAAAATAGGTCTACCGACAACATTCAAAATTTCATATGTAAGCAAAAGTTTCAGTTCAGTAAATTGAATACATAAACTAAAAGTAAACAGTCACTGTACACAAAGAATGAGACTACCGACACTGCGATACCACGGTCCAGGCAGTAGGCAACGCCTGGCTGCAACCACAGCATATTATGTTAATGAGTTACTTCAGTCCACTCGCTATAGCAGCCGCTTATGCAGAAACAGATGTCACGTGACCACTATTCGTATTCGGTCCGACCGCTACTATTCAGCCGAATACCGAATAGCCATTTGGCCAACTATTCGGCCTCGAAGCGAATACGAAGCGAATATTCGGTACAGCCCTAATTTAAATATCTGATTACAATTGCAATTACAAGAAAAGGATTGCTGATTTGCTCCTTTAAGGAGAATAATAATTGTTAGGCCAACTAATTAAAATGTGGAACAATGGGGTACTCAATTGTAACTGTAACAAAAATGTACATATTCTTGTATAGTGGCCGCGAGTGTGTGGCCTCGACCCTGCTCATTCTACTAATAAACATGTTGGACTGTGAAGCCAGCAATCTGAGCTAACAGCTAATTGTCAGCACTTTCCATTAAACACAGTTTCAGATTTTCATACATAAGTGATGATTCAGCTTTAACTGGGTTCTGATTGCATTGTATATTCGTCTGATTGAAATAAACGAATATACAATACAATCAGAACCCAGTTAAAGCTTTTTAAAATCCTAATCACAAGTTCAAAATTTGTAAAGTGCTACCTAAAGCCTAAAAATCGGACACCAGCTCATTCCGAAGTGCAGCCCAACTTTTTCAATTTAAGCCATCTCAACTCTTTCAAAAGATCTGCCTTGGTTGGCATTGTCATCACAATCTTACTAATTAAACAGGCAGTGATGTGAAGGATCTCACCCAATCAATTCACTGAAAAATGAAAAGAGTCAAGGCCATGCTGCTGCTATATAAAAACGTGTACATTTGCATTTAAACATGTCAGCAAACATTCAAAGTAGACTGACCAGTCTGGATCTACCTTAGTTGTCCTCTCCTGAGTTGAGAATATTACATATAGAATATCACAGAATATTACATGTAAACATTAAAGACACACCGATTCTCTGACTGAAGCTAAACTACCTGTCCATTTCCAAATCTTCCCTGCGTCTCGACCAACGTAATGACCTTCAGCTCACCAAGGTCAATCTCGAGCCACTCATAAATATCTCGACTTATCTGAGGTTTGGGACACCATGCTCCTCCGTTCTTTTCTGTACGGATTCTGAAACATTCACCAGGTCAGCTAAAACTGATTACAAGCTCGGACAAAGGACTGGGTTAAGTTTAATAAAGGTTTTCACACGGACTAACTTAGGGGAAGTATACTTTCACTGTGTTGTTCAGTTTTCTGCCACTGAATCTGTTAAGTGGGTTCACTGGCGTTGAGTTCATTTCCAATTTTACCATAACTGAAAGAGATTTAGTTTCAGATGAAACTAAGCCAGTAATTCAACTGGAAATATAATGGCAAGCATATCAATTACATCTGGCGTTAGTAACCAGGGTTGCTCCAGAATAAAGCTCGTAAAACTTGGATCAGTCCTTAGTATTTCTAGTGTAGCAATTAGAGTGCTGACCTGTCATCCGAGATGTTGGGGGTGGGGTGCTGAGAAATTACAATACTTTTGTTAATCAAAATTGTTAACTTTCAACTTACTGAGCACTATGTAAAAAGCCAAGTGCAGAGCATCAGCTGCATCACCACTATTTACAATCATTGCATCAAATCAGAGGGGTTGTCTAGATACACATTATACAACGGCTGGTTCTGGGAGACCAGAGGGTCGAGGTCAATTGCATAATCTTGGCGGATATCAAGCTTACAGGTAAATTAAAATTTGATGCATAAATGGAATTCACAGCATTCTGCTTCCTAAGATATAAAACATGTAGTAAATCAGTAGAAGTAGATGCAGAACCCTTGCACGCCCAAAATAAACAATCCGGTAACAAAAGGATCAACATTGTTTCATATCATTTCCATGGTGTCATGAGAATGAACATACTGATCGTATTGAGAATCTCCTAACTGTGTATTATCTACAATAAAACGATCTGATGCCATTTCATGTGAATCACTGACATGCGATTCTTGTGTCGTTGCTCATTTCTTACAAACCTTGAGTTTTGTGGACCGACACTCTTCAGATCATAGGATGAACTGGCGCTAATCGCACTGTCAGGAATCTCACCAGAATTCATGCCAAGATCTTTGCGACACGTTGCTATTGCCAAACATAACAACAAAACAGTCACTGTCATCATCATCATCATCAACATCATTATCATCGTCATCATCATCATCATCATCATCATCAAAATGATCATCAAAATCATCATCATCATCATCATCATCATCATCATCATCATCATCATCATCATCATCATCATCATCATCATCATCATCATCTCCCTATTGTTATTATTATTATTATTGGTTTTCATGTGCCATAACTAAATTATTGTTTTAATTATTAAAATAAATAAATTGTTTTTTAGTATCTGAAAAAAGGTGCCGGAACGCCTTTCCGGCACGTTCCGGCTGAAAAAAGCACTGTATAGGTCTAATGAGGGCCTGCTGTAAGGTGCCACAGAAATTGCTAATTAATAAAGATAATTATGTTAATGTTGTTTAATTTCTGCTTTCACTATGAGTTGTTGCACATTCAAATTTCAAAATCAATTGATACAGAAGATAATAACAATAATTGCTATTATTTTCTGTATTTACTAATTATCTAATAACAGTTCATCAACTGATGGTGCTGAGTTACAATGTGCAAAGAACCTGCATACTTCATGTTGCAAGGTAAGCGTTAAACCACTCAGCAACCATGTCACACTATATGACTTATGGGGAAACAGGCAAACAGTACACCACTGAGAAAGCAAACAAACACAGACAGACAATGAGTAAGACAGGCAAAGGGACAGATGGGCAGAGTTATGCAGACCAACAGAAAATATAGCAGATGGATAAACATACACGAAAAGAGACAACCAAACAGAAAAGTATGCATTCCCAACAAAACATGACAATCATAATTAAAAATAAACTTTTGAAGATCTAGAAAGTAAATATTTAGCAAATTCTACTTACACATATCTGCCAAGACAGTTTTCAATGGACAGGAGACATGAAACAGAACACAAACAATTCTTATCAGCACTTGTCAGCAAAAACGTTAAGCATCTTCCTAAAGAAGCAAACTCAAATGGATATTACCACATTCAGCAAAAAGGAACTTAAACTGTTCAACATTAGTCAAGCAGCACGCATGGTGGTCTGTCTGTTAAGTATAGATGCGTCTGGTTCCAACGATTGTAAATGTAATTAGCTTGTTCTATTGTGCCAGTGTTTAATGCACACCAAATCCATGCTGTAATCAGGTGATTCAGGTCAATATCCAGAAGATCAGTCAGTAAGACTATGGATAAGCAATTTGAAAGAGGTAAGTTTTAAGCTGAGAACAAAATCCCACAAGCGACTGAGCAGAAAGCACAGACACAGAGAGAGTTCCAAAAAGTAGGTCCAGCAACCGAAAAAGCTCGTTCACCAAACACAGTTCTTGATTTAGGTATGACCAGAAAAAGATATTCAGATGACCTCATTGAATAATGATAAGTCTGGGGAATAAGAACTGATTTTATGTATTATGACTGGCCAAAGTTCAAAGTTTTATAAACTATGAGCCCCAATTTGAAACAACTTCTTTGCTGAACAAGAAATCCCCATTACGTAGTGGAAAATTCCGATACAAACGCGCACTTTAAACTTGCTAATTGGCAAACTATTGCGTTCACAATGTTGAACTAAACCAATGGATTTAGGGCCTATATATAAGTGCAACCTACGATACTCCGTAACGAAATGCAAATAGCCTGGGATCAGTCTTCCATTGGCAAGCCCTAGGCTACTTCCCATTTTCAAGTGCCTAACCTCAGATGTCAGAATTCTACGTGATCTGATACTGTACGTTAAAAAAAGCGAAAACCGTCCATAGTTAAACGTTTTCAGACTGTTGCTACTGTAAGCTCCCATCACACGATGTCAATACATATTTCCACCAGCTAACACAACATTCTCGTATGCCCTCCGCTCTGTGGGTAACTATAAGGCCCATAGGGTCTTTGTATGACGCGAGTGGAACTGTTTAATTTAATTTAGTTTAATGGGTGTGGCAGAGTTGTAAAATCAAAACCAGAGTTGTTACTGAGCGGAGATCTTGAGCGATGTTAGATTATCGGTGAAATCAAAGCCCAGGCCGCAGAGTTCACGTGGGTGGTCCTGTTACAACTTACACGGGTATTGGATAAAAGTTTCGCTTGGGTTAATTGGCAAATGGGTTTTATGTCATGACTGCTGCCATGTTCCCTTGTTTTCTCCCTTCGTCCGTATCTCTCTGTCTCCAGCTGTCTCTGATTGGTGCGCTGTCTGTCTGTCTGTCTGTCTGTCTGTGATTCTCCAATTATACTACGACCCAATACACAGAAATCCAGGCATTACCCATGTATTCAGTAGCCCCCAAAGCAATTAAAGATAATTAATTAATCGTAAAACATCAATAATGAATTTAGTATAGGAAATGTCCAGACGGTAAAAGCTTTGCAGCAATGGTTTCCGCAAATCTAATTTATTAAATAGAAAAAGTGAGCAGAAATGGACCAAACATTGTCACAATTTATGCTATAACTAATTAATATTTATCATCACTTAAGAGTGTGACTGATAGCCTATAGTAGTTAGCATGGACTGTAAACTCAGGGTAGAGGTTGAAATCACCCCCAGGAGAGAAAAGACATTTAATGACTTCAGTTCCAAAAGCTATCACCCATACACTTAACTATAAAATGAATACACTGAATGCTGCGTATACAGACCTACACTGTCGGTCTGACAATCATGCGGTCTCGTCCTGGCCTAGCCTATAATATGCCGAGAACAAGAAAACGGAGTTGCCAATACTTCATGTCCACGGCTGCCTCTTGCGGTTATCTTAGAAGCCAGTTTTTTCTTATAGAATACAGTAAATAATAATATCACCAGTTAATCAAGTTAATTAGCCTACTTGAAATGAAAAAGTAATTTACAGACCAACCAAATGAGTTTGGATTTCTATCATTTCTGAAAGTAATCCCTCCTCGCTTTTTATTTTGCCTCAAGGAATGCCCGTAGTCATAATCATAAACTCAAAAACTTTATCTAAAGTGCTATTTAACAGCTTGCATATAAGCACAGGACACCAGCTTAATCAACGCAGGCTGCGTCATAGCTGTGCAAAAGTAAAAGTCCTCTGTTCCTATAAGTGGGACTTAGGGAGGCGTTCATTTCCTTTTCGTAGGCCCTTGAACGGGCAATGGACGATTTCCAAGGTCCTGAACACGGAGCCAGTGCATCACAGGGTTTGCCAGTTAACTGCACGCTTATGCTGGTAGGCTACCAAATAACACTGCTTGGTATCAGAGACATGTGTGCACAAACAAGTTGCTCCTGGCATTTATGAGGAGTCCAAACCCGCAATTGCTCGGTACCACTGTCGAGCACGTAACCGATAGACCACATATAGCCACATGTGCTCCAGACTGGTAATTGTGAGAAAAAACTCATCTATGACATTGTGTCTCTTTGTCAGTCAACTTCAGACTGTGCAGTTCATGTGACCATGTCACTATTCACTCAGGTTGCTTTTTGAAAATTTCCTTCACCCTTCAGGGATTTGATAGTGAGTGGCAGCCCATAATTCGAAACAATGAGCCCCGTTGAGACTCGGCACCTGTCGCTTTTTTAAGTATAGCCAGCAGCTGTAGGCCACAGGGCAGTGTATTATTTCCACAGTCCGATGGAAGTGGCTTTTTGGGGTCACTGGGTCGAAGGGAAAACTAGTGGAGCAGATGGTTTGTGAAAGCCCTGAATTCTTGTCCCAAAACACTATTGTCTATTTTGATGGGTAGAGGAGACAATGATCGAATATTAGGCCTAACTACATGTCTGCAACTCTAAAGAATATCCGAGGCAGCATTTGCAGAGTAGTCAATGTCCTCTAAATCTAGATAAATATTATCCAAGTCAGGGTATATGTCTTTCTGCCTCTATCTCTCTCTTCATCTCTGCCTGTCTGTCTTGTCATGTCTGTCTGCATATACATGCATACAATATGCATGTATATAATCTGTATGCATGCATGCAGTCGTTCATGTACTTGTGTACATATGCATATATATGCTTGTACATATATACATATATATATATATATATATATATATATATATAAGCACGTATATGTCTGTATGCATCAATGTATGTACTTATGTTTTTAAGCCTCCCCCATATCTCTCCTCCTCTATCTCTTTGTCTGTCTTGTTGTTTCTCTGCCTGTCTCCTCATCACATCTCTGCCACAAGAAGCTTCTCAATCCCCCCTCTCTGTCTTTCTCCCTCCCCTTCGTTGGTCTTTTCCCCATCTGTCTGTATCCAGTCACAGCTCAAGTCCTCGGTCAACCAAACCTCCTAATCAGATGAAACCCATCCGGGATTCATGTCAAACGAAGCCCTAGCTAGATCAACCAGATTCCGTCAACTGGTAAATCTACCACCACATCCCAGTCCAACCACATCGACCACGGCGCGCTTCTTCATCGACCCCATACGGAATCATTGCAACTGAAGCCAGGTATCGGTACCCGGTGTTGACAAACACTTTCAGCCGAAGACCTCCAAGTTCACTCGATATGACAGCATATACTAAGAACACAGATCAACATCAACCAGTGTAACTGCAGCCTACTGTAAACCGGGAACCGAATTTGCACAGACCCCGACCGCAACCAGACGCCAATTATATTTTCCCGTTGACCTATGATCCATTTTAATCGACCTTTGTCTGCTCAAATTTTCAATAAGTCTGTTTTTCTGCACTCACAGGAATTTAACTGAAACCATTTCAGTGGTTGGGCACTGCAGATAACAACTATGAAGTAAATAAGTTTTAAAACTGATTGGATGTGCCCTAAGGTAACAGACTGAAAACAAGCTAACTGGGAGCTGCATTTTCCGAAGTTTTCCATCATGTATCGTGATATATCGACTTTTAAGTGCCTCATAGAACATCACCAAAAGTGCCTCATAGAACATCACCAAACTCTGAGCAGGTCTCTTGAAGAGGCGCTATATAAATTTCCAGAATCAATTCTGACCATTGTCTTAGCATAAGTTTATACTAGTGTGCCCATCCACACCCTACATCCCCACCCTGCATTCCCACCCCAGAAGGGCATCTTACTGTAATGGATGTTAAGAGGAAAGGATTAAGATAATCAGTGAGTCACTGGGTGATTCAAATATACTTCTACAGAATCTAAATATTTCTGCAATGAATCATCAGTGGATTTAACGAACGAATTTCAACTTGCCTTTAATCTAATCTAATCTACTCGAATAATAATAATAATAATAATAATAATAATAATAATAATAATAGGCCTAATAATAATAATAATAATAATAATAATAATAATAATAATAATAGGCCTAATAATAATAATAATAATAATAATAATAATAATAATAATAATAATAATAATAATAATAGGGCCATTTCGGACACTTTATTTTCCATATTAGTTAATATTCAAGTTCCTGAGGGATCCTGTATACCTCGGGGCACAAAAAAAATAATAATAAATTAATGCACCAGGTGACACACCTGAATCCACGGCCTCGACTTCTGTAGCACAGCACTCACACTGCAAAAGGCATCGATGGCTGGTTACACTGCAAGAGATCTGCCTGTACCCTTGTCCGATTCCACTGCTTACATTCAAGACAAAAGGACTCACCCTTCTTCATTACACGTCACGGAGCTGGGTTTCCAATGATAAATTCACAGCTTTTCCTACACCATCGTATCATTTTCAGAAAAACAAACTCGCAGCAAAACTCTAGCTTTTAAAAACAATCACGGGAACCTGGTGACAGTAACCTAAGCCTGGAAAAATGACTAAGTGAAAATGAGTAGCCTACACCAGAGTTCAAATGAGTTCACTAGAGTTCAAATGATTCCACTACACAGCAATAAAAGTATTTCAATCATAAGAAAATTATTACGAAATGCAAATGATGTGTACATTTCTGAAGTTTCAGTCACAATAGGTACAGGACAAACATAAATCAGAACTATAGTCAGAATTAAAGGATTTAAAATCCTTAAAAAATCGATTCAATAATGCCAGAATAAAAAATTTATAAAGTTCAAGAGTGTTGATGGTAATAATGGGATTTGATCAAAATACATTAGATGAAAATAAACCAAAGAAATCAACGTAGTTGAAAACAGATCTCATAAATTCAGATTAGATAGTCTATACCAGACTATATATAAGTCAGAAGGTCGTGACAGAATAACTCAAATCAATCATGCTAGTTCAGGGCTTAAGCAGAACGGACAAGGGTGTCGGCAGAGGGGCAGAGAGACATGGTGTTAGAGATCTGCACTCCAGTCCACACGAAAAAGCTCATATAGGGAGGGATGACCCCCAGCTGAAAGCAGAAGTCAAAAGTTCTTCAATGCAAGACAAAGGCAGACCAAGACTATACTGGATAGATAAAATAAATGAGGACACAACATCACTTGGACTAACACTAAGAGGAGCAGTGACTAGACAAATGACCGAGGACAATCGAGATCATTTATTCGTACACATCGCTGCCAAATGGCTGGTGTCAGGAACGGATGATGATGATGATGATGATGATGACGATGATGATGATGATGATGATGATGATGATGATGATGAATATGATGATGATTATGATGATGATGATGATGATGGCCCTATATGGGAATATGGGTCCTGTATTGTTTTCATAAGCGAAAATATGGTTCCTATATGGGCAAGGCGAGTATGGAATAGGAGGGATTAGATTTAATCAGTCCACTGATTGGCTGCATACTTTGGCTTCATTTTCCTTCAAGTATTTCTTTACAAAAAGCAAAAAATGCGTACCAGTGAATTACAACACGTCAACAAACGATCAATCGAATATACTAAGCAAAGAAAACGGCAAGAGTAAGATTTCTAAACTCCGCAGCTTTATTCTGGTATTTTGCGGTCACGAAATCCCAGTCTATCTATCAAACCATCAGCTCGATAATCCTTCAAATGAATTATTCATGAGCCCCTAATCCGACATGCACGGCGAATACGATCGCAAATCCACGCACGAACGAGGTGATGAATTCTCGCAATCAGACTCAATGACAGCAACAAGCAAACGAAGCACCAGCGATCGCTTACTTGAATCACGAACCAAAGCAATGAACGTCATTTTTCATGTATTGTAATCCTTCTCCTATAAAAAGCTATGAGTTCCGAACTGTTAATACTTATGTCTGATACAGCTAACACTAATGTGTCTATAGGGCCTACTCTATAGATTGCTCACAAATATCAACTATCGTCAGATAAAGCCAATGTGGCCCAGTGGCGTCTACCAATGGGTATCGAGGGAAGAACGATCTCCCATGGTTACCAGAAGTGGTGGGTTTAAGGTTCTGAATATAAACTGGGGGTTGTTGATTTCCGATAATATTATACTTAATTTGTTTATCATGTAGGCCTATGTTATCGAAAACACATGTTATCTCGGAGTGAGGAACCCAAGGTTCCCTTGAAAAACATATTTAGTAGGCCTACAGTCCATGCCAACGCAGACATCAGCCTCTGATATATAAGTGGACCAGAGTGGGGGGTGGGTGTTCTCCCACTCCAGGTGGGGGGGGGGGGGTAAACGCCATTACCGTGACTCCACAGCCAGATAGTAATGTGCAAAGTTGCAAAATTTGTTCAAATTACTCAGTTCTGTTTTCGATCCAAGAATTTTTTTCAGCAAATGCAGATGTAAATGTAGGCTACACGTTTTCCATAGCGACCGTAGATTACCTCGATCGCCTCTGCTCACTTGCAATGGACTGATCCGTTAAGATCTTTCATCACCATGCGTTTTTATCCTACGTGTTAAGGCTGCCTCTGTATCTCATCGTGCCGACCTTCGGCATTGACCGGACTGCAAATCTGTTTTTTGAAGTGTCATCGATTTACACCTGTGTAGAACTGTAGATCATTATACTGGTGTTACAGGAGTTCTAAAATTAGGCTAGTAAATGTGAACTCTTGTCGGCGGTCTTATTTGAAAGGCGGGGACACTTTTGAACTGGATCAAAAATTGTACCTCTTTTTCTGTGCAAGAAAAATGCGTTAAAACAGCAAGGGGCAGGCACCTTGTAACGGCATGTACATATATATTTTCACGAGACTGTATGATCACATCCAAACTAATTCAAATCTAAAGTTAATTGATTTTTATTAGTTAGTAACATTTTTGTCTACTGAAGAATGACACTTATATGGACTCACTCTACTACGGAGTTTTACTTATTCCAACTGGCAATTATTTAACAAAACAGCAATCAACAAGTTTCTTTAAAAGAGAGGGGCAACTGTATACTGTGTCCCCCTCACTGTTAAAGGTGGAGGGACTTGTCCCTCCCCCACCCCGGGATCGCTGTCCCTGCCTTTTGTAGTAATTGGTGTCAGGTGTCTCATGACAAAGCACAGTGGTTTTCTAACCGCTACAGTATCTGCTATTGGTAGACAAACTATTCTTCACAGACTGCGTTATCAGCCTAGTTTCCCGAGATCAGACGCATCGATCTCCCTGTAGTGCTTTGCACCATGTAAATTTTGTTTTATTGACGAATTTATTAGGGATTGGCCGACCGTTTGACTACGAAATCGCCTCTTACCGAATTGATGAACAATTCGCAAGGATGAAGGAATTCACGTGCATAAAGCAGATGACCGTAAAACCAGCCGAGTCGACTTTGTACAGGGATTTCGAATGATGTATACAGCACTAATTTTTTTGATAATCGAAAGAATATGTAGATGGATGGATGGATGTGTGGATGTTGGATGGATGGAGGGAGGGAGGATGGATGGATATATGGATGGATGGATGGATGGATGGATGGATGGATGGATGGATGGATGGATGGATGGATGGATGGATGGATGTGTAGATGGATGGTGGGAGGGAGGGAGGATTGATGGAAGGAGGGAGGATGGATGGAAGGAGGGAGGATGGATGGAAGGAGGGAGGATGGATGGATGGATGGATGGATGGATGGATGTATCATGGATGGATGAATGAGCAATTGTGTAAAATATTGGATGGACGGAATTACCAAAATAATAAAATAATAAATAGGTATTTTGGCTGGCTGGAATTTGTGGGATGAACAAAATGAATGGATGAATGGATCGGTGGATAGATGATTGGATGGATGAAATGGATGGGTGGATGGATGGATGTAATATGACTGAATGAAAGAATGCATAAAATAATGGATGGATGGAAGGAATTGGTGGAATGGAGAGAGGAAATCAGTGTCTCATTTCCTGATTAAACCACGTATGACTAGGCCTACCAACCCAACCCAACTAACCGACCTGCTAATTGGTTTGGTCACATAGTCTTAATCTGATCTCGACGGCACTTTAAAGTCATTTGACAGAGAATTAAATGATAAAACTGGAACAACTACTGTCAAAGGCCCAACTGGGTCTCAATCCACTGTTCCACGTCAACCGAAATTAACCAGAAGCTATGCATCTCTTCTTAACCCATTTAATCTAAAGCAGTTGTGATTTGGAGGACAGGATTTCGTCAGAAAGATTTCTCCGTAACAAGAAAGGGCCGTGGAAGCAAGATTACCAACCCTCTGTTCCGCTGACAGTTAGAATCACCGACTCTTTTCGGCGCCGATTGGAGGCAAACCTGATCTCACTTGAACCCACTTCACTCGATGACAGAGGGGGAGGGGCAGTCTGTCGCTGTATCAGAGTCAGAGTTAAGTAAAACAGACGGGTGGTTGCTAACAAACCCACTCTACTGAGGCTGGGACCTGCTTGCAAGAGAACACCGCATCCAGTGCCATATCAGGCCATTGAGATTCACTTGGGCGTATTGTAATGGAGCGTAAGAAAGTCTGAGAATGACGGGATGTGATGGATGACGTCGTTCCGGAGTTAAAATAGATCTTTGCGCGGATGACAATCGGTTTATATACACATGCGCCGCATTCCTTTCTCACAGGTTGCATAATATCTACAGTTACCGGACAAATTTACTGACCGTTTTTAAGATCCTTTTAATGTTAGCATGTACCTATGTATGTAAGCGGGTAAGTAAGTAAGAGTGTATGTGCATATATATGTGTGTATGTATGTATGTATGTGCATATATGTATGTATGCATGTACATATGTATGCATGTATGATTGTATGTATGTATGCATGTATGTGCATATATGTATGTATGCATGTACATATGTATGCATGTATGATTGTATGTATGTATGCATGTATGTGCATATATGTATGTTTGTGTTTATGTTTCTATATGCATATGTATGAATGCATTTATGTATGTATGCATGCATGTAGGTATGTGCGTATATGTATGTATGTATGTGTGTGCGTACATATGTATGCATGTATGTATGTATGTGCATATATGTAAGTGCATATGCATGTATGTCAGTATGAGCATATGTATGTATGTGTTTATGCAGGTATTGCATTGCATGTGTGATGTGTATCAGACCATAAGAACATCACTCATATACGTTGTTCTTAACCTTAGCATATGTTCTTAACTTCTGCATAAGAGCTTTATTGTTTGTCCATAAAAACACATCTAAAACGAAAGCAGAACCGAATCCAACTTCAGTGTCCTTCCTCAGCTCTGTCTATTAAGAGTAATCAATGTATTCCTCTGTCTGTGTCTGTGTCTGTCTCTGTGTCTGTCTGTCTGTCTGTCTGTCTGTCTGTCTGTCTGTCTGTCTGTCTGTCTGTCTGTCTGTCTCTTTCTCTTTTTCTCTCTCTCTACCATTCTGTATCGACCACGATAAAAAAGATTCATTGTTAAGATCACAAAAGAAAACTCGGCCACTACCCAGTGCCTGTACTCTAGTATTGCCAGTCCCAAGCCTGAAAAAGGAGGAGGGCGACGCTAATCATCTTTGTTGCGACACAGCGTTGTTGAACAGCAACTAACCATCACAAAACAACAGATTTATGCGAGGCAAGAGTAGCTCTCCCAAGAGCATTCGGGCAACCACCCGAACATAAATGGCAAATTTTATCGCAAATATGACAGCATATTCCCTCTGCGGGTTTTCATATTTAGGCATCATAAGTCAGTCAACCCAAATAATGGTGGATTATATAAGCTGAATGAAGTCTGAAGCATATGTGAACCAATAAGACCAGACTACTTCAACATATAACTCAATGGTTGTAATACCTGTCACCTTGACTCAGTGGTTGGAATACCTGTCACCTTGACTCTGTGGTTGGAATACCTGTCACCTTGATGGTTGGAATACCTGTCACCTTGGTGGTTGTAATACCTGTCACCTTGACTCGGTGGTTAGAATACCTGTCACCTTGGTGGTTGGAATACCTGTCACCTTGGTGGTTGGAATACCCCTTCGTGGTTGCAATACCTGTCACCTTGGTGGCCGGAATACCTGTCACCTTGGTGGTTGGAATAGCTGTCACCTAGTGGTTGGAATACCTGTCACCTTGGTGGTTGGAATACCTGTCACCTTAGTGGTGCACCCCAAACTTATGTACTGAGTCACAACACCATTCCTAAGGCAGCAAAGTTCTCTAGCAGGGCTGCTGGAAAGATTTATTAAGCCATTTATGAAATGAATCAAACATCTGATAAGAGAGAGACAGAAACAGAGACAGACAGAGGCTGGCAGACACAGAAAGTCCAACTGGCAATACCGCTCTGGTCTTTAATTGACTCAGTGACTGTATTCCATATCTCAATTGGTATTCAAATGACTAAAAATGGTTCAAACATCGCCGACCTATTTCGGTTTTGACCCAACTTTTCCAACAGATTTTTAACTATATATACGGCTTCACTGAATTGACCGTCGACTGATTACAATGAACGAACATGTCTTTGCCAGCAGACAGATTAGATGGAAAGAAAAACGGATGAGTCACTAAAGGGAAAGAGTTTAAGTCATTTAGGAAAGAGTTTAAGTCATTTATGAAAGTGTTTAGTCATTTACGAAGATAGTGGAGAATTAATGACTGTTAGACAGCTGCAGGAGACATAGAAATAATATAATGATGGTCATCTCCTCATTAGGTCTTCTATGTCCTTGAAATTCATGGACTGCAATATAATTAACCAAGACCTATAGAAAATCATACTCATTCATAACCAATTCGAGACTAGGGTGTTTCTGCCCTGGCAGGGTGTCAGGCCCATAGCAATCTGTCCATCCATCCATCCATCCATCCGTCCGTCATCCATCCATCCATCCATCCATCCATCCATCCATCCATCCATCCATCCATCCATCCATCCATCCGTCCATGCATCCGTCTATTCATCCATACATCCATCCATCCATCCATCCATCCATCCATCCATCCATCCATCCATCCATCCATCCATCCATCCATCCATCCATCCATCCATCCATCCATCCATCCATTCGTCTATCCATACATCCATCCACCCATCTGTCCATCCATCCGTCCATGCATGCATCCGTCTATTCATCCATACATCCATCCATCCATCCATTCGTCTATCCATGCATGCATCCATCCGTCCATCCATTCGTCTATCCATGCATCCATCTGTCTATCTGTAATTTCCTAATTCTTTCATTCAATTCTGTGTGCATCTATAGCTTACCCAATGCCACCAATTCATCTTTTCAATCCTGAATCTCCCCACTCCATCATCCTTTAGTTTATATATTCAATCATTCATTATTTCACACATTCATTCATCCGTGACTCCAAGAGTCCATCCATTCATGCATCCACCCCGCCCACCCAGACTGACCCATCCACCCACCCGTAATTCACATGGAAAATGGTGTTATCTGTGTGCACCTACAGCTTACCCAAGGCCTGCCCAAAGCAATCTGCATATAGTCTCGAAATGAACCCAATTTGCTCTCTCCAAACAGGCACGGCATTTTCGCAACGGACGGGTGTGTGGGTGGGTCGGTCAGCGGGACACAGATGCACCCACAAATGTTCTATAAATAAATAATTAGCAAAGGGGAAATAAGCAACTGAGTAATAT